>WOXC01007619.1:600000-980386 GCA_011680675.1 Gymnobelideus leadbeateri | reverse complement strand
TCATATCCTCAGTGAATTATCTTGAGGTTTTGTGCCTTACCCATAGTCCCACAGCTAATAAGGGGTAGAGATGAGACTGAATGTCAGGTCTTTGATTCTTCCTATTCTAAAACTTGACGGAAGTTCTCAGACAAGGTAATGAAAATATAACTGATTTATGTGAAGTGTTTTCCTACCCTACCCCCTTCCCCCTCCCTGGATTTCTTTACTAGGGAGAAATAATAGGAGCCTAGGCCTAAAATCAAGCCAGTTTCTACAAATAAGACATATTTTTGCTTTCACTTGATCATTTAAATCTAGACACTTTAAATCTCTCATTACAGAAGAAGAAAAAAAATACTGTTCTATTCAGTTTCACAGTCAGATGTTTTTCAAACAAGGAAATTCAGTTATTTCCAGAATTATCTATAGGCTTGATTCAACCTCATCTCTTTCTTCTATCCCATTCCACTTTCACCCCCAATAAATGTGGCTTATGTGTGTAGGCACAGCCAAAGCAAGTAACCAAAAAAAAACAGAATTTTCCACACTCAGGAGCTGGTTATAGGCTTGATAAAATGGAATAATCTTTAAACTTCAGGTTTGCCACTTCCTAGCGATTTGATTGTGGGTAAGTCCTCCCTAAGCCTGAGTTTTCTCATCTGCAGAATGGTCAGGGATGGGTAGGAAGAACACATTAAGGTCCTTCTGACGCTAAATCAGTTATCCTGCCTTCATTTTAAGGATTTGACTTTCTTCTTACTTCAGAATGATGGATTTCAGTTGTCTGGATTCAGAGTATAACATAATAAAGCAACACTATCTTTTTGAAAGGCATATTTTATAGAGATATTACATCAAAATGGATAGATGGTCAGGTCTGCAGTGTATCAGGCTTAATCCTCACTAAAGGAAGTGCTCACACATCATCATTTATTTAGATTTTCAGGACTGCTGACAATTTGGAATTATACTGAATCCATAACCCAGACTGGAGAAAAGAGAGAAAATATAAAAATGAATTTTCCTTCATGAAGTCTTTCCCAGTTTTTCTTCCTTTCTATCCCAAAGCTGCTGAGTTAGCATTTGTTGTTCTAGCCTCTTTCCTCCACTCTTTCTTTTCTCAGTCTTTTCTGTAAAATGCATAAAATTAATCTTTTCAATAATCATGCCTGACATTTACATAGTGTATTAAATTTTGTAAAGCACTTCACATACATTACCAGTTAGTCAACAAGTATTTATTGAGCCCCAACTATGTAAAATCCCTGACTGTGCTAAATGCTGGGTGTACAAAGAAGGGCAAAAGACAATCCCTGCAGGGTTTCATGGTCTAATGAGGCAAACAACATAAGCAGGGCGATAAATTGGAGATGATCCACAGAGAGAAGACACTAGTATTAAGGGGGTGGGGGTTGGGGGTTGGGGAAAGGCTTCTTAAGGAAGGTGGGATTTTAGCTGGGACCTGAAGGAAGTCAGGGAAGCCAGGAGGCAGACATGAAGAGGGAGAGAGTGCGAGCCTTGAGGGACACCCAGTGACAATGATCCCCAGAGTGGGGAGGTGTAATGTCTCAAGGGATAGCAAGGAGACTAGTGACCTTGGATCTCAGGGGGTATAGCTTATTAGAAGACTGGAAAAGTAGGATCCTTACAACAAACCTATGAGATTGGTCAATAAGAGAAGAAACTGTGATTTTGACCTCCGTTCGCTGATATAAATCATGAATTTGTCTAAAATTTCTACATCTTAAAGAGCTGACTGAGGTAGAGACCTAGAGTCATCTCCAGTCATAGACGCCAGGCTAGAAGGGACCTCAGGTGTCTTCTAGTCCCAGCCCTTCATTTTATAGAGGGGAAAACTATAGATAATCTATAGGACTTGATAATTCTTGGATTTCCCTCATTCCCATAGCTAGTCAGTGTCAAAGGAGGGATATGAACCTAAATCTTCTTGACTGTCCATAGTGCTGTATCCACTATAATTTTACCTCAAAATACACCATTTCCATTGTCTCACCTTGCTCATAAACCATTCATAGGTCCTAATTGTTTCTAGGGAAAAGTTTAAGCCCTCAAGTTTCAGCTTTAAGACCTTTAAAACTGAGCCACACAATGTCTTTCTCACCTCACTGCCCACTCTTTAGCAGAAAACTCCAGTATATCTAGACTCATTTACTAGCAGTCTCTCAAACATGGCCTGCTCAGTTCTGCCTCTGTCTTTGTTCATGATTTTCAGAAGCCCAGAATCTTGGAGATGAAAAGTACCCAAGAGATCATCTTGGCCAATGCACACTTGTAAAGGAGCTATTCAAGCCTCCCCAAACTGGTCTCTTTCCATCCTCTATCCATTGCTTCTTAGTCTTAATTGTATTCATTCTTCAAACATCTCACCCATCATTCTCTCCAACCTCCTTCCCATTCTTCCCTTTGAGGCCTATCTTAAGCCTCATTTCCTCCATAAAACCTTCCCTTACCCACAGAAGATGTTTTGCTTTCCTAAATTTCTGTAGTATTTACTTTACATTGTCAAAATTCAGACCAGCAGTTGAGAGACCAGGGTTCTATTCTTAGCTTGTTAACATCTCTGGGTGTGACAAGGAGCAAGGCATTTCACTTCTTTTGGACTAAAGATGATCAGACTAAACAATGCCCAGGGGAGGTGTATAATTGGTCTAAATTTTAAAGCTGGATCTTTTGGCAGTGGATTACCTATGCCTGAGTAGTTCACTTCTCTCTTGTTCAGGCCTATGCTTCCAGGGACAGTACACTGTTCTGTGAGTCATAACATCATAGAACCATTGTTTAGTTAGAGGTAGAAGTGACCTTTGAATTTTCTGAATCCAACCCTTTCATTTTATTGATAAGGAAGCCATGGGTCAGGGCAGTCAAGAGACTGACCCAAAAAGACACAGGCAGCAAAGGTGAGAGGCAGAGTTTGGACACAGGTCATTCTTGATCTAAGTCCTGTGCTCTATCCACTACAAGCCTCCAGGGACCACGTACCAAGTTTCTTTTTATTCTGTGTGTCATAACACTATGAGTTAGAGTGGAGGAATGGATAGAGAACTTGGATGCCACTAAGGACTGGACTCAAGTCTTGTCACAGACACATACTAGTTGCTTTATTCTGGGCAAGCTTCTTAACCTTCCAAAGGTCTGTGCAACTCTGCATCACTTAAATTCAATTCACCCCTGAGTCAAAACATCACCCATGATGTCACTAGTCCTCTTTGAAAACAAAGGATAGACAACTTAGCATGGTGCCTTAAACCAAGTATGCCCCAATGGATGGCTATTTAATTGGGTTGATTCTAGCCTTATGCTCTTGTTTTTATAGATGAGGGAAATGAAGCCTGGAAAGGTTAACTGACTTGACCAATGTCGCAAAACCAGTAGCTGAGATTACAAGACACTTTCCCGGATTCTCAATCCAATGCACTTTTAAATTAATAGGAAGGTACTATTTTTCATTCTTTTTATACTCTGCACCTAGCACAGTGAGAGTTGATTGCCAGGTAAAACCATCTCAGCAGACCAGTACCTGGCCAGGAAGTTTCTATTTTAAAAGGGGCTGAAGACGTTTACACAGATAAGTAAATATAATCTAATTTGAAGAAGGTGAAAGAATGCACTGATCAGAAGGTGGTTTCAGAAACAGGGAAGCTTTCTCAGAGGAGGTGGCTCCAGAGCTGAACCCTGAAGGAAATTTAGGATTCCAACTAGTAGAGATTCAGAGGAGGGTATTTCTGGCTCTGTGATTACTAAATTGCCTTCCAGAGCTAACATTCCACGACCCCACCATGACAGCACTGTTTCTTTTTACTCCATGCTACTTGGTTGCTCCAGTGCTGGTTGGTCTAATAGTGCTGGGTAGAGAAAGGAGCATTGATTGGGAGTCAGACGACTCACACTCCAACCCTTGTTCTGTAAGACCTGGACCAGATGACCTCACTTTCCTGAGCCTCAGTTTACTTCACTTAAAAGTGAGGGTTAGGACTTTGACCTTTTTAGCTCTAAATCCCATGAAAACTGACTCTGTGAGTAACCGAGAGGCAAAAAAGAGCAAGAACCAGTTGTTTTGTTTGAATGATACCAAGTGATGGGCAACAGATGGTCTTTATTGCTGCAATATGGATTGAAATGTTTTTGCCTGTTTCTGCTGGAAAACTGATCTTTTCATATATTTTTCTGGATGAATATTAATTTTGCCAGAGAGTTGATATCTATGAACAGGAAATCTTATTTTACTTCTAATACAGCCATGGTTTTAGTTAATTAAAGAAGGCTCTGTGTCAAGAATTGCATCCTTCGGAAAGAGAGGGCTTAAGTTCAAATCGCTTCTTTAGTACTTAATAATCATGTTACCTTGGGCAAGCCATTTAATCTCTTGGACCTGGTTTTCCTCATCTGTAAAGTGAGGTGGGGGCTGACCCAGATTGCTTCTGAGGTCCTATAAAGCTCTAAAGCTATGATCTTGCAGTGGATCTGTGGTGTCATCTGTGTAGGTTGGATAGAGTAGATAGAGTTCTGGATATAAAATCAGGAAGACCTGAATTCAAATCCAGCCTCAGACACTTAGGAGGTGTGTGACTCTTGAGCAAATCACTTGTCTCTGTTTGTCTCAGTTTCCACACTTGTAAAGTGGAGATGATAATAAATAGCCCCTACTTCCTAGGGTTGTTATGAGGCCCAAGGGAGATAATATTTGTAATTGCTGTGGTTGTTCAATCGTTTTCCAGTCGTGTCCAACTCTTTGTAACCCAAAGAATCGAGCATGACTGAGAAATGACTGAACTGACAGAAACATTAGAGTGGCTTGCCATTTGCATCTTTAGCTAATTTTTGCAGATGAGGAAACTAAGCAGAGTTAAGTGACTTGCTCAGGGTCGCACAGCTAAGGAGTATCTGAGGCCAGATTTGAACTCAGGTCTTCCTGACTTCATATCCAGTATTTTATCCACTATGCCACCCAGAGCACTTTGCAAACTTTAGAGTCCAACAGAAATATTAGTTACGGTGTTGATGAAGGTGAAGATGATGGTAGTTATGATGGCAATGGTGATGGTGATGATGATGGTGATGTTGATAACAAAGATGCTGGAATGCCTAGTGAGGAAACTCCCTAGAATGCTTCACAAAATACTCATACCATAGCAGGGTCGAAATTCCTCAGTCATGCAATCAGCCCCAAGTGCAAAGGCTTTCACAAGTCTGAAAAGAAATAGACAGGGAAATTTTATTCAATGAAGTTTATTTTCATTTCATATCTTATTGTTTTAAAAGATATGGGAGGGGTGGGTGTGAGGAGCACTGGGATTGAAGTCAGAACTCCTGGTGAAGGCCCCACCCTGCCAGTTTCTGCCTCTGGGACTGAGGGACAATGGTCTGTCTTTTCCAGGCTCCACCTCCCTCTTCCATATAAAAAGATGTTCTCCAAGATCCTTTCCAGCTTTAAATCTTGGATCTTCTGATCGATTGATGGTCCCCTCCCTACTTTCTCCCTTTCTCTGAAATTCTCTGTTGGATTTACCACATTCTGCTTTGTATCATAGTTATTTATGTATATGTATATTTGTTGTTTAGTCATTTTCAGTTGTGTCCAGCTCTTAGTGACTCCTTTTAGGGTTTTCTAGGCAAAGATACTGGGATGGTTTACCATTTACTTCTTTGGCTCATTTTATAGGTGAAGAAACTGAGGCAAATAGGGTTAAGTGACTTGCCCAGGGTCACACAACCAGCAAGATGAATCTTTCTGACTTCAGGCCTGGCTCTCTATCCATGGCAGTAACTATACACATGCATTTATTTCCTCTTAGGTTATAGCTCCTTGAGGTCAGGGATAGTGATTTTTTTCAATATTTGTTTTTATAGCACCTACAAAAGTTCCTTGCACACAGTCAGCAATTAGGAAAAGTCTGACAATGACAATGAGCCTCCTAGCACTCTTTTAGGGAGGCAGAGTAGATTGGTACTCCCATTGCACAGATGAGGATAGGGAGGCTCAAAGATGGAAAATAAATTATTCAAGCTTATAAATGAGCCTGAAACCCAGGTTTCATCATTACTCATATTCTCTACATCATCTAGCAGACTTACCACACTGTTCATTGTGGCTTTCTCTATGATCCATCTTCATTTCCCTAGTCAAATCAATCATGTGGTAATTGACATCAATAACAAAAATGAATAAAACAAACCAATTGGCCTTGTCACATGCAGGACGGCCAGTTCAAGTAGATGGCCCTGCCTCAGGCCCAAGTAAATTGTTAAAGTAATATAATAAACATGAGATTGTTTAACTCGAAGGCCTTGAGTTTCTAATTTGTTGTTGACTTCACTAAATGAAACCATATCCTTCATTTTTCCAGGCCAAGAAAACACTCTACGTGTAGACATACTCCATTTGTGGGCTATGTTATCGTGAAGGAGACAGACTAGGTATTCTCTTCTGTGGATCACCTGGATGAGGTACAAAATTTTCTTAATTCTGAAATAATTTTCATTGGTGAGCAAGTCAGGAATTTTTGAAATCTTTTCACAGCACTGGGTAACATTAAATGGGAATTTGAAGATCACATTTGAAACTGCCTTCTGACATGTATATAAGCTGTTAGGGAAAGAGATATTTTCAATTTTACTGATGGTTTCAAATATAACTACTATTAGGATACCTGCCGTTAGGTTTCATGGAGGTAGGCACTGGCTAGCTTGTATGAACTCTACCTCTTCATGAGTATGGGGCTTGTATGGGTTCAGATGTATGGGTTCATGTTCCACCTTTAGCCTTTACTAATTACACTGTGTTAGGCAAGTCTAACTTTCTATCTGTCTGTCTGTCTACCCCTCTATAATAACATTAATAGCTAATATTTATATAGCGTATACATTATAAGAATTATTATCTTATTTGATCCTTATAACACAAACCTGTGAGGTAGGTACTGTTATTATCCCCATTTTATAGATGAGGAAACTGAGGAGCAAACAGTGGTTAAGACTTTTCCAGGGTCTCCCAGATAAAAATTATCTAAGGCTGAACTTGAACTCAGATCTTTCTATTCCAGGCCAGGCATTCAATCCACTGCTCTCTGTCTCTATCTCTGTCTCTCTCTGTCTCTGTCTCTCTGTCTCTCTTTTTCTCTGTCTCTCTTTCTCCCTCTAACTCATAGGCTCTCCTTCACTTAAGTTCTTCAAACACAGACTTTACTATTAATGGGTATGTTTTAGAGGGGTCTTATTTTTCCAGAAAGATATGAACTACATGTCCTTTGAAATCATTAATAGCTCAGAGCCCTTGAGATTCTCTGGTTTTATGATTCCATCAGGCAAACTTTGATGTGCATGGCTGAGCTTTGGGCACATGTGCCAGCCTTTGCCCTTCCACTGCCCCAATTCAAGTGGCCCTTGGAACTTGTTGCCTCCCCCAACTGAACCTCTGCTGAACCATTGATTCAAACTATGAGCACTACAATTGAGGATATCTAAAAACAGAAATGTGAAACATGGGACATTTTGGGGTCTGATATAAATACAATGGCAGGAGAATTGTAGCCACAACAATTTAACATTTTATTCTTAGATAGACACTAGTATAGGTGTGGAGTCTCAGCAATGTTGCCGTCATCTGTATTGAAATCCTTGTCTTTAGAATTCAATCTAAAGGCTTATATTTTTCCTCCAAAACAATTGATAATCTTGCTAAATTATGTATGTATATTTGTTTATAGGTATATATCTATATATACACACATATATATATGTACACGCCCATATACATTTGTATGTGTATGTATATGTATGTATACATATTCATACATACATATATTATATATGTATATATAACATATGCATGAACTAGCTTACATTGTTCACTTATGTTCCTAATGTGAAAAACCCGGACCCTAATAGGTGATAGTAACTCTATAGCTGTTTGGTTATAGTTTTTCTAAAAATGAGTCCCTGGTCTGTAGCAGATTTTTTAAATAGCATAAACCTTCTCAGATTGATTTGACAATCTGAAATGAATACCAGAGGCCATAGTTCAATATCGTCCTCTCAAAATTTATCAGAGTCTACATCTGAATATGTCATGTCTTCTGCATTTTTAGTCTTCATAATTCCAAAGTGAGAGGGACAGAGAGATGAATAGACAATTCCAAAGTACATACACAATCCATCTTACTCTTTCCTGTGAGTGTGTATTAGCTCATCATTCCCCTGGTTTTTTGTTGTGTCATTTCAAGAAATTTTGCTTGTGTCTGGGGACATATGGTCACTCTAATTAGTAGTAAACCCACATTTTTGTTCTATGATGGGTGAGGACTGGGAAAGAATTGTTGCTGGCTGAACTGTATTAGTAAGCATAGGTGATTAGGAGACTTTATATCTTTGCTTGACAAGTTTATTTCAACTTTGCTTGAAGGAATCCACACCCATCAAGGGAGAAGCTCAGGGGCTGCATTTTTTGTGGGTTTACTGTTGATCTCCGTTTCCTGATACAAGAATTTCCTATAATTGACAATCAGACTGGTGATATACAGGATGCTTTAGTCTAAATATCTTAAGGTGCTTTTTTTCCCTGTAAAATAGATTTCCTTAATTGAATCAACAGAAACATGAGATGAGTTAAATGCAAACATTTCAAATGCATAATAGTAAAGGCCAGTTGGAGATGGGGCTGTGTTTTTAAGTGACAGGAGAAAACAGAAGGTTAATGTTGAGTATTGAGATGATTTTTTTTATAAAAATGAAAACAAATCTCCATGGCTGGGGAAAGAGTGGTTTGTTGGGTCTGCATCACCCAGTTTGTGGGGCCATATATTCCCCACCCACTGGATGACTGACCTTTTCTCTCATCTATTTTGCATATGCAGGCAGACCAAAGGACCGTTTGGCTCATGGCTCACTAGAAAAATGGAGGTTGACCGACCCTGAAATTTTAGTCAACTCTAGATTCAGGCCCAAGCAGGTCATTTGGGCATTCAGTTCAGCTGTGGCTGGAATTAAGCTCAGAAATCCTTGTTGTCAGAAAGGTAGGAAGGGGGCTCAATAAAGCTAAATGGGAAGCAGTGACTTGTGCTGACAGGATGGGAATCTGGTGGAGGCGATTCTGTGGATCTGAACAACATTGCAGGGACCTCTGAATCTGATTTGTTCCTTTTTAACTCAACATCTACTGAGTTCCTAATATGGGTACTGTGGCGAGGAGCCAAGGCACACCTGGATAGAGTGGGGGGGGGGGGCCTTGAAGTCAGGAAGACCTGAATTTGAACCAACTCCTTTATCACTTTTCTGTCATGAAGAATGGAAGCAAAAAGATCTACTAGCCTCTCCATGTTACCCAGGGGTTCCTGTACTGAGTCAAAGTTTGTCGTGTGTGTGTGTGTGTGTGTGTGTGTGTGTGTGTGTGTGTGTGCGTGTATATGAGGATCCTGTGCTTCTCCCTGGAAGGCAGTTTTGGTTCTGTAGTCTATTCACCTAGAATAGTACCTAGCACATAGTAGGTGTGTAATAAATGCTTATGGATTACATTAAATAGATACCTACAGAGATAGCTAGCTAGTGAGAGGGGCAGAGAGATGAATGGACAATGGATGTTGTTATGCTTCGTTTCTAGTGTTATGGAAGCATGTTAGTCCTGGGGATGTATAGAATTGCACACTTATAGATATAGGGATGGGTGACATGGTGACATAGACATAGACAGAGATAGAGATATGGTCAGTAAGAGAGGTAGCATTCTACTTTCTACCATTAAATCCTTTCTATTTATTTTGTATACACACATTATGACCACATACATAGACTATCTATATCATCTATCTGTCTCTACATTTATCTATGCATCCATCTATCTTCCATATGGGTATACTTCCATACAAGTTTTCCATCATTAGAGTGTGAGCTTCTGTGAGGCAGGGGCTGTTTTCTTTCCTTCTTTCTGTCTCCACCACTTAGTACCTAGTAGGTCCATAAGAAATGCCCATTGATTGGGCCCAGGGGCTGCCCCTGTCTTCCATGGTCTTCCATATGTCACTCATGCTTGTTGGGCAATTCCTCTGACTTTTTTTGCATATATCTTAGAAATGTACTAAGAGGACATTACTATATAGAAATGAAATACTGTGGAGTAGCATTGCACATCATGGTTTGATAGCCAGCCCTTCCTTGATTCTCTTCTGTTAGCAGCTCTGATTTCTGTCTTGCTAAATATCACAAACCTTTTTTTCATATCTTTTCCCCTTTAAATATGCTTACTTCCCAATTTTTAATACTTTCCTTTCTTGGATCAGATGATCCTTTTCCAAGGGCATTTTTAGCTGATCCCTCATTATGTTGCTTCGAACCTGAATGATCAAGGAGGAAGCGTCCAGGGTCTCGCCAGCCAGTCTGCCTGGTCCACTGGGCCTGGGCTGCCTGGCCCCTGGGGGTCACTAATGGCTGATGCTCCTCTAATTATAGCCAGGTTTCTTTCTGGGCCAGTTAATGGCCTCACGGCAGGGGGTGACTCCACTTCCTGACTAAGAGCCCACCTTCATTACTTTAAGCCATACATCAGAAGTCTCCAGTTTTATACTAACGCAGGAGACCCTGTTTCCCAGGTCTGTGCCAAAGCCTTCCTTCTTTAACCATGTAGTATGTGGATAATGAGGATTATTAGAAGCAGAAAATATGAAAAACCCCGATGAAATATGTGATCTATGATAACAACCTTCCAGGAGTCATATGTGCCTGTGAGTGAAGAAAAGCCAGGGAACTCTAGTGCAGTGATTCTTCCCTCCACTCCCCTGTCTAAGGACTCTGCTTCCTCTGTCCTTCACTCAGGCCCCCTAGAAGATGCTGAGGCTTCAAGAACTGCTTGCTACCTGAATTACCTGATCTATTTGGTTTCCATGCAGCTGTTTGCCTGGTGTCTTACCCACTAGATTGGGAACTCCTGGATTGTAGGGACAGTGTTGACTTTTCTTTGTATCCCTGGGCAGTGTCCCATAGTGACTGTTACATAATAAGAGATACAGAAATGCTTGTTGCCTTCCTTTGTCCTGATCCTAGAATGAAGCTCAGTGGCTCAGTGGAGAAAATGCTGGGCCTGGAGTCAAGGCAACCTTGGTTCACATGTAGCCTCAGACCCTTACTGTGTGTGAGACCCTGGGCAAGTCACAACCTCTGATTGTCTCCGTTTTTTTAACTATACGTTTCGGATAAAAATAGCACCTACCTCCCAGAGCTGAGAAGATGAAACGAAATAATTAAAGGTGCTTTGAAAGCCTTAAAGCTAACATACAAATAACTCAGTTCATACACAACATGGGGTAACTGATCACATGAATACAGTACGTTGAGGGCTGCAAAAACCCTTTGCATGGCAGGGGAAAGGAGAAAGTGCTTAGCATAGTGTTTGGCTAGGAGTAAGCCCTATGTGAATGTTAGTCATGACTATTGTTGTGGTTGTTATCAAGCAGAAAGTAGTTTTCTGAATTATTCTGGTGAAACCCAAGCCAATAGTGAGTCCCCCATCACCGATGTTATTCTAGTAGAGGCTGGATAAGAGGGTGTGAATGCCAATTTATTGAGATAGCCACATTTGGGTGAAGTGATCTTTGTGTCTCTTCCGGCTCCAAGACTGTATGATTTTTTTTACGAAAACACAGACAGGAAGTGGGAAGAGAAAATGAATCATCATCACTTAATCTGGCTTAGAGAGCTCCTAGGTCAGTCTTCCCATTAAATCCTTGCAGGATCTTTTTCTGCTTTAACAGTCCCATAATCTCTGGAGACTTCACAGAATCTTAGACTGGGAGCTAGAGAGATCAGCCATCATTTGGTATAAACTCCCCATTTTATAGATGAAACAACTGAGGCCCAGGTCAGCCAAGAGACTAGACCAAGGTTATCCATCTATTAAGTGGCAGAAAGAACCTTCTAATCCAGGTTAGATAAGGTATGCAAAATGTTTTACAGCCCTCAAAGGACTGTATACATGTGAGCAATTATCATATGGTATCATATGCAGTGTATAAACTTAGTTATTTGCATGTTAGCTTCCCCATCTGAATGGGAGTTCCTCCAGGCTAAGGCAGACTTTTGACTTTCTTGGTATCCTTAGAGCTTGGCATAGTGCCTGGCACACAGTAGGGTCTTAATGATTACCTGAAATGGCAGAGTTGGGATCTGAAGTTGAAATTCAGCACTCTTCCTATTGCCTCCAGGATCCCTTCCTTTTCTTCCTATCTATATCAGGAAACGTCTATGCTAGATATGGCTAAATTCCATGCCTATCCAGCCCAGCATGCCACTGCATATGACATCAGAGATAGATAGCCAATTAGATACATCTGAGATCACACTCATTCCTTTAAACAACCCAAACCAAAATAAACAAAACCCCCCTCTATTCCTCACCTGTCATGGCACTGCTTAGATTGGATTGCACGGAAGCATTCCAAGTTCCCTACTGGTTTGGCAGTGTTCATTATGGCCTTGACGGGGATAACTAGACTCTGCCCTCATTGTATCCTTCTCTTTTTGTCTCTGTCCTCCTCCCACTATCCCCCACACAGAATTTAGGGCTCCCTGTGTCTTTTTAAACAAAAGCCTCTCTTAGTTTAAGTTCTAATGCACCTTAATAAAGAACAAAGGTGTTAAACCTTTGCTGGCTCATCTGACACTTTTGTAAAACCTCCATGAAATTCCAAGACTTCTATGACAACCTGGGAAGAGGGCTAGGGTTATGTTGGCAGTGGTCCAGTATCTAAAGCCTGTCCTTTTTCTTCATTTTGCTAATGAGTTTTATAGAAACATTCATGGATGACCTTGTCTGGAAGATCATGTCCAATTGTCTGACTTCATGGCAAGTATACAGCCCTAATTCCTCAAGACTTCCCTCTGGTCCTCTCTCCCAACACCTCCAGGTAACTCAGAAGGGCCAGTCATCCAATGAAGATGCAGAAAATCTGTGGTCAGCCAAGGGTGTATAATGTGGGACCCAGAGGGAAACGGACCTTACAAGTGTGAATGTCTTGGCCATATGGTCATTGGGAGGGATATTCAACGCTGAAATTGACTGGCCTATCATAAGGCAGGGCAAGTCAACTTATAGCCAGCCTTGAAAGAAGCTCTACCACTGACACAGAACCCTGTCATACTTCTCTCTTGTTTCTTAAATCCTGATTTTCCTGGGGATGAAGGGTAGCTATATAATGAGGCCGCCATACTCCCATCAGTGAAATGGTCAGGTTCACAGGGGGTATAAATTCACAAGGTTCACATGCACATCTGTGAACATCTATAACATGCATTATTAGTGTAGAATAGTACAGGTTATCATCCCAATTATAAAGCATCAGATGCATTCAGGGACTTCCTGAACAGCATTTACACAAAATTTAGCTTATATCAGTCAGCCAACATAACACATGGGTTCAGACAAGTTGTGTATGGTAGTCAAATATATAGCTAACATTCAAAAAATTATAGTGAAAAAAGAGCACCCCCAACCACAGACTTGTTCTCACAGGGTTCTCACATTTTCCCTTTCTCTCCCCAGGCTCAAAGCCCCTGCTGCATAGGACAGCTATAGAATGGGATGCATTGTATCAATGACAAGTAAATTTTGGGAATCAAGAACAAGTGGGAGAATCAGGTTGGACCTCCTGTGATCTCTTGAGTTGAGTTGCAAAGGGAAGTAGGCATGCTAAAAGATGTGGGTGAAGAGGTAAAGTATTCCAGGCATGGGGGACACAGCCAAAGCAAAGACACAGTGATTGGAATGGCATGTCAAGGGCGGGATATAATAAATAGGCTAATATGCTTTGGACTCCCCAAAGTAATTATAGTTTAATTCTGTATGCTTCAGAGAATTTAAATTCCTGTTTTCAAAGAAGTACCTGGGAGAGACTAAGTGGATGGATATGTTTTCCTCAGACACACTAAATAAATGATGCTCCATTTATGGGACTCTTAGAATCTCTTTTTTATTTTTATTTTTTGACAACCAAAATTTTATTAGGATTTTTTTCCCCTGGATTAAGCCAAACTGTTTCTGCAATGTCTTTTTTCCATTTTTTCCCCTTCCCTCCCACCAACACCTGTTTCAGTCTCCTTGGTTCAAATCAGACAAGCTTTATTTTCTTTCTCTTTGATAGCTCTTTACATACTTTTTGAAAAATAGTATTTTATATTTCCAAATACATGTTAAGGTACTTTTTAATATTTATTTTTTAAAATAAAATTCTGGGTTCCAAATATTTTCTCCCTCCCTCCCTACCATCTCCCCTACCCAAGATGGCAAGCTATCTGACATAGGTTATACATGTGCAATCATGGAAATGTATTTCCTTAGTCTTATTATGAAAGAAGAAAAAGAATGAAAGGGAAAAACCATGAAAAACGTAACAAAACAAAACACAACAAAAAAGTGAAAATAGCATGCTTTAATCTGCATTTGGACTCCGTAGTTCCTTCTCTGGGTGTGGATAGCATTTTCCATCATGAGTCTTTTGGAATTGTCTGGGATCATTGTATTGCTGAGAAGAGCTATCAGCTGACCATCACACAATGCTGCTGTTACTATGTACAATGTTCTCTGGGTTCTGTACACTTTACTCAGCCTTTTTCCCAGAAGTTCTCTTTGGGAAACAGACCTAGTAGAGGTATTGCTGGATCAAAGTGTATGCAGAATTTGCCATTTGGAAATAGTTCCAAACTGCACTCCAAAATGATAGAATCAGCCTACAATTCCATCAAGAATGCATTAGTATCCCTATTTTCCAACATGCTCTCCAACATTTATTATTCTCCTTTTCTATCATATTAGCCAATCTGATAAGTATGAGATAGTACCTCAATTTTTTTTGATTTGCATTTTTAATCAATAGTGATTCAGAGATTTTTTTCATATGACTATAGATAACTGTAATTTCTTCATCTGAAAATGAACTGTTCATATCCTTTGACCATTTATCAATTGGAGAATGACTTGTATTCTTATAAATTTCATTGTTTTCTATATATTTGAGAAATGAGACCTATCAGAAATATGCTTTAAAAACTGTTTCCCATCTTTCTGCTTTCCTTCTAATCTTGGTTGCATTGGTTTTGTTTCTGGGGAATGATGTTTAATGTGATAAAAATTATCCATTTGCATTTCATAATATTCTCTCTTATTTAGTCATAAATTCTTTCTTCTCTATAGATCTGGCAGGGAAACTATTCCTTGCTCTCCTAATTTGCTTATAATATCTGCCTTTATTTTTAAATCATGTACTCATTTTGACCTTATCTTGGTACATGGTGTGAGATGTTGGTCTATGATTAGTTTCCACCATACTATTTTCTAGTTTTTCCTACAGTTTTTGTCAGGTGGAGTCTTTGGGTTTACCAAACAGTAGATTACTATAGTCATTGATGACTGTGTCTTGTGTACCTTATCTATTCTTATGGACCCACCACTCTATTCCTGAGCCAATACCAAATAGTTTTGATAATTTCTACTTTTTTAATGTGGTTTTAGATATGGCACAGCCAGGCCACCTTCATTTACATTTTCATTAATTCCTTTGATATTCTTGACCTTTTGTCTATCAAGAAGAATTGGGAATAACTTCCAATTGTTATTTTTTCTAGCTCTATAAAATACTTTTTGGGTAATTTGATTGGTGTGCACTGAGTAAGTAATTTAATTTAGGTAGAATTGTCATTTTTATTATATTAACTTACTCATAAGAAATTGATATTTTCCCATTTATTTATATCTAACTTCATTTGTGTAAATAAGTATTTTGTAATTGTGTTCATGTAGTTCCTGAATTTGTTTTGGCAATTAGACTCCCAAATATTTTATATTGTCTACACTTACACTTATTAGAAATAGAATTCTTTCTATTTTAATAGATCTTTCTATCTCTTGCTGCTGTGTTTTGTTGGTAGTGTTGCCCTGCTATCTGCTTCCATTTTTTTGGGAGAATTCATCCCATTCACTTTCACAGTTATGATTACTATGTATTTCCCTTCATCCTATTTTCCCATTTATGCTTTTCTCTCTCTTTAATCTTATTGAATATCATGTTTGTTTGTTTTTCTTTCCTGTTTACCTTTTTATGCTTCTCTTCAGTCTTCTATTTGATAATCAAATTTTCTGTTCACCTTTGGTACCTCTGATACCTAGTTTTTGTACCTCCTTTTCCATTTGTCCAATTCTAATTTTTAAGGAGTTGTTTTCTTTTATCAATTTTTGTGCTTACTTTTCCAAGTGTTGACTCTTTTTTCATAATTCTCTTGCATAACTTTCATCAGGAAAGTTTGAAAGTCCCTTATTTCACTGAATGTGCATTTTTTATCGTGGAAGATTATTCTCAAATTTCCTGAGTAGTTGGTTGTTGGTTGTAATTCCATCTTCTTTGCCTTTCAGAATAAAATATTCTAAGTCCTCCAATTGTTTAATATAGAATCAGCTATCTCTTGTATAATCCTGACTTTGACTCCTTGATATTTGAATTGTTTCTTTCTGACTTCTTGCAGTATTTTCTCCTTGAGCTGATAATTCGGGAATTTGGCTCCAATATTCCTTGGAGTTTTCCCTTTGGGATCTCTTTCAGGAGGTGACCAGTGGATTCTTTCAATGACAATTTTACCATCAGTTTCTAGGATATCAGGGCAGTTTTCCTCGATAATTTCTTGAAAAATGCTGTCCAAACTCTTTTTTTTTTTTAATTGTGGATTTCAATAATTCTTAAATTCTCTCCTACCTCTATTTTCCAGGTCAGGTTTTTTCCCCAATGAAGTATTTTACATTTTATTCTGTTTTTTTCAATCTTTAGATTTTGTTTGAAAGATTTTTGATATATCATAAAGTAATTGACTTCTACTTGCCCAATTCTAATTATTAAAGAATTTTTTTCCTTCAGTGAACTTTTGTATCTCTTCCATTTGGCCAATTATACTTTTAAAGGAGTTGTTTTCTTCAGTCAATTTTTGTTTTCTTAAGTCATTGATTTTTTTCATAATTAACTCATATCTTTTCCAATTTTTCTACCTCTCTTACTTGATTTTGAAAATTCTTTTTGAGCTCTTCCAAGAGGGCTTTGTAAGCCTGAGACTGATTCATATTCCCCTTTAAAGCTTTACATGTAGGCATTTTGACATTTTTGTCTTCTTCTGAGTTTGTGTTTTCACCTTTCCTTTCTCCCCTTGTAACAAATCTACACTATGCATCTCTACAGCTTGACACATTGCTCTTAGCTCTACCCTCCCAGGACCAGCAGAAATCTGTTACCCTCTTCCATCATGGCTGGCATGTCCTCCACAAGTCTTCTCTTCTCTAGGCTTATCCATCTCTGCCACAATCTCTACATTTCTCACCCATCTTCTTCTCTCATTTATGTACTTTCCCATTTGTCACCTCCTTCTTAACTTGCAGAGCCTGCAATCTCGACATTAAGATACGTTCTGATGCTAACCTAGCAAAAAATAGTAGAGCTTTTTGTCTCCCTTACTAACTTGTGAAGTGCTTAGATGTGGCAGCCTGTCCCCTGAACATCCCTTCCCTGGTTATTAAAATGCTGTTTAAGATGGAGTAATCATTAGATTCACTAGGGCTGCCCTGTGGTTTTCAATGGATCATGCTATGTGTATCTTAGAATCATATAGGAAGAGTAAGACTTGCTTATGTTCCTTGTAAGGAGAATGGCTATTGGAAGTTCTAGATGTTAAAATGTCATAAAATATACCAGGACCCAATTTTTTTGTTTTTGTTTTTGTTTTTTTGGAGGGCAGTTGGGGTTAAGTGACTTGCCCAAGGTCACAGGCTAGTTTTTTGTGTTAAGTGTCTGAGGGAAGATTTGAACTCAGGTCCTGCTGACTCCAGGGCCAGTGCTCTATTCACTGCGACACCTAGCCACCCCCAGGGCCCCATTTTTTTGCAGTTATAAAATTCAACTTGTGGAGAAGAAATCTCTGCTGACCTTTTATTGCTTCTCCATCTTCTCAACCTCCTCCCAGGTATGACACACTTTTCTGGGAAAGTTTTGCATGATGTTGATATATTCTGAGGTCAGTGGACAGAGTGATTTTAGTCCTTAGGGAATTAGAACAAAATTCCAGCATATAGTGACCATGGCATTTCTTTTATGAAATTGAAAAATGAAGAGTGAATAAGTTCGGTCCTATGCTGGAACATCTACTGGACATTACTAACCTAAACACACACATAACTGGAAAGCTCCCCTTATGTGAACAGATTTGGGAGCATTCCAAGGGTTAGGTAAGTGATGAAGTTTTATTAAGCTCCTGACCCTTTAAAAATGGCATTGCATTATAGTTTGTTGTGTTTTGAAAATATTTAATTCAAAGGAATATTTTTTTACTATTCAGGGGAACTTAAATCCTTTGTTTTCACTTTGTCCTTAAATGAACTCTGTCTTGGAGATTTTTTTTTTTTGTTGTTCAAGTAGGCTTCCTCTAGGGTCCCCATGGCTTAGCAATGGTAAGCCTACCCTGGTAATATGAGACCAAGACAAAAAAGGCACCTCGGCCAAACCTTTATCAATAATTTGCAGAGGGTAGAATATTTCAGTTGTTCTCAAAGTTCTCCAGGTCACTACAAGCAAAATTCTGTGTAATCCAATGCCATCCAATGCAGCATAACCATATGCAATCTGATCCGATGGATCTAATCCAATACAGTACAACCCGATGGAACCCAATCCAATATAATCCAATACAACATAATCCTATACAATATAATCTGGTCCAGTCTATCCATCTCAGTGCAATCTAGTCCAAAGAAATCCAGTCCAAAGTGACCCAGACCAATGCAATACAGTCCGGTGAAACCCAGTCCAATTCAATTCAATCCAATTCAATCTAATTCAGTTTCGCCATTCATTTCACTTCAAATCACTGCCACATGCCTTTACTAAGTGTCTATGTTCAAGGTAATCTGCCTCTGGGCACTAGGGATATAAAGGTAAAAATAAAATAAAGTCTGCCCTCAAGAAGTTTGCATTCTTCTGAGAAAAAAAGAACATGTTTTGGGCTAAGAAAATGTGAAGTCTATACAAAGTTATGCAAGTGATTTGAAAAGGGAGAGAGCATTTATAACTGAGAGTGGGGATGGAAACTCCTCAGGAAAGACCTGAGGAAGAAGTGGACAGTGAACAGGGGCTTGAAAAGGTGGTGATAGTGGTGGTGAAGTGTATTAAAGACCTAGGAAGCATCCTGGGCAAAGTTTAACTGATTTTCACACCAATCAACTTTGAAGCATTCATTAAACACTTGTGTTAGGCATTGTACTAGACACTGGGAATACACCGATAATGCTTAACAATTCCTGCCCTCAAAGTGCTTACATTCTAATGGTGGAGACAGCATGGACATCTATAAGGATATACCTATACATAGAGATAGGTAGAGGTAGAGGAGTAGGCACCAGCAGCTGGGAGGTGGTGGTGTTTGGGGGCAGATGCGAAAGTATTCATGAAAAAGATGGTGCTTGAGTTGAGTCTTGAAAGAAGACATGGATTCCAAGAGGTAGAGATGTGTCATTTTCTCCATTGATCAAGTCAGTCCCTGACCTCAAGGAACTTATGGGATGCAAAAAGTAAACATATCAACACAAATAAGATAATTTGAGGAAGTGGAATGCAATAAGGGGGTTGGTATGAATGAATAAACCAGCTTGAAGTGCTTAAGATCAAGGTCATGCTGATGGTTTGACTGCCTCTCCTCTCTCCCTCAGGGTGCTGCATGCTTTAATTTTGATGAATGCATTTTTTTTTTTTTTTGCTTTTTGGAGGGCAATTGGGGTTAAGTAACTTGCCCAAGGTCACATGGCTAGGTTTTTGTTTGTGTGTGCGTTGTGTCTGAGGTCAGATCCGAACTCAGGTCCTTCTGACTCCAGGGCTGACACTCTACTCACTGCGCCACCTAGCCACCCCTGATGAATGCATTTTGACACCTGCTTTGCAATTTCTAGCCAAAGATTGCTGCCAGGAACATTGAGACTTTTTCAGAGTCATACAGTCTGTAGGCAGAACTTGAACCCGAATTTTCCTGACTCTTGATCGTAGAACACAGATCAAGAATTGGAAGGGATTTCCAAGGTCTCTCAGCTAGTTCTCCCCCTTCCTTTTACAGCTGAAGAGAGAGAAACCCAGGGAATTTAAATGATCTGTCCAAGGTCTGCTAGGTGCTAAGTCTCAAAGCAATGATTTGGTCTGACTCCAAAATTCAAGCTCAGAATCCATATTTCTGCTCTATCTTGCTCCTGTGCACCACACACAACATTCTGATTACAGTTGGGAGGGCACCTGGACTCATCGATTCCTTTACAGAGACAAATGTGGGTGGTTTAGGAATTATTGCCTAGAGTTAGATAAAACAAATGAGTCTAAGGCTTTGTGATTCTGGGTCCAAGAAATCGTAAGTTAGAAAAAAGCAAAAGGTTGCGTGAATTACAGAATGGCACAAAAGTGCCACTGTTGCCCTTCTATGTCTTATGAATCCTCTGTTTGAACTGATCTGAGAGGAGCAGTTTTAAGAGATATTGATATCAGAGCTCCCTCTGCTGTCAGAGTTTAGTCACAACACTACCAATTTGCCTAAAATCCCAGATGCAGCACTCTGATGATCAGTCTTAACTCTCAACGGAGAGAAATGTTTCAGGGTTTGAAATGGCTGTCAATTGTCCCTTTTGAGTGAGAGACCAGGGACACATCATGGAACTAACAGGACCTCCTCTCACTCTGCCACCCTTTCCTCAATGCTTCCTTTTCCAAGCTATTCCAGTGTAGGAGGAAGGGCTTCTGCCTTGGAGCCTGTCTGTCTCAGTTGTAAAATGAGTTGAAAAGCATTTCTACTGACTGCCTTCCACAACAGATGAGAGTGGCACCATGGTCCTGCAGCACAAACACAGGAATTGGAATTAGAGGCTTGGGTTCAAGTCACCGTTCTGTGCCATTTACTCCCTGTGTGACCAGGGGCAGATCACTTAATTTTCTGGCTTTCTATTCCTTGGATATAAAACAAAAGAATGAACTCTGTGACCTCTTTATGCCTTTTCTAGCTCTGACTTTGTGTTCTATTAGCATTTCTCTAATGGGTGGGAGAATGAATGAATGCCCAAGCATTGGTAAGCTTCTATGTGCCTAGGATTGTGCTAAGTTCTGGGGATACAAACACAGAAGACAAACAAGGCCCTGCCTTCAATGAATTCACACTCAAATAGGGGAAATAGCATATATAGGGGAATGATGGCCAGTAAAGGGAGTTTGGATCATTTTCATCTTGGGAGGCATAGGAAAATGAGTTAATCCGTAAGACATGACACTTGATATAACATTTCTGAAAGCAATAGGGCCATTGATTGTGTGAAGAGCAAGAGGAGAAAGGGGAAAGGGTGGGTACATGGATGCCAGGAAGATGACCAGGTGACTGGGTTGAATATGAATGTGAAGCATGGGCTGAGACCTGGGGTCATCTAGAGAGAAGAGTGCTTATACAGTCACCAATCAGGATGGTGGGGCCTTAGGATAAGTTTCAAAAATTCCAAAGTTGAGTAGACTACTGTCCATGGGGACATGGGTTTGGGAGGTCCTGCTAGGAGAGGAGGAGGAGTGCAGCAGTGGAAGCACAGATATTGTGAGATGACCTGAGTGGATGACGAATGGCATGTGAAGGTGATCCATTCATTACCGGTAGAGTTCAGAGTCATGGATTTGAAGCCTACTTCTGACATTCACTATCTGTGGGACTTTAGGTGAGGTCATATCTCTTTCAGTCCCAATTCTCTTATTGTGAAAAGAAAGTGATAATGACACCTGTCTTCATGTATTATTATGAGAAAATGTTCACAAAGCACTTTACAAAACTTAAAGCTCTACATGAATGTGAGTTATTGTTGTTGGATTAGGTAATGTCTAAAGCTGTTCCATCCTAGAGTCTTCTAGGTGAATTGCTTTGGTCATCTCAGATGTGCCTCTGTATGAATGATGACAAAGGCATTTTCAATGCAGACTCTGAGATAAGTCCATTCTGATTTCTTTGGCTCCTAGATACCTTCTCCCCGAATCAAGTGAATTATGCTTTGGTCACAGATAAGAAGTTTCACCAGTATGGAAGTGATGGTCAGGGTCTAGGTGAGCGAGGAATGACATGTTGTTACTCAGATGCAACAGGTGCTCTTTCTGCAAAGAAGTCTCCTTGGTCTCCCAGTACTCATCTGGAGGGAAGCATGGATCAGGCTCCCTTTTCACCTAGGACACTTTAATTCTCTTCAGGGAATACTGAAGGCTCCCAGAGAAAAGGATGGTTCCAATTCTAAGATTATAGCATTGCAGACTAACAGAGAATGAGTATAAAATTTAGACACAATAAAACTCCCAAATCCAGTTCTTGGATCCTTGCCCAAAATTCTGCTACTCAATTCCTAGATTTCTCTACAGATGCTAATTAGTAAATTAGTTTGTGCCATAATGAATATAATTTAGAAGATGAATCATAATTCAAAAAGGGAGGTCACCCCTTTTAAGATTTTGTGCTGGCAAGTCTGAATTGCATTAAATACAAGAAACAGAATGAATACCAACAGACTCTAAACACCTCGAGGGCAGGAATTGTTTCAAATATGAATTTGTCTCCAGCATCTAGTATAGAACCTGGTACATCATAGTTGCTTAATAAAAACTTTTGATTCATTGATAGCTCCTTGAGAGAAGAGACTGTTTCGTTGGTGTCTTGGTGTTGCTAGTATCTAATGCAGTGCTTGGCACTTAGGTGGTAGGAAGGAAGAAAATAAGTTATTAGGCATCTGCTCTGTGCCAGGTGCTGCCCTTGGTGATGAGATTATTAGTCTTGCAAGGCTAATGTAAAACAGTTTCTACTGTCAAGGAGTTCATTTGAGGTTAGGGTTGTGGAGGACAGGAAGATGATGACTAAGATGGTGCTTCCCTGGAAGAGCATATGGTCCAGTAGGAAAGAAAATTCATTAATGGAAACCATTGTCATGTGATTGTGATCATGAGGAACAAACTGGAGAAGAGGGAATAAAGTTTGATGAGAGTTGCACAGAGAGGCCCCCTCAGGAGATTAGAGACTACCTGGAGGAGGCAGAGTACAATATAAGGGAGAAGGCAATTGGGATGGGAGAAGGACATTCCAGCTGTAGCCAGTCACTTGAACTGAGTCACAGCAGTCCAAAGCATTCCAGAAAATGTGAGCATCACAGTTCTGCTGGAGCTGAGAGCATGTGGAGTTGTGTCCATAAGGATGGATATATTCCCTCCCATTGCTCACCCTCCCAGTCTGTTCTCCTGGCCCATTACACTTGTGAGTTCCCTTATCTTCACTGTGTTGATTCTGGATTCATGCATTTCAACAACACTTCCTTCTCCATCCTTGAAGCTTTTGTCTTTCATCTCTTGCCTTAAATACCTTCACTTGACCTTGCTCAGCTTAAACTGTCATCTTTGTATTTTTCCTCCTCATCATGGCAAAGCAAGAAAAAAGTCTACATCTTCCTTCCCTGCCACTCTCATCACATCTCCTTGTAGTTTGGTTTCCAACCTTGCCACTTGACTTTAATTGCTCTCCCCAAGGTTATCCACCATCTCTTAGTGGCTAAATTCAGTGGCCTTTACCCAGTCATCCTTCCATACTTTTCTGCAGCTTTTATCACTGCCAACTGCCCCTTCTCCTTTATTTATCTGTCCTCCCTTGGTATGCCATGTACATTTTATCTCCTGATTTTCTATTACACACTTGACCTCTCTGTCTCTTGATTTTTCTGGAATTTTATTTTTCTCCTACCCTTAACTGTGGTTGTCTCTGAAGGGCCTATCCTGGGCTCCTGCATTCAGTGTTATTGATGGTCTCATCCATTATCATACGTTAAATTTGTTAACCTCTTTGCAGAGGTGACAAATGCATATATCCAGCACTGATTTCTTTCCAAAACTCCATTCCCATATTATCAAACATCTGCTTGGCATCTACAATGGTATGTCTTGTTGGCATTTCAAAATTGAAGCATTTCAGACAAAACAATCTCTTTTTTCTTTTGCCCAAATGTGGAGATCATCTAACTTTTTCTAGCTCTGTCAAGGATACCACCATATTTCAGTCACAGTTTTGCCAGCTCAGAGTCATCCCTGATACTCTTCCCTTCCTCCCCCTACCCCATAAGTAGGCCTTTGTCAAGTCTTGCCTGTTGTATGTCCACAAACTTATCTTGCACCCACATCCTTCTCTTCACTCACATTGTCACTCTCCTAGTTCATGTCCCCCTTATGCCTTGCCTGACATATTGCAAAAGCTTCATAATTCATCTCCTTCTTTCCATCCTCTCTCCTTTCTAGTCTTTCACAGAACTGTCAAGGTAAGCTTCTTAGAGTATAGGTCTGACCATGTAATTCCCTTGCTAAATATCTTTGATGGCTGTCTGTTACCTGCAAGATGATGTGCAACCTTGGTCCAGAATGGGAAGCTCTTCATGACCTGTATTCTAGGTTTCAATTTTATGTATGCTCTTGTTGTCAAACTGGTCAACTTGCTGTTCTCCACACATGGCATTCCACCTCCTGCCATTGCTCCGTTCTGTGCCTTTGGATGATCTAGCCTTCCTGCTGGGATGCTCAGCTTCCTTATGCCCACCTCCTCCCATCATTGGCTTCCTTCAAAGTCTAGCTCATGAGGTACCTCCTTCAGGAAACCTTCTTTTATGATTTCCCCAAGTTGTTAGCATTGTCTTTCTTATCAAATGCTCATTAGTATACAAGTCCATGTGAGACAGCATGGGATAACACGTAGAGAGCCCACCTCAGAAGTGGCTCAGTTCCCATCTCCCATTCCCACCTATTGACCACATGACCCTAGAAATGTTCCCCCATTTTCTCAGTGCCTCAGGGAGGTGTCTAAGCCTCTAAGTTACAGATGAAGTTTTACTCTGCATCAGGGGAGTTAATGTCCATATGAGGAGTTCTGTGAACTGATGGCATCATAGGTCTAGACCCCAAATCCAAATTTATTTGTGTGTATGTAGAATGTAAGCTCCTTGTGACCAGGGTTTTTATTTATCCAACCTCTTTGTTTGCTTTGTTATTATAGTCACTTAATAAAGTCTCATTGGGTTGCTTTGGATTGAACTAGGAAGTCCAGTAAGAGAAGGTTACTTTTCTCCAATGGCTAATTTTATTTACATTGATGGTATGGAAATGGGACATGGCATAATAAAATTGTTTTAGAAATCTCTTTCAAAGCCTTTTATGCTAACTTTAAAGGAAACAAGCCATAGGCAACATGATACAAAACCTAATTTCAAATTAGAAATGCTTTCATGTGAAAGTGATGACTGTGATGCTTCAAATGAGAAAAGAGCAGCAGCAGCCATGTACTGAGACAACCACTAGAATCGGGTCAATTTCCTTGTCCCACTAGGGGACCATTGGAAGGGATGGCTGCTGGAAGGCAGCTCTGCTGCCTGCCCCTTAGGGAGTCACACATGATTCTGAAGCCTCAGATATTTCTCTGGAACAACCTTTGATTTTCCTCCCCCCGCTTTCCTGACTGATTCCTCAACTGAAGCAGTCCTTCTTAGAGCATGTGACCCAGATCTCACCTTTTCCCTGATCGTATTCCATATTGTATCATAGCTACCCAATGCATGTTCTGTACCTCCACACCCTAGTTTGGTGTTTCAGTGAGATTCAACTCTCTGTGACCCCTTTTGGAGTTTTCTTGGCAAAGATACTGGAGTGGTTTTCCATTTCCTTCTCTAGTTCATTTTACAGATGACTAAGCTGAGACAGACAGGGTTAAGTGACTTGCCCAGGGTCACTCCATTGGTAAGTCTCTGAGGCCGGATCTGAAATCAGGTCTTCCTGAGTCCAGGTCAGGCACACTATCCACTATGCCACTTAACTGCTCCTCCACATCCTACCTAGATTATAAACTCCTTGCAGGCAGGCATGATACAATTTTTCACCTTCATATTGTTAGTACTGACTACAATGCTGTGCAAAAAATAAGCACATTATAGATATTTGGTGATTGTTTAATTGGATTTATTTACTCAGTAAAAGGCCTTAGTGAATAGTCCTTTATTTGGTTCACAAAAATGTATGACGATTCCTTTTAAACACGGCATCTTGTGGGTATGATTCAATGGGCACGGATGCTCATTTTATTTCATCTTGAAAATAAAAATTGGCTCCCACTTGTTTCTAGTGTTATGATTTAATAGTTTCATAAACTATTTCTCTAGGTTCAAGAAAAAACACTTTACACCATCAGCTACCTTAAGATAACCAATACCTCCTTTGTGTCTTCCTCCCTAATTCATAGAATCTCAGAGTTGAAAGGGACCTCAGAGGCTGCCTTGACTAAACATGACCTGAAAACAGAACTCTCTCTACAAGACACCCAGCACATGGGTATGCAGCCTCTGATGGCCTCCAGTGTGTAGAGTTCAGTAGCTACTGATACAGGCCATTCCATTCTTGAGTAATCTTAGCAATCAGGAACTTTTCTTTCAGATGTATCGTGTTTTCTTCTTTTTGACAGTCATTGCTGCTAGTTTTGAAGACCTAATATCTCTTCTACATGTCTTTCAAATAGTTAAACGTGGCTGTCATAACTTGTGTCCTCTCCCCCTCCCCCACCCCATTCAAAAGTCTTTCTTCTTTGGGTTAAATCTTGATGGTTCCTTCAGCTCATCCTTCACATGGCATTTATTCAAGATTTTTACCATTCAGCTTTCACCCTCTTCTGGAAGCCCTGCAGTGATCAATGTCCTTCCTAAAACTTGGGGCCCCCAGATGAACACAAAGTTCTAGATAAGACTTGACCAAGGCTTCTTTGCCTAGCATTTTGCCCAAATCCCTCACCACCACCACCACTAGCATCTTGTTATTTCTAGTACCCTACACTCATGCAGTTAGTGAATCAGAGCTCCATGTCCAATATAGCATTTTAAAATCTTTTTAATTTGTCTCAGTAAATTTTCATATATCCCATCTATCTCCTAAGTCATAATCTAGGATAAAAATAATTTTAATTTTGGATGGAATTTATATCTTTATTGGCACAAGTAGCTCTTAATGAGGAAACCCCATCTGTCAGGGCAGATTGGTACCTGTTTAAAGACTTATAGCCTTAGAAATGTGCCAGGGGCCCTAAGAAGTTGAGTGACATAGAGTCATATGACTAGAATATATTAAAAGTGGTTCTCAAACCTAGAACTTCCCAGCTCCAAGGCCAGAATCTGACTACTCCAACATGCTACCTTCTTTAAAATAAATAGACCTGGGGAAGCTAGGTGGTGCAGTGAATAGAGCACCGGCCCCGGAGTTAGGAGGACCTAACTTCAAATCTGGCCTCAGATAATTAACACAAAAATTAGCCGTGTGACCTTGGGCAAGTCACTTAACCCCAACTGCCCTACCTTCTCCTCTCCAAAAAATAAAATAAATAGACCTGGGGCAAAAATGTTCAAAAATGGAATGGATAAAGGCAAATCAAATCAGATAAGAAAGAGGTAGAGAGTTCAGCCTTACTCAGTTCTATCATCTTAATGACACTGTAATGACATTGGGGTCTTCTTAAGTTTCTTAACTTGTGAACTGAGCACACAGTTGTTGACTTATTTTTCCAGGGTCACAAGAAATAGAGCGAATGAAAAAAAAATTGAAAAGTACTTTGAAAATTCAAAGTGTTATATAATAGCCATAGGTACCCCTATCTTTGCTCCCAAGTAAGAGGAAATTGGATATGTAATTAAGAGATTAGTCAGATTCCTTAAATAATGAGGAAACCACTGCCTCATTGGTGAGAGAGAATGCTTTCCCATTAATTGTTTGAGACAGATTTACAAAGAGCAGGCATAGAGCCACTCTCTGAGGCACCTTTTCTTACCTTTTCCATTTCAATAAATAATAGAATTCCTGTTAAATCTTGTCTCTTCCTAAGCTGGAAGTGGAACATGGGATCCAAGGTGGGAGGGGGTGAGCTGATTCTCCTCAGCCCACAAATAGCGACCACAGAAACCACCACACCGAGCCCTGGAGCCAGACAGAAGTGAACCAAACACTCGGGGGCACTGGGAGGGAAATTATGTTCCCACGCTTGGCATCTGGGTCTTGGCGCTGCCCGGCTCATTTTCTGAAAGGTCACAAGTAGTTTACATCTGGAGAAAAGAAAAAGTACCCTATGAATGGAATACTTAAAGGAGACCAAACAACATTTCTGATAGATACCTGTGCATGTGTACATGTGTATGCATGGAAACAAAAAGAAGGTTTGGACCTGAAAATTCATAGGTATAGGGAATGGCCAGGTGGGGTAGCTCCCAATTGATGCATCTGCTGCAATTAGAGAGAGAGAGAGTCACCTGGGACACTGAGGCTTGAAGTGACTTAGCCCAGATTACACAGAGAGTACCTATCAAAGGCAGGATCTGAACTCAGGACTTCTTGACTCTGAGCCAGACCTCCATCTGCTGTGTAAAACTGCCTCTCAAGATATATACCTATACTTAGGCCTACCATTTGTCATTTAGATCTCCATGTATGCCTGTATATGGATATATGAATGCATATAGATATATGTGTATATATGTAGGAACACAGAAGCATATGTCTATGTACACAGTGCAGCATGTATACATATGTACATGTGTGCATATATGCATTCATATGTGTATATGTATAGATACATGTAGACATATAAATATATTAAATATAAATCAAATAAATTAAAATAAATATAAATATACACATATACATACATACACATATGTGTGTGTGTATATATATATGTGTGTGTGTGTGTGTGTGTGTGTGTGTGTGTGTGTGTGTGTGTATGTATATGCCTTCTAAGCAAGACAGTCAATTGCAGACTAGGCCTCAACCTGCATTAGCACAAGGAGCTTCTGCATCTGAAAGTTGCCTGTGTCTGTGGAATTCCCCGTCCAGCCTACCCCGCCACAGGTAGTAGTGTTCTCACTGTCTTCACATTGTACTATATCTCCAGCTCTACATGTCTGCTTACAAGTGACCACCCCAGCCCCCAGATCTTTGAGGAAGACAGTACTTTTTATTTTATGTTTGTGTCCTCAGCATCTAGAGTGTGTCTACTTATTTTAAAGAAGGTAAATGCTTATTTTTTCATTCATTCACTCCTTCACACACATATACATACATATTTATATATACATTGCATATGTATATATATATATATATATATATATATATATGAGAGACAGAGACAGAGAGAGACAGAGACAGAGAGAGTGAGACTACACACATATTTGTATTTTTCTAGTTATTCCTAGTAGTTTCTGACACATAGAAAGTACTTAATAAATGCTTTTTCAATCATTCATGTATTCGCTTGCATGTATCCATATGCATGTGAATACATACATACAATACAGATAATTCTATGTCTATGTCCCCAGAATCTAGTACAGTACCCTGTATGTGGACATTTACAACTTGTTGATTGCTTGATTTATGTATAGTAGAGACATACACTTGTATTCACATAGTGATCTTGGGACCTTAACCTGTGATTTTGTTGCTGTGGGTTTGGCCTCTACCAGCAGTGATTATGACCCTTCTATTACTTAGTAGATGGGCTTTGAGAGTTGCAAAGTCCTGTAGATTTCTCTCTCCTGGTTTGGGTTTGGTCTTCTGGTCCATAAGGGTGTGATGCTTTTTACATAGTTCTCTTTGCACATAATGCTCTTAATTCAGGTTAATTAGTTTGAAAGTAATCAGTTTCAGTGTTGGTCTGAGACACTAAAGGGGAATCTATACCCATTTGTCTGTACATATATTTATAGGTCACATATATTATTTTCCAGTTACTGGAGGTTGAGATAATCCCTAAAGTTCTCTGTTGAAAGGGAAATAAAACTCAGAAAGACATTTGTGAGAGAGCTACTCTTACAGGTGCTTATGTAATATTTATACATATATGATATTTATACAAAAAGACCACAAATGAGTGGTGAACTCCTATAAATGATAACAAATCAGTCAGCTTTTGCTTCTGAAGAGAGTATCTGTAAAGGGAATCCCTGAAGGCATTGTCGGGGTAACATCAGATAGCATTCCTCAGGAGAACTTGTCAGCATCATTGAGGGTCTATGCATCTCATAACTGGCTTTTAATAGAGGAAGTAGAAGGGAGACTATAGAGGACTGGCTTTGGGATCTTGATGATCTTGGGTCAAATTCTTCTTCCAACATATCTTAGCTATGTGACAGTGAGATAGCCACTTAACTTCTCAATCTAAGAAGCATTTATTAAGCTCTTCCTTTATGCAAGGCTCTGTACTAAATAATGGGGGTACAAGGACTAAATGAAAAACCTGTACCTCCTGCAAAGAGTGGACCTTTTCCATTTCAATAAATAATAGAATTATTCCAGATTTCTGGAAGAGACAGAGACAGACAGACACATAAACACAGAGAGACAGAGACAGAGAGACAGAATGAGACAGAGAGACAGAGACAGAGACAGAGAGAAACAGAAAAAGACAAAGACAGAAAGACAGGGAGAGAGAGAGAGAGAGAGAGAGAGAGAGAGAGAGAGAGAGAGAGAGAGAGAGAGAGAGAAACACTGATAACCAGAGGACCAGTTTCCATTTTGACATTTTCATTGGTTTAGTGTGTATCTACATATTTATTTGCCCATAAGGATGAAATCATAGGTTGTGACCTCTTCCACTGCCCCCACATAAAATTAAAGGAAACCTACCAAACTTGTATTGTAATGATTGCCACTTAGAAATAATAAATCTCACACTGAGACATTACTGCAGTTTGCCAAGCACTGTGCCTGCTTTATCTTATTTGAGCCTTACAGCTTGAACTACTGATCTTTACCCCCAAGCTCTCCTCTCTTCACAGCTTCCCTAGTAATGTCGACGGTACCAGGGAGAGCCAGGCATGAACCCTCGGTGTCCTCCTCAACCCTCCCCTCCCATATCTAGCTGCTGCCAAGACCCCCCATCCGTACATTGGTGGCATCTTTTGGATGTGCCCCCTTCCCTCTTCCGTTACTGCCATCAGGGTTCAGGCACTGTCACTTCCCACCTGGACTCCTGCAATGGACAAATGCAGCTCTGACCGTGTCACTTCTTTCCCATCCTCCACCCCATTCATTACGCACTACTGCTTCATATTACCTCTAGAATCAAATATAAATCCTCTATTTGGCATTTAAAACCCTCTCCCCGAGCCCCTTTCTTCATTTCCAGTCTTCTGGTGTCCTTCTCCTCTCTCCATCCTCCAAGGCCCAGGACACTGGCCTTCTTCCTATTCCTCCCACATAGTACTCCATTGCCTGACTTCATTCATTTTCACCAGCTGTTCCCTGTGCCTGGCAGCATGTATTTCCCATCCCAGCTTCCTCAAACTCCTTCTAGTAACATCCCACATCCCACAAGAAGCTTCTTCCAGTCCTCCGCCATGCAGGGGTCTGCCCTCTCTTATGACCCCCAATTTACTCTTTATAATGTTCTTGCATTTCTAGAGTGCTTTGCAGGTTGTCTCTCCCATTAGATCATGGCCTCATTGAGGACAGAGACTACCTTTTCCCTTTTCTCTTTTTTTTTGGTAGCCCAACACAATAAGGTACATGAATGATACACAGCTGGTGCTTGATAAATGCTTATTGACCTGACTGTGAGATAGACACATACCAAAAAACTGCAGGTTTTGACAGATGCAACCTTTATACAACTTACAGTATGAGAGACCTGTCCAAGGCTGACAGATTTTGTAACTTGCCCGTGATCACACAGGTGGTGTCCAAGGTGGGACTTGAATCCAGGCCTCTGTTGACTCCAGATATAGCATTTTGTCCATCAGGTCCCAGTGCCTTTTTGTTTGACCATAGAAGCAAAACCTTAGGCAACTTTACTATTCTTGAGCATATACCATTTCTATTATATTAATAATAATAACTAACTAATAAGTATAAATAACTAAATAACTAATAAGTAACTAACATTTATGTGGGGCAGCAGGATGCAGTGGATGCATATTGGACCTGAAGTCAAGAGGCCCTGATTTCAAGTCTGAATTCAGACACCTACTAGTTGTATGACCCTGGGCAAGTCACTTAACCCTAAACATGAGTGAGAGAAGGAAAGGGTAAAGTACTCAAGTATCTTTGCTAAGAAAACCTCAAATGGGGTCACAAAGAGGCAGACATGACTGATTTACTAAACAACAACAAAATCATTCATATATTACTTACTGTACTAAGTGCTTTACATTGATTATCTCATCTACTCCTCATAACAACCCTGAGAGGTAGGTGATATTATTATCCTCATGTTACAGATGAGGAAACTGAGGCAAAGTTTAAATGACTTGTCCAGGGGCATACAGCTCTAAGTATCTCTCTGAATTTGAACTCAGATCTTCCTGATTCTGGACCCAGTGCTCAATCCACCGCACCACCTGTCTGCAAAGCTTGTTTCTTAACATTTATTTGCTTCTCCAGTAGCATAAATAAAGTTCCTTTTGATTATATCCCTGTCTTCTCCTTAGGAAAAATTCCAATTCCAAGATCAGATTCAGGAGGAATGGATTTAGATGTTGATTCTATAAATCATTGAGTTATCCTTCTTTAAAATGATTCATCAAACAGGGTGCCTCCACATCAGGCCATAGGTGTACCAAGATAGATGCGACATAAAGAGACTGAGTTCCCCCAAATTCATGAGTTTTCGGCATAAGTTTTTATCTACATTGAAAATGAGTAGCAATGTTACAAATTATTATTAAAATACAGATAACATTTTGGCAAGAGGTCCCAAATAGTTGAGAAAATTATAGGATTTTAGAGCTTCAAGGACTTTAGAGATCATCTCAGCCAACCCAACAGGTGACAGACAAGGACATGGAAGGTCAGGGAGAGGAAATCTAAGATCAACTCTAGTACTATATAGAGAACTCCTGACTCCCATGCCAAGATTTTGAAATGGTATCATGAAATCCTAGATCTAGGGATTGACAGAACCTCATATAATAAAGAAGGAAACTGAGGCTCAGGAAAGTCACTCACACAAGGTCATGTGGAGAGTTCAACTCCAAATGTCATCATCAATTAATGAATATTTCCTATTTCATAAATGAAGCCTCCCAAGTAATTCACCTGGATGCCTTTAGACATCTTAAACTCAACTTGTATAACACTGACCTCATTGTTTTTTCCTCAAGCCCTCTCTTCTTCCTCACTGTCCTACTACCACTGAAGGAGAAACCATCTTCCCAGTCACCAAGATTCAAAACCAGGTGTCCTCCTCAACTCCTTTCTCTACCTTCACTCCCATAGCCAAGCAGTTGCCAAGGACTCCTGATTCTCCTTTTCTGCCACCTCTCTTACATATCCACCCCCTCCCCTCTGATACTGTCAGCACCCTAGTTCAGGTCCTGGGAACCCCTGTCTGAACTACGCAATAACCTTCTGACTTATTTTCCTGCCTCCAATATTTAGCTGCCCACTTTAGCACATCTTCCACTCAGCTATCAAAATTATTTTCCTAAAGGGCAGATGCAGCCACGTCACCTTGTTAATTCAGTAAATGCCAGTGGCTCCCTAATGCTTACAGGATCAATTATAAATCCTCTCTTTGACATTTAAAACCCTTCATAACCTGGTCCCATCCTACCTTTCCAGCCTTCTTATACCTTACTCTCATGCACTCTGTAATCCAATGACACTAATGTCATTACATTACTCACACAAGATATACATCTATCTTTGTGGGCATTTCCATAGACTCCTCATTTTCATCTCCTGGTCATAGACATTTCCATAGATTCCTCATTTCCATCTCCTGGCTTTTCTGACTTTCTTTAAGTTTCAGCTAAAATCTTACCCTTCCTGAATCCCCTTAATTCTAGTGCCTTTCTCTCTTGGTCCAATTTCTCCTGTATATAACCTGCTTTCCATAGTTGCTTGAATGTTTCCTCCTCCCTTATACAGTGAGTTCCTTGAGAGGAAAAGCTTTTTTTCCTTCTCATTGCTCGAGTTTAACAGTATCTTACACAGAGTAGGCACTTAATACATGCTTGTTGACTGTCTGACTGCAGGTTTAGAAGTGTTTTTCACCTTACGAAAAGTTGTCATCTTGGTTTCTCAACTAATGTCTTCTTCCTCTGGACTCTGGTGACATCTTCTGGACACAACTGGGACTATATGTGACACATTTTCCTAGTGACTTTAGGTGGATTGAATTATGTGACGAGCTGAAGGAAAGCAGTAAGATCAGAATGAAATAATGATCTATCTTCTGTTTTTCAGTGTTCGAAATGTCACTTCACTATTGTATATGGCTCATTTAGGTTTCCTCCTATGCCTGGAAAGTGCTCTTTCCTCATTTTTGCCTCTGAAATCCTTTGTTTTCTTTGATACTCAGCTCAGAAATTCCATCCTGTATGTAGCTGGTCCTTCAGCTGTCACAGCCCACCCCAATCCTGAGCTTTTTGTATGTATTTTCCATTAACATTGATGGTTTGGGTTGCTTGCATCCAGTAGAATGTAACCTCTTTGAGGGCAGGGGCAATTTTGTTTTTATGTCTTTGTCTCTTTGTGTGCAAAGTTCCTGGCACACATTAAGTGCTGGGTAACTGCTGTTTCATGGATCCCATCCACTAATGTCTTCCTCCAGTGTGTGATCACAGTGTAGCTGAGACTAGATTCTTAAAGGATGTGCCCAGTGAATCCACAGTTTGTCAGGATCCACTGAGCTGGAAAGTCCGGGCGCCATGATGGATTCCATGTCTGCTGCCTAGGGATCAGCCTACTTAAGCATGGGGGCTCATCCCTGGATTAACACTTGGGTGATATTTATGGTTCCAGGAACTTGCCAACGCCACCAAATGAAACACTATGGAAAGTACTTTGCCAACACTGAAGTGTAGTGTGAATGGCAGCTGTGGCTCCTTTGGCATCTTTCAGGGTTTGGAGCCACTGGGTTGCCTTTCAGCTCGGAAATTCTTCAATCATGTCCCCATTCTTCTCTTCATCATGGCATATTCTTCCAGCTCCTCCTTCTCCTTGCCATCATCAGCACATCCATGAGCAAGGATCACCATCACCATTAGCATCATCACCATCACCATCACATCATCTGGCAACCGGGTTTCTGTATCTGAATTTGACATCCAGTCTCTGATGAAATAGAGTTGGGAATTAGCGACCTGCCCTACTGAGAGGATTTTAGGAACCTTGGGTACCTAATCACATTAAGGCAGCTCCATTATTTCCATTTTCTAACTCCCTATCAGCCCCAGGCTTTCAGCCAATCCTATAGAGTAAATGACTAGAATGTCATCCTAAATTTTTGTTGCAATATATTAGCATCAAAATAGTTGATCTGGTAAAAATGGAAATGGAAGGAAACCTGAGCTCTGAATCTTTATACAGGGCCTTGCCAGCTTCTTCCCCATACTTCGTCTCTTTCCTATTTATTGTGAGCCTTGGAATCCTGGGGACAGGTGTGGTTGGGTTTGGAGGCATAAAGCAGTCTGGACCTGGCTAGTGAAGATGCGTCAAGCATTAGAAGACCCTTTCCTCACTCATTCTGCTGTATAGGCATTATTGGTCTCAGCATTGCTATTGGTATCATCATAGGTCTGTAAGTGGGAGCTCAGAGACTTTGAGAAACTTTCATAATGTCACAAGGCTGAGAATTGGGTAAGCATGGGTATTTCACCCTGGGTCTCATGCCAAGTGCAGTGCTCATTCTATTTTACTGACATAGGAAGGAAATCATGTTAAAACCACATGTGCCAATGGGAGATGCAAGGTGGGCAGTGAGCGGCGGTCGGGAGCTGTGAGGAAGCATAGCCCTGAGCTTCTCTCAGTCTTAATTTCCTTGGAATGATATTGCTGCTGATAAAGTTGATAAATTGATAAAGTTGATAAAATTGATAAAGACAAAGATGCTAATGTAAAAAAAGCTAATAAATCCTGGGACAATTTACTAAATGCTTGCTCGGCATTCTGTACATTGTGCCACCTAGCTGCCTTTATGTCCACATGGTCAATTAAAGCGTGCTGTCCTCATCTATAAAATGTGGATAATAGTACAGTGTAGTACTAATGTCACAGAGTCATTATGAGGCTCAAATGAAAAAAATAATAATGTAAGGTGCTTTACAAATTCTGCCAAATCCAACTCTTCTAATGGAGCCATGATCTCTTTGATTCAGAAGGTTCTTCCAATGATGCAGATCACAGACCATCCATGCCTGCCTGCAAATCTTGGGTGACTCTTCCTTATTTTCCCCCTCAAGTTGCCCCCTCAGGGTCAACCCAATATGCTGGGGGCCTTCCTTGCTTGCTCCTGACATTGCAAAGGTACTGATGTCCATATGTCATCTCTCATTCTTGCTGTCACTAATCCATCTTCTTTTCTTATCATACAATTCCTTGTTACTTATGGAGTTTGTCCTTGCTCATATGCCCACACCACCCTTTGATGCCTCATTGCATGAGCTCCCCCTGTCCCTTTCTGTCTGACATTTACTTTTAGTTCTTCAGAAACAGTTGTATTTCAAGTCTTGTTGACATGTACCAACACCAATAGTATATTCATATTCAAACAAATGCCTTTGCCTTCATGGAAAACTTGGGGCCATTAAAGGAACTTTACTATTTCCTAACAGCAATTCAACCTACTTTCAAAACACAACCCAGTTAACTCTCCTCCTTCTCTCCTCTGGGCTTAGACTATTGTCTACCTTTACTGTCTGTTCCAGATATTCAAACTAAGTGATAAGCTCTAGAGAGCATCTATCCAAAAGCATGTTAAAATCTGGGCAATGGGCTTTCTTTATCCAACTGGTCTTTCCCCAGACATGGATATGAATGGATCACTTCCAGGGGGCTCTGCCATTTTCTGGGGCTTGATGTAATCAACACAGTGTTACCTGGGTGAGGGCCCAGTGGTCCCAGGAAATCCTCCTTCAGCCTTGATCTCCTTAATCACAGGGGTAAATCCCATGGTGTTTTAGGTCTCACTTGATGTCTGTTATCAAGGAGTTGCTGCTCAAGGTTCTTTCTGTTATTATATCTCCCAATGCATCTTAAATGATTTGTAAGTATGAATGGAAGACAATTTTTTTAAGGAAACCAGGACAGTGATATCTCATCCTGCTGAACCAAATACTGTTTGTTTGTTTTCCCATAATCAATAGGCCGTAAGCACAAGGGGGTACTATATCCATTGTATCTTTCAATTAATTATAAAATCCAATGGAAGATTATGGTACTATGGAGGAAAATGGCAAAGACATGGTTCATTGTTGAATATTGCTAGAGAAAACATGCTGATTCCTTATTAACAGGATCATTGAAGATTCCCTAAATTTCTATATAGATGACTCATAAAGATGCCGTATAAATAGTTGAATAGCCATGTAGCTCAGCATTAATTTCTATTTTCCCATCTGTCTTCTTTTTTTTGTCCTAATAAAGCCTTAGATTCGTGTGGGGCGGCCCTCCCCCTCCTTCACCCCCCGTCACATGGATTTGACATCCTCCCCCCTCGAAGTCACTCAACATCCTTACCTTCAGAGTGGATGTCCCTAAAAATACTTGGTCAAATCTGACTTTTTCCATCTTTTATTTCTCTTTACTGACACATATACCTCCTGAATAGAAAAGTATAAAGTACCTTATAAATATTGGTTTTTATTATGGTAGCTTTTGGTTGCAACAGATTCCAGGATAAATTAGCATCAGATATACCTGGAACACTGAGAATACAGATAGGATTGGGATAGCTATTAAAAGGTCTTCATGGACACCCAGGAAGTCTGTACCATTTCTATACACAATTACAAATGCAAATGGAAGGTAGAGTCATACTACAGAAAGTATACAGCTCTGGATTAAAATTTAAAATCTCCCTCTGACACATTTCACTTATCTGACCTCGAATAAGTCACTTAACTTTCTTCAGCCTCAATTTCCTCATTTGTCAAAAGAGGGGATTGCATTAGATAGCCTCTGAAGTCCCTTCCACCTTTAGAGCTAGAATCCTGCACTGCTTAAACTCCCCCTGCCTCACTTTCTCCATCTCCAAAGCGAGAAGGTCAGACTACATGATTTCTAAGGGTCCTTACATTTCTAAATCCATACTATTATGACTTTTTTTAATTATGAAGCCATAATGGCTGGCATTCAGACCTGACTGCCATTTATTCATTCATCCCACCAAAATTCATTGGACATTTACCGTTATTTTTCTGCCCAATAGTGACAAAAAGTGCTGTGTGAAAAGGTCTAGTTGTCTTCACCTGGCATCAGTCTGAAGAAGTAAAATGTAACCATCAGCCTCAAAACATCCTAATTTCCTTTATTCACATTCAAAACTGTAATGAAGAAACCAGAGAGACAGTGTGACGTAATAAATAGAGGATGGGTCTCGAGGTAAGGGAGATCTGAGTTCAGGTCCTGCTTCTGACACAGACCAGTTGTGAGATCATTGGAAAGTCATCTAGTTTCATGGGGTGTCACATAATATTCTGACACAGATGAATAGCCAGCCTGCATTGGTAGAAGGAAGGCCCACACATGGAGTTCCTTAAATTAAGTCACAGTTTAGAAATATAAATTCACAATCTACCTAAATGTGTTTAGAACTGGTTTATATGTTGAGTTCATAGTACCACTTGGGGGCAACAAAGCCCATCATTTTACCACTGATTTTGCAAAGCTTTTATTATTCTCTAAACCAAGTTTATGTGTTTCAAATATCCAGGCATATTCTCCCTACTTTGTGCAGAATCAGTGTCACACCATCTCTGGTGGGAGAGATCCTAGTAGTTGCTTAGTAGAACCTAGGGCTAAAAAATAATAATTCCCTCTTTAAAAAAAATGACATGCTCATACAAGCCAAGGCCTCCATGGAGAGGGAACCGTGCACCTCCCTTGGCAGTCCATTGCATTTCGGGACCATATCCATTAGGAAGTCCCTTCTGACATCAAAGCAAAGACATTTCCATCTCTGCAGAATTCATTTGTCTATTACTTTTATTTCAACAATTCAGTTTAGCAAATGCACTAAGTGTCTGTTTTATGTGGCAGATACTTGGCTGGCTCCTGGGGATCCACAACTAGAATGAAATGGTCTCTGCCCTCAAGGAAGTTACAGTCTCTTGGAGACAGAAAAAGAAAATCAAATTCATGGAACATTTTTTGACCATTCCCACCATACTAAGCAGTCCCACGGGTCAAATAGAGCAGGCCTTATGTCCCTTTGTAAGCACAGCCCTTAAAGTGTCCCTACTACATGAACTCAAACTAAGAATGGCCTCAAGCTAGCTGTCTAGGTCAGTTCAGAATGATTCAGCCCCAAGTTCATGCTTCAGACAGTTGTCATGCTCTGAGTTTGTCCTGGACAATACCAAATGGAGAATCCTAGATTGATTGAGGCAGCTAGGTGGCTCACTGGAGAGAGTGCTGGGCCTAGAGTCAGGAAGACCTGAATTCAAATCCATCCTCAGGCACTCACTAACTGTGTGACTTTGGGTGAGTCACTTAACCTTTGTTTGCTTAATTGTCTGGAGAAGAAAAGGCAAACCACTCCAGTATCTTTGTCAAAAAATCCCAGATGAATCAAGGAGAGCTGAACAAGAACTACAAGAAGGCCCTTCTCTTATAGATAAAGAAACAAACACTTGAAGAGTAAAGTGCCTTCTCTAGCCACACAAGTCATGTACAGGTGTGTGCCTTTTGATAAGCCCTCAGGGGCAGTAGCCTCCTTAATGGTGGGGGCCAACTGTGTCCAGATGCTCGAGAAAATTGAGTCACATATAGACTGGACACACCCTGAGGATTCCCTCCCTGAAATGGCAGTGCCCATTAGGACGCGTCAGCACATACAAGAATACAAGGATCTATTTATTTTTTCACTCAATGATATTTGTTTTCTTTTCAAATTACATGTAAAGATAGTTTTGACATGCATTTTTGTAAGACTTGGAGCGCCATGTTTTTCTCTCTCCCTCCCCAAGACAGCAAACAATCTGATAGAGATTATACATGTACAATCATGTTAACCGTATCTCTGCCTTTGTCAGGTTGTGAAAGAAGAATTAGAACAAAGGGAGAAAACCGCGAGATGGAGAAAACATGAAAGGTGAGAATAGCATGAGAAAAGCATCTTTTAAAGCACTAACCGCGGAGAGTGAACAAGGCCAGGTTTGAAAAGGCAAAGGAGAGTGGACTCGACTGCTTTCAGGGAATCATAACGCACTTTTCCTGACCTCAAGCTTCCCATAACTGCAAGGACCTGTCCTATCAATACAAGCATCGGGTGATGTTTGTCTCCACACTAGCATTTGCTTTATGGCAGTGAAAACTGGAGCCAGTGAAGAACCAGAAGGATGATCACACAGAGGACAGTGGAGAGGCACGTGGCAAGCATACACAGCACAGTCAGTAAGGGGCTCTGAAGAGTGATGGAAGTAACAAGAGTCATCAGGAAGCTTTGTGCAGCAAGAAAAGTCGGGTCAGGCACACAATGAGAATGAAGATGAACAGGGGAAGGCCCGAAGGCTCCTCGGATATCTCCATACGTGGAGAGAAAGTGAGGAGGGTCTCCAGCTCATTGAGTGCACCCTGTGGCAATCATTAGGGATGAAATGCAGAAGACTCACATGGAATGGGAAGCTGTGGGGTGACTGGAGATCTGCATCATCAGATGAGGTCATTTGAGTATTAACTGACTCTAGGTTACCGGCATGGTGTCCTGTACATAATGCCAGCCACTGAGTCAGGAATTTGGATCAAACCCTGATTCTGACAATTAGCTGTGACCATTTGGGAGTTACTTAGACACATAGACCCTGGCCTAAGGCAACTCTCTTTGACTTACCTACTCAGTTCTGCTTTAGTTTGGGACTTAAAAATTATTTAAAGACGAGAAAAGTATCAATTACATTTTTTGGAGGAGAAAGTTCCCACACCAACTTAATCATTTGTTAACATAAGACAGAGGTTCCCATTTTACTTATGGATTCTTTTTTTATTTTAATCTTGCTCCAAGTTATATGAATATATACAAGTGTATATATTGAATTGAATATACAACTGTAGATGACTAGTGTTTAGTAATAAATTTGGTTGGTTTAATGGTTAATATACATATGTTAATTAAAAGCATTAATAACTTGGATCTTATAATTAAAGTTCAATTTTTATCTTTGGGTTAAGTTAAACTGTGGAGTCCTTTGTTGTTATTCAGTTGTTCCAGTTATGTCTGACTCTCCATAATCCTATTTGACATTTTCTTGGCAAAAGATACTGGAGTGGTTTGCTATTTCTTTCTCCAGCTCATTTTACAGATGAGAAAACTGAGGCAAGCAGGATAAAATGACTTGCCTAGGGTCACACAACTAATAAGAGTCTGAGGCCAGAATTGAACTCATGAAGCTGAGTCTTCCTGGCTTCAGAGCCAGAAATCTATCCACTGCTCTACTTAGCTGCCCCTCTGAGCAACTGTGGAGCCCACACTGCCCTCAATGGGCACCACTATTGAACTAATGGCAGGTAACTGTGCTATCCTTCTTCCACTGTTTACAGAGGATATACCTGTTTCATTGATGGAACTATCACAATGAGGCACAATTGTTGGCCTGATTTGGGAGACTTAAATCTTTTGCATTATCTGCCTGATTCATTTGTCTCTTCCTCAGTCATTTCTTTAATTACAAATGCTATGTAGGCCAATATTTTTCAAGTCAATTTTTATGACTGAACAACTCTATAGCAGAAGGAGTCATAATCAAACATACCATAACTGAGAGGGAATGGCTGTTGGAAATTAATATTTGATCCATTATGTCAGAATGATTTACTTCTTGGTTCTTTATGAAGAAAATCAGAGAGAAAAGTATCCATTTTATGAAAATCTCCCTTTAAAGAGGTTTCAGATATTGCATCTTGGGCCACAGTTTTCTTTTTTTTTTTTTGGTCTTTGTTAATTTGTTTTTTTACTTTTAGTTTACAAGATTCAATTCCATAATTCCTTGAGTTTCAAATTTTCTCTTCCTTCCTCCCCTCCCTTGGGCCACAGTTTTCTTTGCCTGACTCTTATTATCACGTTTGTGTCATGGAACTAGAAAGGATGGCCTCCAGTATGTAAAAAAAAATGTGTTTTCTGTTTGTCAATTAACTTACAATCAGTTCAATAGGTATAAGCAATTCATCTTCTGCTCTCTTTAAAGGCAAAGGTAGCCTTGAAAGCAGGCAGAATATCCAACCTTGCCAAAGTCACATAAGTGATAAAACTGAGATTCAAACCCAGGTGTGCTGACTCCTCTTGTCTCTGTTCTCACATGGGGAAGCATAGAGCCTCTAGGGCATAAATGGAAAACCTTTCACTGGGGCTTTTTATATTCTATAGTTATCAGTGAATTGCTAGGGACTTCCATACATGGTCCTTCACTTTTACAGCACAATGGACATTTCTTCTCCAATGGTACATTCTTTGATTTTGATGTTTACCCCACACTCCAAAGAGAAACCTAGTGGTCTTTCTACTATAACATTTGGACTCGACCTTCAGAAAGCCACTCAATTATAAATCACTTCTGGGTCAACATCAGGAACTCCAGAGGATGGGTGATAACTTGTTCCCTAAGAATTCTTGGGGTCAGCATGAGTAGTGTGGTGATTTTCTAGTAACTTTTCCATGTACTCCCTAATGATTAGCAGTCAGATTTGATTATTTTAATAAATTAAAGGCATTTAGTTATAAAACACCACCACCACCCCCGTTCCCAATTGGTAGTACACTTTCCTCCTACACAAATAAAATAATAAAATCATTTCCCTCACACTTCCCTATGATAGCTGCATTGGGGGTGAGTTTGACTTATAGAGCATATCTGACCAAAGGGTAAATTCATAGCTTCTGGTTATGGGAAATAATTTTCTACCTTCCTCATGAAGTTTCTGTTCCATATAGTTCAATGTTGGTTGATGGTTAATTAACCAATGATGGTTAATGCCATTGTAGAATACTGAAGCAGTCTTTCTCTGATGTGTCTAGTTGGTCTTTGATACATTTTTTCAGCTTCTCAGAGATATGCTTTCTTCTACCCTTGTGGCTCTTTGGATTTGAAGGGAGGCCCACAGGAAGAATTGTTAAGGCTCTAGTTGTACTTAATCTTGTGGCACCTTATCACCTTACAAACCCTTTATCACCTTTTATGGACAAGACTTTGGATGGTTTTTACAATTATCCGAGATAGAAGACTTTCCAAGGAAATACAACAGAGGAAAATCAATTGATATACAGGGAAAGCCCAGAAGAAGCCACAGATGCTCAGTGTTATTCTACTCTATGAATAAATCTCAATATGGTTCTCTTTCCAATAAAAACAACTCCCCAGAATAGGCTGGCCAGCTTAACAACTACCAGATAATAAGTTTTGGATTTCTTTGGTTTTATTTATTATTGGGGCAGCAGCCTTCAAAGAATATAGTCTGAGAGTTGCCTGAGTCTCAGAGTAATTAAGTGGCTTGCCCCGTGACCACACAGTGCCAAAGTCAGAATGTGAACTAATCTCTTCTTGACTCCAAGCCCATCACTCTAGCAACTATACTAAGCTTCATTGACTCTTAATAAATATATATTTATTTGAATTAAACAGATGCTGAGAACAAGGTCTTAAAGGAATGAGACTTGGACTGAATGATAGGTAGAAAAGCAGGAAAAGGTAAAGGATATAGACTTTCAAGAAGAAAGAGGAGGTGGGCATAATACCAAAGACATTTTTTACTTTTTCCTAATTTATTTTAGTGACCATCCCTGTTCAAAGACAGAATGGCTTTGAAAATGTCTGAGTCTTTAGCTCTTTGGAGGCAGCTTTTCATAGAACCTTTTGCATGGAAGCATTAGCTGGAAAGGCCTTTGGTTCTTCTGTACCCACCAATTCAACATCTCTCTGGAATAGATAGAGCCTAGATGTTCTCTCAGTAGCTGCTTTCTCTCTGGCCTTGGCTAGTATGGGACTAACATCTGTGAAACAGTCTTTGTGTGAGTGAAAATGATGCTGATAATTTATGATATGGCCAGTGGAGGCACTCTGGCCCCATTTTTCCAAGCAGAATGAGATTAAGGTCAGAATCTGATTCCTGGTTAATGCTGCCTTCAGACAGAATGGGTGAATTCCTGTCTGTTGCATACTCAAAAGTATCTTTTAGGCTTCAAGTCTAACTTACGTTTCATTAGATCAGAATTTCATCTCCATTTTGCATCGAGTTGTTCATCTGCTACTGAATTTCCTTTCTAAGAAAAGTGATAACGCTAACATTTATGTAGCACCTTAAGATTTTCAAAGAGCTTTACTTATCATTTGTTCCTCACAACAAATAGGGCCTACCTTGGTAGGTATTATTACTTTCACTTTACAGATGATGAAACTGAAACTAGGAGAAATAGTAAATATCCAAGGCAGAATTTGAACTCTGGTCTTCCAGACTCCAAGTCTAGCACACTCCATCAGTCACCTAAGATGGAAATATTTTTTGTAAGCTTACAGGATTTTAAAACTGGAAAAGATCATCTTAATGCCAAAGTGCTTCATGAGCTTTACAGAAAAAAGGAATTGAACCCTAGAGGAGGGAAATGACTTTCCCAAGCACCTTCTCATAATACTTCACTCTCTGATGAATTCTGCATTTGGCCTTTGCTTGTGACTTAAAGAATCCAACCTTTGAGCTAGGACCTTTGAGCTAGGTGACAGATGGAATTTTGCCCACCTCCTTTTGGTTGAATGAGAGAAGGCCACTGAGGTACCCTGTAATGGAAAGTCTGTGAGTCTCTGTTATTGCCTCTAAAATACTTTCTAGCTCTAAAAGTCTATGATTTCATTATCTCTAATTTGACCTTTAGAGGCTTAGCCTTGGCAGTATTCCTGTGAGACTATATTAATGCTATATTAATATAGCATTTTTGTGTTAATCATGACATTCTTGTTCTGTGGGACCAAAAACCCATCTCGATTCATTAATGGCTCATAGCCCTTGTTTACTGCTGCTGACAAGGTGTTAATTGTTTTTAAAAGATTTATCATAGTAGGCTTCTAAGTAGTGTCCTTAGTATTTGATTAAAGTAGAGATTCAGCACTTGCTTTCTTTCTCTTCCTTCCTTACTTCCATGTCCAAGTCTTACCCTAGGAAAGTTGCAAGTACATGTGACCCATAACCCAGTGCCCCTTTCTGGCAAGGGGTTCCTGGTCTGAACAGACTCAAACTGATTTAAATCATGTAATGGTCTCTTTCCAAGGAGAGATTTGTCCTTTCTTCCTCTCTGGGATTATATTTATTTTAGAATAGAATTCTATTTCTGAGACAAAACTTATGTTTGACCCATGTTGAGGCTATTACCAAAAGCATCATACTAGGTCATTTCTAGGAAAGGTACTCAGATGTACAAAAGGGATCAAGTATAGAGAAGCTATTTATTTTCTCTACCATGAAATAAAATTAATGCCTAAAACACAAAACCTTTGGACCTGTATCGAGATACTGGGGAGGCTGAGACTGGTAGATCTCTTGAGCTTGGGAGTTTGGAGTTGTAATGAACTATGCTGACTTAGTGTTTGCATGAAGTTCAGCATTAATAGGTGAATCTTTTGTCTCTCACCCCCGCCCTCCAACAAGGCTTGCCTCAAGAGGGCCAGGTTGCCTAAAGAGGGCATAATTGGCTCAGGTAAGAAAGAGAACAAGTCAAGCTTTATTAACTGTGTGACCCTAAGCAAGTCACTTAACCCTTTCTGCCTCATTTCTTCATCTGTAAAATTAGTTGAAAAAGAAAATGACAAACCACTTTAGTATCTTTACCAAAAAAACCCAAATAGGGTTGTAAAGAATCAGATGTGACTGAAAAATGACTATATGACAAACAACAATAAACCTCTTCTGTCAATCAGAAGTGAAATCAGCATATAGGTAATCACTATACTTCCTAAGTGGGTGAGAGGGGGAGATTTGCTCTTAAAATAATCAAACAAAATCCCACAAAATGTTCATAAATTCATTTAAAATATTTAAAACACTAAAAACCACAAATTATTAGCATAATCTTTCTTGAAAGGTAAAGACACTTTGTGGGGTAGCTAAATGAAAATTCCCCTTTTACCTTTCATTGTCTGAGTTGCTCCCAAGATCCATATCTCTTGCCACCTAGGCAGGGCCCTTTAGTTCTTTCAGAATTAAGATGATGCCATCAGTGGTTACCTGGTTATCGACTGTAGTTGCAGTAATCTCTGCCTTCTGGGCATCTGGCATTAACTCAGACCCAGGAATTCTCAGACTTATGAGGTAGTAACTGTGAAGGCTGGAAACATTCATGTCAGGATGGCTGGCAGCTGTCTGCAGACCTCTCTGCTCAAGAAAGAAACACAAGCAGAAGTGTCGAGCAAGAGTCTTATCTACTCATTGTCATGTACATAGACTGTGTGCCACACTTGTAACTGTTAAGAGGAAGAATCAGAAATTCCCTTCTGTTCCTGGAAGTCTCAAAAGCAATGTTCATGAAAAAGGTAAAGATATCCATCTCCTCACACAGTTCCTCTTATACCAGTGAGAAAATGTTTCTTCCTGACCCAGTTGTCCATTATCGTGGATGAAACTCCAGTTACAGGGACCAAGGAACCAGTCAGGAGCTGCTGGGTCACATATATCCGATCACGTATCTACTGAAAGGTGCTAGATCCCACCCCAAGCTCCATGGGAAATATTCTGGACCATCTCTCTTTCCATAGCCCTCAAATGGATACTATGTACCTGCTGGCTGAATAGAAGTCCCTACTGCAGTATCTGGCATTGCCTTCTCCCCCGGACTTTCTTCCCTACATTGTGTGTGGTGTTCCCCCAATGCAGCTATCATAGGAAAGCGTGAGGAAAACAATTTTATTAAAGAAATTTCCACTGTATAAATGGCTGATAATACAGAAAGGATAAAAGTGAAGGGGTGGGGATTGCAGTGTTTGATTGAGTTAGGGGGACTGACTTAATAGATAAACCTCTAACCACTGCCTGAGTTTCAGAGCAGTTTGAAATCTTACCCAGACTCAGTTTCTACTTATCTGTGGTGACATGAGAGTATATTTTCTTTCTTTTTTTAAAGGTGAGAATGATGGAGATTACCCCTTGTTAACTCTAGGTAATTGGACAGAATTAAGTGAAGAATTTCAGATAGAGAAAATATTTTAGGGGGTAGGAGAGAGTAATTCTAAGGTCTCTTAAATGACCTAGGAAATATAAGTAAAGATGGATCTATCTTTGCATTTTTTTTTCTTTTTTGGAGGGCTATTGGGGTTAAGTAACTTGCCCAAGGTCACACGGCTAGGTGGTTTTTTTGTTTGTGCGTTAAGTGTCTGAGGTCGGATTCGAACTCAGGTCCTTCCGACTCCAGGGCCAACACTCTACTCACTGCGCCACCTAGCCGCCCCATCCTTGCATTTTGACACAGAAACCATTCCTGAGGATATAATAACAACTATATCTGAAAGTCTGAAGCCTTTTATAACATACAGGTCTAAGTACAATAGAGGCGACTGGAAGTTTAGTGGGTAACGTCCTGGACTTGGAGTTAGGAAGATCTGAGTTCAAATCTAGTCTCAGATACTTACTAGCTGTGAGACTCTAGGCAAGTCATTTGACCTATGCCTCAATTTCCTCAACTGAAAAATGGAGATAATAATAGTACTTACCTCTGAGGATTGTTGTGAGAATTGAGATAATTGTAAAGGGCTTAGCACGTAGTAAATGCTATATAAACATCAGCTAGTAGTAGTAGTAGTAGTAGTAGTAGTAGTAGTAGTAGTAGTTGTAGTAGTCACTTCCCCAATAGTGTTTGTCACATAATAAATGTCTGTTGATTGACTAATATTTATTTAATGTTAACTTTTGTATTTTATGTGGCAGACCTGAAATTCAAACCTTAGTCCTAACCCCATATCTATCGTGCTTTCCATTACAAGGCTTCATAATTGCAGAAGCCGAGATCTGATTGCCTTCCGATTCTTTGGCGATGCCTGGTTCCATTTCCCATCCATGTAAGCTGAATCAAATGCCAGAAATTGACCTGCTCCCCCAGAGATCGATAGATGCTTTTTTGGCTTTTCTCTCATTGATTGCCCAGAGTCTGAGATAAATCACCCGGAGCCTTTTTGGTCATTATTTAAAGCAGTGAAGCCAGGATGGAATTCCTGAAGACACACAGAAAAAAATGATTGATGGCTCACAAATTCCTCTCAAGGCATCTTCCTCAGTAACTGCTGGAGCAAGAGAGAAAATTCTGATCATTCTTCATCTTCTAAAAAATGACTATTACAGACAAAGTTTGAGGAATGATGGCAGTTGGGAAACTTGGATTTCTTCGGCTTATGCTTGATGGGATATATAGCTTAGATTATATTGTAAGCTCTGCATCTCTGAAGATAGATTATTTCATAGTTATTTAAATATTTAAATTTAAATAAAACTGTAGTTTCTGAATAGATTTCCAAATGTTTTAAAGCATTTTAAATAAATATTAGTCAATCAGCAAACATTTATTATGTGACAAACACTATTGGGAAAATTAATAATAATCACAATAGTTAATGTTTATATAGCAATCACTATGTGTGAGGCATTGTACTAACCACGTTATACTTATTACATCATTTGATCCTCACGACAATCCTCAGAGGTAGGCGCTATTATTATTCCTACTTTAACATTGAGGATATTGGGACAGAGGACCATGACTTGCCCAAAGTCACACAGCTGGCAAGTGTCTGAGACTAGATTTGAGCTCAGGTTTTCCTAACTCCAAGCTCAGCACTTTCTCCCCTGAACCACCAGCTATCTCTATTATACCTTAACTAGTGTTTTAAAAGGGCTTTCAGACTCATTCAGAGAGACTGGATCTAGTCAAAGGACAATCTGACACAGAGAATTATATACATTAATGAACCAACAGCAAGTAGAGACACAGACTGATGCTGGGCGGGGAGATAAAGTCACACTAGGACCCAGAAGGGAGTCAGGGGAAAACTGAAGTTCCAGGAGAGAAAAAGCACATGCCTGATATAAACAAGGGAGGAAAGATGGAGTCTTAACAACAGAACATATGAGGATATATAGGGACATCGAGCCTCAGTCAGATGGGACAATCTTTGTAGGTTCCAAAGGGAATCATGATATAAAATCGCAGCCCAGATCAGTTCCTCCTCTAGTCCTGTGAGTCATACTGACTTATTAACTTTGACTCCTCAATTCTCTCCCATGCCATCTCCCCTACACTAGGCACTCTCTCCTTTTTTCCATATCTTGACCCCTTGGTGAACCAAGTCAACTGTATACTTCTCTGCTCTCTATCATTTCCCTGATTATATTCTTCCAAGTTGTAGCCTTGGATCACTCTCACCACTTACTACCTTCACTCCTATCCATGTGCTGTTGAACAAAGGTAGAGAAAATCATGCAATCATTCTGACTGGGTCCACTACTAATTCATGCTATGTAAGCACAGTTGGGGCCTCACTACTGCTAAATAATTCTATACATCCCTAATCCACCCTCTATCCAACTTATTTTCCATAGCAGATCTTCCAGATTTTTTCACCTCTCTCCAAATCTCCCATGTTTCACCCTCATCCTACTCTCAGTTAATAACCCTGCCTCATATTTTACAGAAAAAATGAGGTCATTTGTTAAAAGTTCCCTCTTCCCTGTCTCATTTCACTCACATGCCTTCTGTCACTATCCCTTCCCCCTCTGTCTATCATAATCAGATGACTTTACACCTGACCAAGATCATTCCATCCTGTCTCTTTAGCAGATTGCCCCCTTTGTCATCCCCACTGTGTCACTTATTTTTGATCTTTCCTTCTCTACTGACTCATTCCCTACTGCTTAAAAACATGCCCATGTCTCCCTCTATTGAAAAGAATCATCATTTGTTTCTTCCGTACCCACTAATTCTCTTTCTCTATCTCTTTAGCCCTTTGTGGTTAAACCAGGAGAGGGGAAGCTGTGACCTCAGCACCACAGTAGTCTTCTAGGTCCTTAAGTGTGACCTTTTGACTAATTGGATTCAGTCAAAAGGCTGCACTTGAGAACCTGGAAAGTCACCGTAGTCTTAAGGTCACAGGTTTCCACTCTTGAGCTAAATTCTCCAAAAAAGACTGTCTACAAAAGGCGCCCCCACTTTCTTCTCAGTCCCTCTTCTTAGCCTATTATAACATGGCTTCTGACCTTGTCATTCCCTTGCTCTCTCCAAAGTTGCCCATCAAGTCCAGTGCCCTTTTCCCGTTCCTCCTTCTTCTTGGTGTCTGTGGATCACTCTCTTTTCCTTGATAATCTCTTCTCTCTAGATTCTCTCAGGGTTCTTCTCTTACCTGGCCACTCCTTCTCAGTGTCTTTGTTGAGTCCTCATCCAGATCATGCCCTCTAACCACAGGTATCCCTCAGGGTTCTATCCGGGGTGCTCTCCTCTTCTTACTCTAAGGTGCTTCTCTTGATATCCTCATCAGCTTTCATGGAATCAATTATCATCTGTGCTGATGAATCTCAAATCTAACTGTACTTCACCAGTATATTCACCAATCTTACTTCTCCTTTCAGATGTCTTCCAGACATCTTAAAGTAGTTGTTCAGCAGATATCTTAAACTTAGCATGTCCAAAGTAGAATTCATCTTTCCCTCTAAACCCATCCCCCCTTACCATTCCTATTATTCTAGAGAGCAACACTATGGTCCCATTATCTCAGGCTCATAACCCTCCCCAGCTCCTCACTATCTCTCACTTCATACATCCATGCTGTTGCCAAGGCCTGCCAGTTTCCCCTGTATGGCACATGCCCCCTTCTCTGACACTGCCACTACTCTAGAGCAAGCCCTCATTACCTCACCCCTCGACTACTGGAATAGCCTGCTCCCTACTCCATGTTATATTCACCCACCACAGTGATTTTCCTAAAGCTCAGGTCTGACTATAATCCCCTCAATTCGATAAATGTGACTCCCTATCAACTCCAGGATCAAATACAGAGTCTCCTCCTGTTTGATGCTCACAACCTGTATTACCTAGTCCCTCCTACCTTTCCAGTCTTTTTATACCTTACTCCCTGCCATGTATGTACATATAGAACCAGTGCATCAATCTCCTTACAGTTTCACACATGACAGTTCCAGGAGTTTTCTCTGGCTCTCCCCGCTCATGGCCATCTTTTGACTTCCCTGAATTTTTCAAGTCCCAGTGAAATTTCAAGCTCCTACAGAAAGCCTTTCCCAATGCCTTTCACTTAGTGCTTTCTCCTTGCTGCTTATTTCCTGTTTATTCTGTATAGTTATCCCTTCCACATTGTGACTTTCCCCATATAGTTTCAATATATTGTGGGTTGGCATAAGAAATTAAATGAGGGGCAGCTAAGGTGTCGCAGTGAATAGAGCACCGGCTCTGGAATCAGGAGGACCTGACTTCAGATCTGGCTTCAGACACTTGACACATTTACTAGCCATGATACCTTGGGCAAGTCACTTAACCACAATTGCCTGCCTTTCCCATCCAAAAAAAAGAAATTAAATGAGAATTTTGGGGGAGTTTTGCAGAAGACACAAATGACTTGTGAAGGCCAACAGATAACACAGAAAAAAATTTAGAAACTCAGAAATGCATAAAAATATCTATAGTATTGTATAATATTAACCCAAATTTTACAATAAGGTACAGTAAACACCCAATAAAAGAAAAAGAAAACAAACATTTTCTCTCCAGGGCCTAAACATTTTATGCAGGTTTTCCAGATCATGGGGGTGTGGCAGAGCTGACCTCCATGATGTGGCAGAGATTGCTTGTTTGTGTATATTTCTTCTTATATTTTCTCCCCCATTATATTGTGAGTGTCTTGAGGGTGGGGATGATTTTTGTCTCTTTTTGTATCCTTAGTGCCTAGCACAGTGCCAGGGTCATAGTAGGCATTTAAAAATGATGATTATCTTCACGCCATTATATCATGAATACTTCTTTCAGGAAAAAAGAGTCTCCAAGACTTCAAAGGATGTGGAAGACAGCACATTACTTTATAAACAATTGCACAGGCTCTATCATAACAGACAAGAAAGCAGTACTGACTAATGTGGGAGTCATTTCGGAAAATCACTGAGGACATGCAGTCAAGTCATTAAGTGGTTGGAGTAAATGCCAGAATCAATATGAAATTAGATGAAAGGAAAAAAGACGAGAAGACAGCATGTGTAATAAAGCCACTCCAAGCTGAGCTGCTTAGACAAGCTGTAGTAGGAATGAGGAATAAAGGACGGGACAGCTCAAATGCTGATCTGACTTTTTTTTTTTTAAATAAAATTTAACGATGCCTTTTAATGCCTTTACACCATAGTGCTCTGGTCTACATAGTGCCTTAGAAAGAAGGTTAGATGTGGAGGTTTCTTGAGGGCAGAGACTGCCTTTTGCCTTTTTCTTTTTTTAGCACCAGCACTTAATATAATGCCTGCCACTTAGGAAGCACTTAATATTTATTGACTAAGTGACTATCCTATTTGTTGTTAAGTCATTCTCAGTTATGGCTGACTCTTCATGACTCCATTTGGGTTTATCTTGGCAAAAATGCTGGAATTGTTTGCCTTTTCTTTCTCCAGCTCTTTTTACAGTTGAGAAACTGAGGCAAACAGGGTTAAATGACTTGTCCTGGGTCACACACCTTGTGGGTGTCTGAGGCTAGATGAACTCAGAGGAATGTTCCTGACTGCAGGCCCAGTGTTCTATGCACTATGGCAGCACCTAGCTGCAATCTATAGTCCTATACTCCTGTGATTTACTTTTCCTTCCTTCCCCTCCACCCAAACATTGTAATTATATTTGCATCAAAGAAAGAGGGATGGAAGCCTGACATTTGAATGACCATATTTAATACCATAGACAGCATTCTATTCCCAGTCTCCCCAGCTCCCCACATAAACAGATTTCATCTTTTTTTCCCTTGGAATAAGAACGAGCATATATATATATATATATATATATATATATTTTAGGAGGGAGGAAGGCAGGATAATTGGGGTTAAATGACTTACCCAAGGTCACACTGCTAGTAAGTGCTAAGTGACTGAGGCCAAATTTGGACTCGGGTCTTCCTGATCCCTAGGGCTGGTTCTCTATTCACTGTGCCACCTAGCCTCCCCAGGAATGATCATTTCAATGACCGTGATGTGGGTTGCCTTTCAGCATTGCTGTCCTTTACATGAATATTGTCTTACATGTTGTTCTACCACTTTTTTGGGGGGAGGAGGAGGGGCAAATCCAGTCCATATCCCTGTACCTCTGAGTCTATCGTCAACTAAAATCCTATCAGTGACATGGGGTTTGAGTGTGTACCTCTGATTTTGCTAGTAAGTCCTGTTCTCCTTAATGCTTATTTAATTTTTAGTTCATAAATCTTCCTGATTCTCTGAATTTGTCATATTCATTGTTTCTTACAATAACATAAAAGTCCATCCAATTCATACGACATACCTTTTCCAGTCCCTAGGGGTACTCACTTTTTTCTATACTATTTATTTCACAAAATATACATACAACTAGAGGAAGGCCCCTAGAATATTAATGAGGTCTTCTCTGAAATATGACAGACAGGAATTGCGCACAATGAGGAGTGGAGGAGCTGAGTGCTAATCACAACAATGAGCACGTTGTCAACAGGCCCAGAAGTGTAGGAATAAGGACTGGAGTTTTCCTTCCCTTCCCCGACTCCCATCGGTAAGGCTTTGAGTGGGTATAAAATCTCTGATAGTCTGAAATGTCTAATTGGGTACACACATTTTGCAGTTTTGGTTTGTTCCCTTATGAAGTTGCCTGCAGAGAATTGAAATGCCAAATATTTTTACATTCAAGCATGTGAAGTAATTAAGTTTCCCTTGCTTATAGCTGCTTTATAAAGAATAATGATACGAGGCTTAGGCAAGGATAAGGGATGAGTAAATGGCAAAGTTCTGACCACATCACGTTCCCCTTAAGAAACTGAATGACTCTCTTTACCTGCAGGGAAAAGATACCAGTTCCTCACCGGGCACTTAAAATCTTCCACAAATCTGTGTGATCAGTGATTTAGGAAAATATCTGCCAGTGGACACATAGGTTCTTTTTTGCAATCAATCAGTCAATAAACATTTGTTAAAAGCCTACTTTGTGCCAGGCACTGTACTAATGATCTAGTCCCATTCCTCATTGTGATTAGTATAAAAACTGGGATCCAGAGAAGAGCAATGAAGTGCCTTGTCCAAGACCACACATCTTTTGATCAAAAAAGCATTGAAAACATTGCTTAATTGATCTACTATTGGCTATTAAAGAGGGGCTCTATAGTGCTGATTCAGAGCTAGGTCATCTCAGACTCCAGCACTGTGAATACTGCTGATTCAAGTAGCAGACACAAAAATCAACTTGTTAAGGACTTTGAGCTATAAAAATTTTTTAAAAACGGCTCTGACACTGTTTCTCTAGAAAGATTCAAAAGTAATGATGGCCTTAGGGTTTTGATTATAAGAAGGCTCAGAAGAGATTTGGAGGGACTGCTCATTGAGCCTCAGGGTTCTCTCAGGGGCTGATTGGGAGGTTGCCTGCTACCAAGAAGCAATTCTTTGAGTGTTTGAGGAGTACAGCTGATGCTGAGGAAGGAGATCTTAACTCTGTCCACCCCATACTCTTTTCTCCTCAATGAGACCAACACGAAAGGATGAAATATATACTAAAGTCCCAAATCTAAATCCAAGGACATAAGGTTGGATTATGTCTGTCTGTCTTATGGAAACAAAACTCTGTAGAAAAACCTAGCTATATGAATAATTTTTTCTTGCATCTGGAGAGGAATAAAAAGTGGTCTCCTGGAGAGCTTTGATGCATTTGATGCTTGGGATAGTGGTCTCAGCTGCCACTATATGTTTGTCCTTAGGTGTATAAGGAGAGAACTTTTCATGTCCCCAGTAAATTAGAATCTGGAATTTGGCTATATTCCAACTGCACTTATTGCAAATATTCTTGCTGGCTGATTTCATCCACACATATCTTTATAATAAATTTACTCCATAAGCACTATTTTTAGCACACTTTTATTGAAGTTTTTAAGTGTTTCTCAAAGCTTCATTTGAAAATATGTCCTTTCCATGTCACCTATTCACCAAAACGTCTTTTGTAATAAAGAAAAAAAAAGAGAAAAAAGCAGACCAGCAAAAGCAGCACATTACTTTGTCTCACTCTGCATGTAATCTTCTTCACCTGTGTTTTCCCACTTCCATAAAGGAGGAATGGAGGCACATTCTCTAACTCTTTTTCAGGTTCAACATTGATCAATACAGTTACACAGTGTGCTGTTTCAGTTTGTTGTTGTTGGCCTTTTCATTTACAAAGCTATTCACTTATTATAATTCTCTGTGTGGGGACTTCCTATCCCAGCATCCATGGGCTTGGCCATTGAACTATTCCAGAAGATGTCATGAAGAGAAACTTTGTTGTTTGATGAATATTTCAGTTTTCATCATTTAAATTCATGTGGATGGAAGATTGGAATTGTTCTGCTTCACTGGGAACACTGGGTGGAAACCACAAAGAAGTGAATTTGATTTGAATGTGAAGACAAACTTCCTAACCAGTAAATAGTGTTATGCCAGAGTGAAGGATCTACCTCACCAAGCACTGACTTTCTCATTCCCCCAGAACCCCAACAGGGCCTGGATGAGTACCTATCAGTCAGGGATTTCATGGAGGGGATTTCTGTTCAATAACAGTTGGATGAGATAACCACTAATGTCCCTTCTGCTTCTGAAATGCTGTGGCTCCATAAAAACTAGGCCAGAAATAAATCCAATCCATTGTTCATTATTTATCTACTACTTTCAATATAACACTGAGTATCCAGGACTTAGAACAAGTGTAACAGAGAAAGTGTTTTACTACTTAGGCATCGGCAAATCAATTAAACACGGCCCCATTGACTTAACCACTGGTTGTACTTTACTGGAATAAAAACTGACAGGAAAAAGAGAATTGTGGCATTGAGGAGTAAGGAAGAGTTCATCCTGCTGTTCTCTGCCTGGTCAGAACATATCTGTGGGTTTTATTCCCTTCTGGGATCCACACCCTAGAATGGACATTAATGCAAAGGAGAGCAACAATGATGTGGGTGGATGAAAGGGCTGGAGAATGTTTGGAGAAAACTCAGAGAAGGCATAGTAGATGTCCTATATCTGGAGGATTGTCACATTAAGGAGACTGGTTTTGCTTAACCTCGAGTAGTGGATGGAAATTACACAAAGGAAAATGTAGGTTTGTAAAGAAAAACTTTTCATGAATAGAGTTGCCTACAAGTGGAATAAACTGCCTTCAAGGCTAGAGATTGCTTTTGTTCTATGTGCTTAGGGAAAGGTGGCATAGGTTACATATCATTCCTTGGGCATTCTGTGGTAGAGATTTTAAAATTTTATTAAATTTTTTACATTTTCCCAGTTGTATGTAAAAACATTTTAAGATTATTTTAAATTTTTTTTCTTTTTAAAATAAGAATGTGTGTTGTATTTTTCAGGAGCTTTTTGGGTATCTATCGAGACAATCACATGATTTGGTTTTGTTATTGATATGGTCACTTATGCTGATAGTTGTCCTAATATTGAACCATTTCTGCATTCCCGGTTTAAATTCCACCCGGTCATGGTGTATGATCTTTGTGATACATTGTTGTAATCTCCTTGCTAGCATTTATTATTTTTTGTATCATTATTCATTTGGGAAATTGGTATATAGTTTTCTATTTCTGGTTTATGTATTAGCACCATATTTGGGTCATAAAAAGAATTTGGTAGGACTCCTTCTTTGCGTGTTTTTCTAAACAGTTTATATAACCATTAGAATTAATTGTTCTTTAAATTTTTGGCAGAACTCACTTGTGAATACATTGGGTCCTGGGGATTTTTTTCCCATTGGGGAGCTCATTTATGGCTTTTTGAATTTCTTCTAAAATAGGATTATTTAAGTATTCTATTTACTCTTCCATTATTCTGGGCCATTTCCATTTTTGGAAAATATTCATTTCATTTATATTGTCAGATTTATTGGCATATAATTGGACAGAATACCCCCTAATAAGTGTTTTCAAATTTTTTTTTGTTCATAGTGAGTTCACCCTTTTCATTTTTTTTCTTTAACTGGTAATTTTGTTTTCTTTCTTTTAAAGGAAGCAAATTAACCAATGTCTTAGCTTTTATTATTTATTTTTTCCATAAAACTGGCTCTTAATTTTATTTATTAGTTCAATACTTTTCCTACTTTTAAGAATTTCTGACTTGGTACATAATTGGGGATTTCTAATTTGTTCTTTTCCTACTCCTTTTTCAGTTGCATACCCAATTAATTAATCTGTTCTTTCTCTATTTTATTATGTAAGTGTAAAATTTCCGCTAAGTACTGCTTTGGCTGCATTTCATAAATTTTGGTATGTTGTCTCATTGTTGTTATTCTCTTTACTGAAATTATTGATATTTTTCAATGTTTTGTTCTTTGACTCTTTGGATTATTTACTTTACAATTAATTTTAATCTCTTTTCTTTTATTGAATGCAATTTTATTGCATTATGATCTGAAAACTATGCATCTAATATTTTTGCATTTGATTGTGAAATTTTTATGCACTAATAAATGGTCATTTTTTTTGTTTAGGTGCCATATACTACTGAGAGAAGGCATATTCCTTACTATTCCCATTCAATTTTCTCCAGAGGTCTATCATATATAACATTTCTAAAATTATATTCATCTCCTTAATTCTTTATTGATTTATTTGGGTTAGATTTACCTAGTTCTGAAAGGGGGGAAGTTAAGGTCCCTCACTAGTACAATTTTATTGTTTATTTCTGCCTTCTAATCCACTTAACTTTTCCTTTAAGAATTTGCATGCTGTAACAAATGATGCAAATGTTTAGTATAGATATTACTTCATTTCCTAGGATACTTTTTAGCAAAATATAGTTTGACTGCTTATATTGTTTAATTAGAGCTATTGTTTCTTTTGCTTTGTCTGAGATCAGAATTGCTGCCCCTCTTTTCTTTTTTTTTAACATCATTTGAATAATTATGCTTCAACTCCTTATTTGTCCTCTGTGTGTCTCTCTGTTGTGTGTGTGTGTGTGTGTGTGTGTGTGTGTGTTTTAAATAACATATTGTAGGATTCTAGTTTTTAATCTCTTCTGCTAAGTGCTTTTGTTTTATGGGTGAGTTCATCCCATTCACATTCATACTTATAATTACTGATTATATATTTTGCTCCATCCTTTTTCCTCTCCTGTTTGTCCTTTTCTTTCTTGCCTTTTACCTTATTCCTCCTCCAAAGTCTGCTTTGCTTTTCACCACCACCTATCACAATCTGTCCTCCCATTCTATCACCCTTCTCCTTCTCTTATTCTCTCATTTTACTTTACTATAGGGCAACACAGATTTCTATACCCAACTGAATGTATGTTATTCATTCTTTGAACCAATTTTGATGACAGTAAGATTCAAGCATTATCCTACCCCAATCTTCATTATAAAAGATCTTCCTTTTTCATTTCTCTGTGTTATAATTTATCCCATTCCCCGTCTCCTTTTCTGTTCTTCCAGTATATCACTCTTTCCCCCAGCCTTAATTTTATTTTTTATACCATCTCATCATAGTCAATTCACAACCATATCATCTGTCTATATATACTGCTTCTAACTGTCCTAATAATCATAAAATTATCAGGTGTGTCATCTTCCCATATGAAAATGTAAACAGTTTAAAATTATTGTATCCCTTATGATTCTCTTTTTTGTTTACTTTTTCATGCTTCTCTTTAATCTTCTATTTGAAAATCAAATTTTCCATTCAGCTTTGATCTTTTCATCATAAATGCTTGAAAGTCCTCTATTTCATTGAATGTCTATTTTTCATCTGAAGGATTATACTCATATTTGCTGGGTAGGTGTTTATTGTTTGTAATTCTAGCTTCTTTCCCTTCCAGAATATCATGTTCCAAGATTTCTAATCCTTTAATATAGAAACTGTTAAATCTTGTATTATCCTGACTGTGAATCTAAGTTATCTGAATTGTTTCTTTCTGGTTGGTTGCAATATTTTCTCCTTGTCTTGAGAGTTCTGGAATTTGGCTATTTTATTCTGGGGAGTTTCCATTTTGGGATCTCTTTCAAGAAGTGATTGGTAGATTCTTTTAATTTCTATTTTATTCTCTGCTTCTAGAATATCAGGGCAATTTTCTTTTGACAATTTCTTGAAATATGATATCTATGCTCTTTTTTTCCTTTTTTCCCTTTTTTTTGGAGGGGGTAAGGTAGGGCAATTGGAGTTAAGTGACATTCCCAAGGTCACATGGCTAGTTTTTTTGTGTGTGTTAAGTGTCTGAGGCCGGATTTGAACTCAGGCCCTCCTGACTCCAGGGCTGGAGAAGAAGAATAAATACTCTATTCACTGTGCCACTTAGCCACCCCTAGGCTCTTTTTAAAAAATCATGGCTTTCAAGCAGTCTATAATTCTTAAGCTATATTATCCCCACTGATTAAATAGAGGCACTAATAGGGGCCCCAGGGATAATTATTTTTGATCTCTATTTAATATATTTATTAATGATCTGGTAGGGAGAAGAAACTGAATTTTAATGAAATTTCTTAAAAATTTTGAAAGGTATTGAGAGTCTCAGAAGGGACCAAAAATACAAAGGGATAAGGGAAATAAAAATATATAAAAATGAACATTCAACACAGGAAACTGTAAGCCAGTCCAGATAGAATAAAATGTTAAATTAACAATTAACAAATTAAATTAAATGAAATGTTAAATTAAATTAACAATCACTTCACAGTAGTGAAATTTTCTAAGACATAATCTCAGAGTTGGAAGGGACTTCATTAAGTTCAAGCCATATCAGTCATGAAATCTCTCTGCAACATGTTCCCCAAAGTGATCATTAATCTCTGTTCAAAGCATGTGCTCAACATATGCAAAGAAGAATTAATTATTTAACCTATATTGAAAATAATAAGAAAACAGCTTCCTCTTCCACTATGCTTCATTTATACACTCTGTCCCTTTTCACTGGGTGTCCCCCATACCTGGAATGCATTCCCTCCTCCTCCTCTTCTCTGCCTCAACTAAAATACTCTCTTCTCCAAGAAATTTGCAATTATACCCCTTTACAAAGGGGAGTTATGTTTCCTTTTTTCCAGGTGAGTTGTCTTTCCAATGAGATTTCACATTTTATTCTATTTTTATTTTATTCTTTTGAATTTTTTTAGTTGTTTCTTGATGTCTCATTGAGTTATTAGCTTCCACTTGTTCAATTCTAATTTTTAAGGAATTATTTTCTTTATTGAGATTTTTGTTCTTCCTTTTCCATTTAGCCAATTCTATTTTTTTCAAACTTCTTTTCTTTGGTGAATCTTTGTAACTCTTTTTTTCCATTTGACAAATTATGCTTTAAAAAGAGTTCTCTTCAGCAGATTTTTATGCCTCTTTTACCATTTGGTCAATTCTGTTTTAAATGTTATTTTCTTCATTATTTTTTGTGCCTCCTTTACCAAGCTGTTGACTCTCTTTTCATGATTTTCTTGCATTACTCTCATTTCTTTTTCCAATTTTTCCTCTGCATTTCTGATTTGATTTGTAAAATCCTTTTTGAGCTCTTCCAGGAATTATTTTTGAGTCTGTGACTCACATTTTTTTGGGGAACTTTACATGTAACTATTTTGACTTCCTTTTCTTTTAAGTTTTTTTTTTATCTTTGTCACCATAGTAACTTTCTTTTTTTTTTCCACTTTTTTTTGAAGGGCATTTCCGGTTAAGTGACTTGCCCAAGGTCAAACAGCTAGTTTTTATGTTAAGTGTCTGAGGCTGGATTTGAACTCAGGCCCTCCTGACTCCAGGGCTGGTGCTCTATTCACTGTGCCACCTAGCCACCCCCATGGTAATGTTCTTTAGTCAGATTTTTATTTTGTTATTTATTTTTTAAATCTATTTCTTAACTTATTACTTTATGTTAAAGTTGGGCTCTTCTCCTATGTTGGAACAGGGCACTATCAGAAACTTTGAGCCTCACTTGCTATTTTCAGGACTAACTCTGGAGGTCTGTAGATTTTTGGTTCTTTTGGGGTGATATGATCTAAAGAGAAGTGTGCTCTCCTGGTCTCTGCTCTGGTCTGTGAACAACTTTATGTATCATTCTCTGCCCTGGGACTGTGCCCATAGTCCCTGCACCCCTGTGGCCCAACAAGTGCTAATGAACTAGTGCTCCTTTTACCTCTGTGACTGCAGCTTAGAAATGTGCATGGATAATGAGACAAACTCCTGCTCCCCATGCCAGCAATGGGTCCCCTGTAATCTCCTTCTGATAAGTTATCTGACTTCCTAGTCTTTGTGGGTTGAGAGCTCCTAAAACTGTTGCTGTTGACTTGCCTCCAAGACCTACTGATGGCACCCTGGCTTGGCCTGTGCTCAGAAGACTGGGCTGGACTCCAGTTATGACCACCACTAACCTGAGACAGACCTTTCTTGGCAGGATAATTGTTTCAACCTGATCTGCCTCTCCAGAATTTGATTTGAGGTGTTATTTTGAAGTTGCTTAGAGGGGGATTTGAGAGAGCTCAAGTGAGTCCCTGAGTATCTGACATCTTGATTCTGCCTCCTGTAACAGAGAATCTTGTTGATGAATTCACTTGACAAGAGGAGCCATATGAAGGCAGGTCCCTTTCAACTCAGAGAGTTTTATGATTCACTAATAGGAGGGCTCTATATGAAAGTCAGCATCAAGACCAAATCTCAAAAAAACCCAAAACATAATGTAAAAAAAATCTTCTCCCCTTGACTGCCAAACTAATTGAATTATGTAATTATTCTAACAGAATTTCCCTGGGTACTTTCCCCCCTCATTGACAAATAGATTTCTTTATTAGATGACTGAAATAATCACTAGGCTTGGAAGGTCATATGAGGGTTTTTGTTGTTTTTCCCCCATGATGAAAGGTGAGGAAAACAAGGTAAAGTTATTTTAATTTGCTTTAAGTGAGAGTTTAAAATACCCAAGCTGAGGAGTAGAGTCTTGGGGAACACAAAAGGTATTAACCACAGCTGTTCTATAAAGACTTCAGTTGTTATAAATATTCATAAAATGTAGAATGATTAAGAGTTATTTGAAGTCTCTGTTCATGCTTTGGTTTTCAAAAGAAGGTTCTTGCTCACCCTTCCCTAGCTCTTCAAAAAAAAAAAAAAGGCTATATCACTTGATGTCATTGGAGAATTAACAACAACAATAATAGTAACTTGTACTTAGAATTTTCATAATCAAAAAGTCTTATATGCAATACTTTATTTGATACAACAAGTCTGGGCATTTTAACAGAGTGAATGGGGAGCTGTTCTTGGAGCCAGGAAGACCTGGGTGCAAAGATTGCCTCTGACACATATGAGAGCAGTGTGACTTTGGGCAATTCAATTAACTTCAGTGGCCAGGTCACTGTACTCTAAATTGGGAACTGTATACCACCAGCATTGTGTGGCATGACCTCAAGGCTACCAAAACCAGTTCCTAAGGGGTATCTGATTGGCTCACACCCCATCCTCCCCATGGGAGGCTATTGTGAACTTTGTTTTCAACATAACTATACCCTTTGCCCACTATCATCTTTTACCCATGAGTTCCTCCTGGAGCCTCCATTTTGGGGAGGGGCCCCAGGTAGCCAGTCTTCATCACTGCCCTATCCTCAATTGTGATTTTCTAGATGTCAGTCAACACCATGACACTGCCTGGGTATAACTTCTATCCTTGTCCTACTCCCCTTTTAGCTTTGTTTTGTGTGTTATCTTCTCCATTAGAATGTAAGCTCCTTGAGGACAGGGGCTGTCTTTTCTTTTGTGTGCATTTATATCCCTAGCACTTAGCACAGTGCCTGGCATGTAATTAAAAAAAAAAAAACAATACTTGTTGCCTTGTCTATTAATCAGCACTCCTGAATTCTATCCCCTCCCACTACTGACCTCTAGTATCGATCTCCCCAGATCTGGCATAATCTACAATGCATGAACCATGTATCCTCAGCAACTATACAGGCAAAATTTTCCAGCATTCTCATTCCCGGCTCCAAGATGACTTGAAAGCTGTGGGAGTTGCCTCTTTAGGGGTGGGCTGTAAGCACTGGAATATGAGCCCATTCAAAACAGCCCCAGCTCCCTTTCATTTTAGTTAGAGTGACATGTACAGTATAAGCATGGATTTTAATCTGTATCAACATATCACATTATATTCACTTTTTTGCCAAGTCCATCTCTGTTCTGAACTTCCTTATTACTTCAGATCATATCCTTCTAGTCACCTGGGGCAACAACTTGAGAGTCTTCTCCAATTTCTCCTCCTCCCTCTCCTCCCCATAACCAATCATTTGCCAAACCCTGCCAGTTCTATACCTACAGCATTTTCTAATACTTCTTCTCTACTTCTACACAGCCAACACCCCTTGCCTGAACTACTGCAATAGTCTTCTAATTAGTCACCCTTCCTCAAGCACCTCTTATCTATACACCCTCCTCCACATTGTTACCAACATGATCATCCTAGAACATAGATCCCTGTCAGTCCTTCACTCAATGAACTCCAATTACTTCTTAATGATTTTGGATCAAATCTTCAACTCATGTTAAAAGAAAAAAATGTTTTTTCATGTTTTATAAAGTATATAGCAGTATAGTAATTCATGTATATAATTAATAAAATACACATGTTTTTGTTATGGGAATGGGAATTTAAGATCTTCCCTGTCCCTAGGCCCTTTGATAAGCTTAAATGTACCTGGTCACGTGGAGCCTGTGGCTGGGGGCTTGGTTTCCAGGAATGCCTATACCTTGGTACTCTGTGATTGGGTAGTGGGTCAAGAGGGTTGTGACATTCTCTGAGCCAGGAGAAGGCTATATAAACCCTGATGTAAGGCTTTCTTTTGGGGTTCATTTTGAGAAATGTTGTCTGATTTGACCAGACGAGACTCTGGGCAGCTGTTGAGCCCCCTGGCTTTGAAAATTCAGATGTTGGTGCTTCCCTCTCTGGTAACTATGAACTAGGTATGGATGTAATGGTCAGACAGTTGGAAGCCTGTCTGTTGAATTGTCTCTCTCTCATCTTGTAACTTCTGCTTGTAACTTCTGTCTGTACACTCTCAAGTTTGGGGTGCTGACTTTTCCCCCTAAACTAAGTAAATGATATATGTTTGATTAAAGTAAGCTTTTTAACCCATTTTGAGTTGCTTTCCTTTAGAAAAGCAAATCTAAGAACCTATGTTGGCAGCCACCCTGGGTTTGCTAGGGTGCTTGCTGCTACAGTGGGGAAGGCATTATAATTTTTCCCTCTTGTAAACCTTCAAAAGCTATAATTAGAAGTGCAAAATTCAGCTACACTAATGTACATGCTCCTGGAACATCACGCAGTATCCCCCTGTCTCCCTTCCTTGATACTTCTTGTTCCCCATGCCTGGAACACCTTTCCTCTTTATCGCTATTCTGGGCTTTCTTCAAAGCTTGGCTCAAATTTTCTAGAGAAGACTTTTTCCAGCTTCCTTATCCACATTTTAGCTGCTAATGCCTTTCCATTCATATTACCTACACTTATGTATCTCTAATGTACCTATATTATTTCTGTTACTTTCCCTATTAAGAATACATACATTTTGAAAACAAGGACCCTTTTTTTGCCTCTGTATCCCCAGTGCTTAGCACAGTGACTGATATATAGTGAGAACTTAATGAATAATTATTGACTTGACTAACAGTTTACTGTGTTAAATGTTTATTTGTTTTTATATTTTAATTTATCCTATTTCTTTGTATTTTTTCATCCCTTCTGAGATTCTCAACACCTTCCAAAAGAGTAATTTTAGGAAATTTCATCAAAACTAAGTTTCTTCTCCTTTTCAGATTATTAGTAAAGATATTAAATAAATGTAGATCAAAAGCGATGATCCCTGAGGCCCCCATTAGTGCTTCTATTTGTCCAGAATTAATTCACAGTGCATGATTATAGACAAGCCTTTGTGCCATAGTTTATCCCAGAGACAAAGCAAAACAAACAAACAAAGGCAGGGCTTTCTGGACATATGCTCAATGCAGTGAAGAAGAAAAATAAATGTTTTAACCAGCATTGCAAACATTAAGAAAAAATAACTTTCTGTTTCACTATGCTACATCTCTGCACTCTGTGCCTTTTCACTGTATGCCCCCCAAGCCTGGAATGCACTGCCTCCCCCTCTTCCTCTGCCTCAACTGAGATACTCTGTTCTATAAGAAGCTTCCTTGAGCCTTTAAGTGCCTCCCTCCTTAGCTTCTTCTCTCTATGCTTATCTCCAATTTATTCTCTCCCTCTCTCTTTCCCTCCCTCCTTCTCTCTCTCTCTCTCCCTCTCTCTCTCTCTCTCTCTCTCTCTCTCTCTCTCTCTCTCTCTCTCTCTCTCTCCCCCTCCCTCCCTCCCTCCCTCCCTTCCTTTCTTTCTTATGTGTACTTAGATGGTTTTAATTCCTTTAGGGCAAAGACCATTTTTTGGACTTTTCTTTGTATCACTAACAAAGTACAGAGACTGACACATGGTAAATATTGAACACATACGTGTTGGCTTAAGTTGCTCTAGAGATGTTTTCTACCATTTGGGGTTGATTATGTAACCTCACAACAGAAGGGCAAGGGCAGCACTTGGAGAGCTTTCTCCTGCTTCTGTCTTGTAGACTCCATCAAGGAAATCTAGGAGATTTATAACTTTCCATCATCCCAGATACTGTCATCCCCTCCCCTTGTAAGCTCTCATTCCCCCCAATGAAAGAACAGAGATCATCTGCTTAACTGGAAAAACCACTGGCTTCTGGATCAGAGAATCTGGCTTCAAAGGCCATCAGTGTACCTGAGTGTTTTTGGGCAAATCACTTCTGGGCCTCTGTTTCATCATTTATTTCATGGGGGTATTGAACTAGATCAGGGTTCTTAACCTTTGGGGGAACTGACTTGGGGGAATGTCATGGACTCCCTGAGCAGTCAGTCTTATAAAATCTATGGACTCCCTTTTTTAGAATAGTGTTTTAAAATGATCATCAGTTTACAAAGGAAACCAATGATGTTAAAATAAGAAATATGTTTTTTTTTCCTTCAATCCAAGTTCACGGGTCTTCCTGATGCAGCTGCAAGAGACCCTGGAACATTCCTAGTCAAAACCATTGAATTTACAGAGAAAGACACTGGGTCCCATGGAAAAAGAAATGATCTGTCCATGGTCATGCAGATGGTAATTTATAAGATCATAGTTTTAGAACTGGAAGAAATGTTAAAGGCCATCTAATCTAACTCTCTCCTCTTGTCCAAGGAGAGGAAGTAACATGCTTAAACCTTCATAAAAAGCTACAGAAACAGGATTGGAACCTAGGGCCTCTGAGTCCAGATCTTCTACACTTTCTACCATATTTGGCCTCCATACATTGTGTCAGGAAAGAGGCAATTCTTCTGGAATCCAGACTAGTTACTGCATTTAATCTCCATTCAGCTACATTCATTATAGGGTTGCTTTTATTTAAATAACTGTGGTCATTCTATATCTTGTTCTCCTTTGTAGATGTAATCCTGCTTAATTCTGCTTTTTTATTTTGCACTAATCCATACAAATCTTCCCAGATTCAGCTAATTCCTCACTACAAATTTTGACAGATTTCTCTCTGAGACAGCTGGAGGGCTATCTCTAACCTAAGGTATACTCACCTATCCTTTGGGGGACCATGAATCCTCCCGATTTTGCACCCAATTTCCTTTCTTAAAGAGTAAGGAGTCTCTTAAGATAGGATTAGTAAAATTCCTCAGTGGAGAGGGGAAGGAGTGCAGGGGGAGAAAGGTAAGGAGATTTGGCAAGCTCTCCAAAGTCCCAGCATGCACATCCTTTAGGGAACACTGTGCATTTTGACAAAGGAGAATAAGCAAGGTCCTAGTGCCACCTGCAATTAATACAAAAACACAAGTAGAAATTAAAGTAGAATGTTGTTTTTCTAAAGGAGTTGATGTTGCAAGATGAATAATACATTATTTAAAAAAAACTAGATTTAAAGATTTGAATTGGACTTGTAAATATAATCTATTTTTTTCTGCCCGTTTTAGAGGCACTAATTTGGAGTCAGGACGACCTGAGTTCAAATCCTGCTTTAGACTTCTCATGTAACTCAGGGAAAATCAATAAAGCTGTCTTGGCCTCATTTTCTTCATTTATAAATGTAGATCATAAGAGCACCTACCTTTCGAGGTTGTTGGGAGGATCAAAGGAGTTGGCTTATGTAGAGCACTTTAAGTATCCTATAAATGTTAGCTATTGTTCATTTTTTTTCTTTCAATTAATCAATTAATTCTGTCAGTTACCTATCAGGAATCTTCTACAGTCTCCCTTGCAAGGTTGAAATTAAAACAGTTTCCATTCTCAAGAAATTTACATTTCATGTGGGAATCAGTATTAAAGACATCCAATATCCTTGTTTTTTTTTTTTTGTTTGTTTGTTTTGTTTTGTTTTGTTTTGTTTTTCCCGGAAGTCGGCGGAAGAGGAAAGAGATTCGCGGAGATGGTGTCTGGGTCCAGGCTGAGGTCGGCACCTAGACCTCGGAGGAAGAGGAGGAGGAAGAAGAGGAGCGGCCCCTGACCGTGGCCGAGGCGCGGGCTGCCCAGAAGCGAGAGGAGAGCCTGAGGAAGTTCGGGAGCTGCACATGAAAATGAATGAGACCCGAAAGCCAAATCTTCAGGGAGCTGTGGAGGAAGATACTCAAGATGCCTGTAAACTGGGAGGCTGAGAAGGCTCTTCTGGAATGGGAACTTCAAGTGGAAGAAAAGAAGGAACTGCTGCAAGGGGAGAAGAGTATGAAGGAGTGAAGCCACTGGAGGTCAGTGCTGAAGATGCAGAAAGACGGGCGAGAAAGAAGAGGAAGAACCCAGGTCTGGGCTTTTCACACGAGGCAGCTGTTCAGTTACGCCAGTATCGTCCGCTGACCAAGCAGAGCAAATCTGACATGGAAACGTGAAAAACAGAGAAAAACATGGGGAAAACTCTACCCAACACCCAGCAGTCTTCTTCATGGAGCACATGACAAAATTTTCTACAAAGGAAATTGATAGGAAGGTTATAGATCTGGAAAAACAAATTGAGAAATGAGAAAAACACAGTCGGAGACGCCCTTATAACGATGGCTCTGATATTGATTACATTAATGAAAGAAACGCCAAATTCAACACGAAAGTGGAGAGATTCTATGGAAAATAGACAGCTGAAGTCAAACGGAATTGGGAGAGAGGAACAGCTGTCTAAACATCAGGAAATGGTGACCATGATAGTAAATTGCTATAGATCAGTGAACTGTACAAATAAAGGATTTATATACTCTTGTTTTTTTTTAAAAAAAAAAAAAGACATAGCATAACCCAGTGGTAAGAGCAATAGCTTTGGAAGCAAAGACCTGGGTTTAGCTCTTATCTCTGGTATTTAATAGTGGTTAAGGAAAGTCACTCAACCTTGCTAGGTGACAGTTTCTTCTCTTGTAAAAAGAGGAGCTTTGCAAGAGAGCCTTCAATGTCTCTTTTTGCTCTAAACCAATGATCTAATTTCAGCCCACATACAAGTAAGAGCACATATGGACAAAGCAAATTCAAAGGGAGGAAGGGTGGGGAGAGATCAGAAAAGACCTCTCATGGGAGATGGTACCTGAGCTTCAAGGAAGTTCAGGGTGCTGAGATGCAGAGGAGGGGAGGGCATTCTAGTCTGCCTCATGAAGCACAACATTTACCCTCAAATTCATTTTAAGGCAAAGGTTGTTGTTAACTGAGTTGGTGGGAGAAGAGGGAGAACCTGAAATCAAAAGGAGAGTTCAGTGGGAGAGACCAGTGGAGAGTATCCCATAGTGGAAAATAGTGACCCCAGGTCACTGATCCCCAGGACCTGAGCTGGGAAGATGAAAGACCTTTTCTGGAAAGGCTACCATCTGGGCAGGGCATCTTATTTTAGGGGATTGTTGGAAGGTTCTTACTTGAACTACTTTTTCTCCCTACCTAATAAACACATGATTTTTTAAAATTTAGAGTTTATTTAACGTGTTTTTAGTTTTCAACATTCATTTCCACAAGAATTTGAGTTCCAAATTTTCTCCCCATCTCTCCCCTACCCTCCACCGAAAGATGGCAAGCATACTGAATACCCTTTCCCCTACTCTTCCTTCTCATATCCCTCCCTATTCCTTCTCCTCCCCCTGCCTTAGCCCCTTTCCCCTTACTTTCTTGTAGGGCTACATGGATTTCTATACCCAACTGCCTGTATATCTTATTTCCCAGTTCCATGTAAAAACCATTTTTTAACATTTGTTCTTAAAACTTTGAGTTCCAAATTCTTTCCCTTCCTCCCTCCTCACCCACCCCCACTGAGAAGACAAGCAATTCATTATAGGTTATACATGTGTAGTTATGCAAAACATTTCTATAATAGTCATATTGTGAAGGACTAACTATATTTCCCACTGCCCTATCCTGCTCCCCATTTATTCTATTTTCTCCTTTGACCCTGTACCTTTTCAAAAGTTCTTGCTTTTGACTACTCCCTCCCCTCTATCATCCTGCCTCTTATGCCCTTCCCCCTACTTTCCTGTAGGGTATGATACCCAAATGAGTGTGTATTTAAACACATCATTTGTAAACTTCTTGAAAGAATGTAAGTGATGTCAGCATGCCTGAAATTATAGTGTCCTAGAGAATACCCTGGACATCTCACCTTATTGAGGCAAAAATAGGCATTGAAGAATTTTCATCAGAGTTTGTACCCCTTATACTGTCAAACTTGAATAGAGGTAACCATTAATACAGACAGAAAGATCACTGTGGGTAGCAGATCAACTTAATTTCAATCAACCAGTCAATGAACATTCATTAAGCCCCTACTATGTGCTCGGTACTGTGCTAAAGAGGCAAAAGACAGTCTGCAAGAAGTACATACCTCTTTGGTGAAGTGAATTGAAATATACACATTCAAATTTATAAAACATATTTTTTTTGGATTATACTTGTACTTTGATTGATGTGGGGGACTCTGAAAGTGATCATTCCTTTCACCAATGGAAATGGTCAGCATCTCTGAATTTTACAATCTTGCAATTAAAATCTTACAATTTTAAGTTGCCTGGGGCATTTAGAGGTTTGCACAATCAACAGGTCCATCTGAGTCAGGACTTAATGGTAGACCTTCCTGACTCCCAGGCCTGCTCCTTATTCCTCCAACATTCTGTTGTTGTTTTTCTCCAATCTTTTAACAATAACAATTTCTTCTACCCTATTTCTGTACACTCCATTGTCTGAGGGTATTAGTTTCAGCCTAAAGATGAGTTTTTGCATTATAACAATTATTACCCCATTATAATAATTAGCTCATTTTTAACCTAGGGGCAACATAATGGCTCTTCAGGTCCATGTAGTCCCTATCTCAGTTGCATTGGGGATTTTATATTAAACAAAAAGTCAGGAGTGACATCACACACTCCCCAAGTTAGAAAAATTCTAAATATTTAAGCTGGGAGTTCTTAATTGTGTGTGTGTGTGTGTGTGTGTGTGTGTGTGTGTGTGTGTGTGTGTTAGATTCTTTGGCAGTCTGGTAAACTTTATGTACTACTTCTCAGAATAATGTTTTTAAATGTGCAAAGTGAAATACGTAGGATTACAAAAGAAACCATTACATTGAACTACAGTTATCAAGATATTTAGAAACACACACACACACACACACACACACACACATACACACACAAACACACACACAAATCTCCCTGGTTAGGACACACTGATTTGGGCAAAGGTTCGATCCTATGCCTTAATTTATATTTTATTTTTTATCCCCCTGCTTTTTTCCTTGACTTCTTTGTGGTTGAGGCAAAATGCTGGTTACATGAAACAATGGAGTAAGGGGATAGCAGTGGATATTACGACGCCTGTTGATAAATAGGCACTGAGAAAAACACTGGCAAAAGTCCATTTTTTTTTTTTTTTGGAATGTGCCACAGTCTTGTTGGAGGAGGGTAGAACTGGCAGCCTCTGTCTGAATCTTCTTGGACTTTAGGTCACCTGGCCTTTCCTTTCTCTCCTTTCTGTCACAGTCCCTTCTTCTTTTTCTGGTTGCACCCATACTCCCTATTTTTTCTGTTTCTGCTAAATGTCTCCACTCCATCCACTTCACTTGCAGACTTTGTGAGTTCTTCGAAGACTGTCCAAGTTAATCACCCAATCAGGATAGACTTCCTGTTGCACCTGATTGAATTGTCTTTGATTTCACACTCAGGCCTTATTTAAACCTATTTCTAATTTATGGGCTCAGTCAATAAATGATCTTACCTAACAAAAATAATTCCTTTAAAGGAGGATAAGGACACTCACCCTTATACGTGAAAGGCAAGGAAGATCCAGTAACTGAAGGGTTAAGGGAATTTGGACAGTTTTGCAAAAATTTCCTTTTGCCAAGGGTAAGAGATGTATGCCAGCAGGTTAGGGACTCACCTGGTTTGCCACTCCAGTCTTAAGCTCAGCTGGTGAATTCTAAGAGGATGGATCAAAGAGGTTTGGAGAAGTAATTATCTTTTCATTGACTCAGACGTTTATGATGTCTATCCTAATTGAAATATGAGTGTATGTAATGATAATGTATTAGACATAATTGAGCTTAATTAACCAAGTAATTAAGGTCAGATCATACTTCTCATACTTTAGCCCTCTAATTAGTCATTATAAGGTCGAGTTTCTCTGAGTATTTTTTCTCTTTTGAATCATTGTTTGTACTTTAAGAACAGATGCCCCAGCATCCCATGAGGATGTCGTTATGGATGTGCATGCCATATTCAGCTATCACTGCAGTTTCAAATTGAGAGAAATTATCTAGTGCTCACAAGCCCACCTTGCTGATTGAAAAGTAAATTTGAGATAAGAATTACTTTATTTAGTGCCTCAGACGATCTGTGATTTCACTCATGCCTATACCACCCATCCATGAAAACTGCAAAGTGTGCATGCCTCCTCTTCCTCGAGTCAATGAACAGAACTAATGAAGCACTCACTTGGTCTCACGTACCATGTAAACACTGAGGACACAAAGAGAGGCAAAACCATTCCCTGCCCTCAAGAAGCTAACATTCTAAGGATAGGGACAACATCCAAGCCACTATGAATATACAAGATGGATATAGAGAATTGTAGATGGAAGGTAAGCATAGAGGGGAAGGTGCTAGTAGCCTTGGGCCCTAGAAATGACTTCCTACAGAAGGTGCTCTTTGAGTTGAATCATCAAGGAAACCAGGAATTATTTTTTTTAAATATTTATTTAGTTTGTAATTTATGGAATAAAATAAGCATTTCTATAATGTAGTATAATAAATATAATTGCACATGAAACTGCAAATCTACTATACACAACTTGCCATTTGTTTTAAATATATAATAAAGTTATGTATATTTTTCTTCCCCCCACTCCCATGCTAGGGATGGCTACCATTAGACATAAATATGTATTGCTATGTAAAATCATCTATATGTTCTTTTAATTATCAGCCCTTTCTCTAGATAGAAACAGTGTCTTTCTTCATAGGAGATTTGTTTTGTTTTGTTTTTGGTATATATTTGGTATATATAATTAGGTCAAAGTGACCTAATTGCTCAAAGTTGTTCTTTTTAAAAAAATATTTATTTTATTCTGAAGTTAAGAAATAAAGCAAGCATTTCCATAACAAAGTGGAATAGAAAAACATAGGAGAGCATCTGAAATTGCAGATCCATTATGTACAACTTGTTGTGCCTTTCATATATCCAATAAAGTTTTCATGTGACTTTATTTTTTCCCTTCCCCCCCACACCAAACTTTGGAGATGGATTTGATGAGATGCAAATTTGTGTGTGTATATGTACACACACATATACATATGTGCACACATATGTACATATACATATGTGTCAATTCTTTTTCTGGCCTCAGATAGCATCTTCCCTCATAGGATCTTTGCAATTAATTTGGGTATTTATAATAGAATGACTTGGTTGTTCAAAGTTATCCTTAAAACAATATTGTTTTTACTGTATACAACACTTTCTTGGTTCTTCTCATTCTACTCTTCATTATTTCATGTAAGTCTATCCATGCCTTTTCTAAGATCATTGAACTCATGATTTTTTAGAGCACAGTAGTATTCCATCATGATCATATAACACAACTTGTCCAGCCATTATTCATTTTATGGAGAGAGAGAGAGAGAGAGAGAGAGAGAGAGAGAGAGAGAGAGAGAGAGAGAGAGAGCGCGAGCATTTTGGGCATAGAGACTTGCCAATGTAAATGCACAGAGGTGGAATATGGAGTGCCCTTCATAAGAAACAGTCAGCAGTCATAGCTGGAGTCTGTAGACAGGTGTAAAGTATAAGAAGCCTGCAAAGGTAGGAAGAGTTGCAGGTTGTGAAGATTTAAATGCTGAACAGTTGTTTATATTTGAACCTGGAGATAGTCAGCAGTGATCGGCATTTTTTGTTTGTGTTCTCCTAAAAGTCTTACACTAAGGAAAGTGATACAATGTAAACACACAGCATATAATCCTTACTCAAAATGAATGGAGACTTTCTGGATAATAGCAGAGAATTTGAGGTGCTGGACTTGGGGTCTGGTAGAACGGGGAACAAATCCTGGTGCAGATGCTTCATAGCTGTGCAATACGAGGAAAGTTATTTAAATTCTCTTAACCTCATCTGTAAATTGGGGATACTACTTTTAGTGCCTGGATGGAGAATTGCGATGACCAAATGATTTAAATCCCTTGGCTAATCTTAAACAAAGAATTAAATAAAAGTGAGCTCGCAGGCGAAGTGACGACAACAGTCATTGGGTGGAATAGTCGTTTTTGAAAAGTAGGGAGTCCTTTGGTCTTTCAGAAGAGGCATAGGGATGGATGATGGAAAATCAGAGAACAAGCAATTTGGGGAATGTCTCTGGGTCACATCATCTGGCATTTTAAGGTTTGTGTTGAACCCCTGCAGGAAGAATTGGATGTGTCTAAACTAAGAACTATGAGGCAGAGAAACATGTCCTAATGAAATCACTGTGGGTAGTGAATATGACAGTTGTTGTTATAAACACTGAGATAATCTCTTGCCTTCCCAATTAATGAGGGAGGGATGGTAGGAAATGTGGAGCTCAAAATTTTAATAAAAGAATGTTAAAAATAAAATTACAGAATTTACAACTTAACAAGTCTTAGGATTTCAACAATATTTAACATACCCATTATGTGCCAAGAAGTATACTAGCACTAAAGATCTAAAGATAAAAACAAATTAGGCCCTGCCTTCAATAAACTTACACTCTTGGTTGTGGGAAACTATAGTAACATAGAAAAGTGAAGAAAAAATATAAACAAAGAAAGCAGAGGTATTGGGGGTTGTAGCAGGCTAGCTTTCCTAGAGGAGTGGGTGCTTAACTTGAATTTTAGAGGAAACTATTATTGTATAAGGCAAGGGAGCCACTAGAGATTGCAGGCTTGTTTTCAAAGTGCTTGGGTATCTATTAGGTCCTATAGTGTCCTTAAGGTAGGTATCCCCTATAGATGAGAGGGGATCTGCTGAAGAATTTGTTAATAGGTTTAATAAAAATCTTCCCGAATTTCTGACATGTCGTGATCTCTACCTGAACTGAGTCACCAAAACCGGCTTATTTGCCCCTTATTCACTGAAAAACATTGAAGTGTGTGGAATCATCAGGTGATATCTTTTATGAAAGATCCATTTACTGAGCTGGTGCCCTGACAAATAACTCAATTTCACCAAACCAAACCAAGTAAAACAAACAAAAGTTCTGCTTTACCCTAGCTTAGGGAGTCTTCTATCCAGATCAAACCAATGATGCTGGCACTCTCCATATAGCTGACCCGCTGTGCAGAGCAGTTATCAGAACCTTCCCCTGCTGTGAGAAGCTATTAGCTTCCCCTCCCTTATCTTTTCTATGTTTTTAATGCAGGAGTTTAAAACCTGTGGTCCATGAATATTTTAAAAATATTTTGGTAACTGTATTCCAATATAATTGGTTTCCTTTGTAATTCTATTTAATTTTGTGCAATTAAAAAATTATTCTGAGAAAGACTTTGTAAACTTCATTGGATTGACAAAAGGATGTTTAATGAGAAAAAAGGATTAAGAGCACCTACTTCAATATAATTTTTCTTGCTTTTGTATCATGGCTCTTTGCCATGACATTTTCCCCTGATCTTTGAACTTAGATCCTCTGAGGTCAACATTAGCATTTCCACATTAAGGATGGAGAAACTGAGTCAGAGTGATAAAATTACTTGGCCAAGGTAAACATAGTTATTTGAAAACAGAGCGAGGGCTAGTCTGGTGCTCTCTTCTGCTGACATAACTATTAAAAATGACTTAGCAGGGCATAGTTTTGAACATAGCCCTAAATGTAAGGCCATTGGTGACAGAATCATGCAACTGGAGAATTGGAAGGAACCTCAATGACCATCAAGTCCAACCCATAGGAATCATCGATATAATTGACAAGAGATGATCGATCTGGCATTTTCCCCCCTAGAAGACATTGTTTTCAATGTCTTCATTTTCAATTTATTTCACTTTCAATTCATTTGCAATGTTTTCATTGTCATCTAGTGAGTAGCAGACTAGAAATATGAAGACATAATCTTCCAAGTCTACATCTTATGCTTGCCTATGTCCACTTTTCTTCTTTCTTCTGCTATCATCTTTGTTTTTTGTGTTTCTTTGAATCTTTTTTCTTGGCATCACTGTGATGCCTTATCTAGTCCTCCCCCCAAGATAAATGTTTTGCATTTTATTAAATAAGTACACAAACCAAATCCACACATGGACTGTATCTAAAATATCCATCACATTCTCAATTGCCAGTACATCAATCACCTCTTCGGGATTCATTTTAAGTCTTCTGTAGTTGTGAGTGGTCAAGGATTATAGTTTTTATTTCTTTTTAAAGTTGTCTTCCTTTAGATGATTGTAGGCATTGAATATATTGCGGTCCTGCTTCTGCTCATATCACTCTCCATTGGTTGACCTAAATCTTCATAGGCTTCTCTGAATCCAACCCTTTCCTATATCCATGATCTCTTTACCACTGAATCTAATGCCCTCTTCTTAGTCATAATCCTACTTCAACCTTATGCAACTTCAGATAACTTTTGATTGTTCCCTCATCCTGGGGGACCCACTACTGAGGAGTCAACTTCTGGATTGCTCTAATAGTTCTGGTTGCTACCTTTTGGCAAGTATGTTGATAAATATCCGGAAGGGAGCAATCAATATGAGAAAGGGCTTTAAGTTCAACCCCCATGAGGATCATTTGGTAGAACTAGGGAATTCTTGGCCTGTAGAAGAAAAGGAACAGGAGGGGACACACATGCTAACAGTCTTCAAATACTTAAGTGACTCTTAATGTGGAAGATAAATTAGGTTACTTTTTCTGTTTTTGTTGCAAAGAATAGAATTAGAAGGAATAGCTAGATGACTGACCATGTCACTATCTACTTAATGAACTCTAACAGCTCTCTGTTATCTCTAGGATCACATATGAAGCTTTTTGATTGACATTTAAAGATACTTACAACCCATTTTCTTTCAATTTCTCTAGTTTTCTTACACTTTGCTCCTTTCTATGTACTCTCTGACCCAATGACACTAGCCTCATTGCTATTCAATGTCCATCCCATGACACCTTCCATCTTTTTGCCTTTATACTAGCTGTCTCAAAATACCTGGAATAAGCTATTTACTCGCTTCCATCTTTTATACTCCCTGACTTCCTTCATGAATACTGCCATGTTACTTCCTGTAAAAGCAGACAGGTGGCCTAGTGGATAAAATGCTGGACCTAGAGTCAGGAAGACATAAATTAAAATTATGACTCAGGCACTAGTTATGTAACCTTAAGCAAATCACATAGACTTTTCTTGCCTCACTTTTCTTGGCTATAAAATGGGGATAATAGTAGCACCTATCTTCCAGGGTTGTGAGGATAAAATGACATAATGATTGTAAAGGGCTTTATAGTCCCTAAATATAATATACATACTAGTTATTTATATTAGTAAGAGGCCTCATCCTGTCCCTCCAAGTTCTTATGCTTTTCCTCTAAAGCTATTTCCTATCTACTCTGTATCTGGTATATATCTAATTATTTATTTCTTGTCCCCACACTATTAGAATGTAAGATCTTTGAGGACAGAGGCTCTTTTTGCTTTTCTTTATATCTTTACAATTTAGCATAGGACCTGCTGAGTGCTTGATTGATACTGTAAAGAGAAATTTCACATTTGTGTCAGGACAAAACTTTTTAAAATAGTGCTACTATTCAAATATAGAATATACTACATTGTTGGGGTGGGTGTATTCTCTTTCTTGGAAGCCTTCAAACAAAATCTCAGTGAAAACTTGTCAAGTATATTGTATCATATGTTCTTATTTATGTATGGGCTGGAAGAGATGGCTATTGAGCTGTCTTCCAAATCAACAGCTCTGTGATTCTGATATTCTAGCCTGGCACTTATGGAGTAGGTGCTATATTGATACTTGTTGGTTACATGATTTCTTCTCCCTTGGCTTTCATGGTTTTCCTCCTAACTTTCTAGTTTGTCTTTTTAAGAACCTTTCACCATCTCATTTGCCATATCCCACTCCATAAACAAGTATGTTCCTCAAGATTTTTGCAAATCAATGAACCAAATCTATAAACATTTGTTGTGTGATGCTCAACTTTGTACTCCTTTTCCTTTATGCTCTCTCCCTTGGGGATTCCAATAATTTTGATGGGTCTGTTTTTTGTTTCTATGTATATGACTCTGGAATCTATACACACATCTATTCACATTCCCTCTGGAGCATCTTTTGCAATACTACCCACCTGATAGACAGAGCCCTCCAACTAAATGTGTTCAAAACAGAACTCATTTTCCTCCACTATAAATCAGACCTCCTTCAATTTTCCCCTTTCTTGTCATGGAAATAATTTCTCCAAGTTTCTCAGCACCCAATAATCTAGGGATGTGTGCTATCAGGGGTAGTTCTTTAAGCCTGATTATTTACCACTGATGATTGCCAAGAGGGGACAGCTAAACTCAGACTGTTGCTTCAACTCTAAGGTGACTCCCAGGTTGTCTGTCTCCATAGGCAAAATGTTTCATAGGTGAAATTTATTCCATTTATTCAATAATACCTCTCTTTTGCCTTCTTCCCTTTTGCTTTTGGGCCTGAGTATCCATACATTCTGACAACATAGGCTTACTCAGTAAGAAATTTAGTGGAGACTAATTATTTAGCAGAGTTAAATATCAATGCTTCATTTCATTGTTTTTTTTTATGGTGACATAAATTTATAGGTATCGTAAGTAATAATAATAGTAATTACTAGCATTTATATATGACTTTAAAGTTTGCAGAGTTCTTTACATGTGCTAATTCAATTGAGCCTTAGATTGACCCTTTGAAAAAGGTGCTATTATTTTCCTCATTTTATTGAACAGAGTATATAATTAACCTCAGATGGTACATATTAATATATAAATATATTATATAATATATATTTTATATTTACACACATAAATACAATCTACATGTATACATACATATATACATATGTATGTGTGTATACATAATAATATAGTAATACATAATTTTATATAATGTAATAATTATATATAACTATATATACACACACTATATATTACATATATAGTGTATATATACACACACATATATAGTATACACACACACACACATATATATATATATATACATATATATATATATATTACTCCATCTACTCTAGCTTGTAATAAAGTCAACTAAGATTTGACTGAAGGGGCCAGTTGTGTCTTCCCTCAAAGAGCTGAACATTGCTAATCATATTCTCAAGATTCTGGGCCAATGGGTAGCATGGTTTGTCTTCCTTCCTCTGGAGTTCCAATAGGCCTACTGATTTTTTCAAGCGGCATTCCTCTTTGGATTATGTTGGGTCAAGATTGACCCCTTCTCTCCCAAGGGCTATCAGCTCTAGGGCACTCCCTGGTGGTTTCTTCTACTGTTTTGTGAGGAGCATATCTGACAGAAAGAATTAATAGATTTTTATTTTTAGACTTTTAGTCAACTCTAAAACTTCTGATTCTTTTCACATGAACTTTTGTGTAGCTAGGTCAGTACATCTTGGACCTAAGAAGAAGACTATTGGAACTCAGGTGTAAGACTTCACATTTTCCCCTATTAAATGAAACTGCCAAATTTTGTCCATTCTTTTAGCTTTTTTAAAGAAAGATTTTGCATATTGACTTTACTCATAAGAGTGTTAATTATCCCTTCAGGTTTTTCAACTTAAATATTACAGTCATAACATCTCTGACTTCATCATTGTCACTGAAGAAAATGTTAAACAGAAAATGTTAAATGTTTAGGAAGAATGTTAAGAAAAACTGTTAAACAGAAAAATGTTAAACAGAAAAACTACATAGAAATTCCTAGGGCACTATTCTAGAGAACTCCTTTCAACAAAACATTGAACAATGAATGACTACTTTAGATCAGTTTTTTTTTTACCCAGTAAATTCACCTAGCAAGGTTGTCTATATCATGTGTTTTCATATTTTTAACTAGAGTAACTGAAGATAGTGTTAAATGGTTTGCTGAAATCTAAGTTAAACTGCATCTACCACATTTCCTCAACTGAATCTAGTAACCTGATTAAAAAAGTAAATCTCAGGGGCAGCTAGGTGTCGAAGAGAATAGAGCACCAGCCCCAGAGTCAGGAGGACCTGAGTTCAAATCCGACCTGAGACATAACACAAACACTAGCCGTGTGACCTTGGGAAAGTTGCTTAACCTCAATTGCCCTCCAAAAAGCACAACAGGTTTTTCTGGAATGATCTGTTCTTGATAAAATCGTGCTGGTACCTAGTGATCACCACTTCCTTTTATAGTATTCAGTTTAATAACATTTCCCACATTTTCACCAGGAATTGCAGTCAAACTTCTCAGCCTATAATTTGTAGACTCTGCTTTCTTTCAGTTTTTGAAAATTGGGTCATTTGATCTCCTGTCTGTCTATCCAGTACTCCATGATTTTTCAAAGATCAAAGTGCATCATCAGTTACAACTGTCAATTTTTCCACTGTCCTGGGGAACAGCTCATTCATATCTGTGGACCTAAATTCATTGAGGGCAACTAGGTATTTCTTTCTTTGGGGTTTCAGCTTTCTATTAACCAATTAAATTTGATCACTTCAAGCTCAAAGATCATTCTCCCTGGCAAAGAAACCTATTAGGAAACTATTTGCATAATTTCATCCACCCAGAGGAGTGGTCCTATCCCTTATTGCACCTACCCTTTCCCCTATTCCCCACCCCCAATATTGCTAAATATTAATTTTAAGTGCTATATAAATATGAGCTATTGTTATAAGCCCACACCCATCTACTTCACAATGAAATTCTCCCCAAATAGTATTAGAATTTGCATTTATAAGCCTTGGCTCTAAGATGAAAAAATCATTGAGATATAGACATATATTCTCATTTGAGTGAGTCTGAGAAGTTATTTTCAAATTAATGTAAATTTATTGTTGAAATTACATTGTATCATTAATAACAGTGCATTTAAAATTTTACTAATTCTCATTCTCCATACAGTAACATAATAGTTAAGGACAAATAGGTGTTTAGATAAAGGAATTGGAAAAGTGGTGACCATTTGGATATTTTCCCCAACCCTAGACAACGGTCCTATTTTCTGGTACAGAGTTGTAACTTACCATTATTTTCAACTAGATAAGAATGAAAAAAAAAAACAATCTGTGAAATGAGGATTTGCTCTTATAAAGATTCAGATAAATTAACTAGAAAGTGTTGTAAAAGACAAAAAAACCTCATGGATTCAGTGGAAATGGAAATGAAAATTCCACTCATCAACAGTGTTTTGTGAATTGAAGTCACTGGTCAATGGTGGATAAAAAGCAATGTGTTTAAATTATGGCCCAAATTTTACTGCTAGGTTAAACTGCAGGCACCAATGTATGTCTATCCTGAGAGCAAACACAGTAGGATCACTATGTGCCTTCTTTAATAAGGAGAGTAAAGTGCACACAGTAGGGCAGACCAAGGAAGATAAACATAGTTCATGAATTTAAAGGGGAGGAAAGCAGGGACTTGAGAATGAAAATATTTCTCACACACCGTCTTCATGGTTTGTTTTCTCCCTTTTCTTTTGACTTAAACATAGACAGTCACATAAACAATAATGGGCAGAAGCGATGGGAATAAACTATTTCATTTAAGATGTTCTGTCTTGCTCCTCAGTGCTCAGTATGGTGCCTGATTTATAATAGGCAGTTAAATGCTTCCAGAATTGAATTGAAAGTCTAAATAACTTCGTTATGCTAGTCGTGGTGGTCCAAACAGAAAAATGCTGTGCATGAAATTCAAACCAACTCTGCTCTTTTCTCCCAAATTTCCTCTTTTTGAAACCTGTAGATCATTTTTTCAGGTTCTTGTAGACCATGCAACACTTCTCTTTTTCTTCCTAAGATGTTTTGGAATAAAATCTTTCTTTTGATCATATAGTACCTTTATATTCATATTTTTTCCCAATCTATGCTCAATTTTTTCAGAAAAGAAAATATAGTTTTGATGAAGCTTTGCTCTATAAGTGCCCTGATTTTGGTTGAAAAATGATTTTAAAAAGTGTAATTAGCATATTCATATATTTATGTAGAAGCACCCAAATGGTTTGAATGTTAAGGGAGAAATGGAAATGATTTTATTTGCCATCATTACTTATTCAATGCTACTTTGATACTTTCCTGGATTGCTGAATTCTTAAGTAGGGTGAATGTAAGGTCCTTGAAGGCAAGTACTATTTGCATTTTTGCCTTTGTATCCCCAATGCCCATGACATTGGAGGTGCTTAAATATGCTTGCTGGATTGAATTGAATATTATCAATAAAGGGATTCCTTTCACCAATGCAGATTAGATCTCTTCCATGCTTGCCTATCCTCTTCAATCCTTGCCTATATGCTGTAATAAAACCATTCAAGGGTTCCACCCAACATGTTGGTGACCTTCCTCGATATTGCTTGAAATTGCCTAAATATCAATGGCTCACATTGGTTTTCCATTAGTCAACATTCATTCTCTCTAAGTGATCAGTTCATCTTTTAAATTTTTCTTGTCATATGATGCTCTAATTACACACTTCATTTTGTTAAGTAGAAGTGACAATCAATATGACCTTTGGTGTGAAATTGGTTAACTCCAGTTTATTTTCTTATAATTTGCTAAAAGCAGGATCCTGCAAAATTGGCAGTCACGTGATTGTGAGTTTCTTCTCATTTACACTGTTCCCTTGTCTCGTTATTTTATTGGCTACTTCTGAAGATTGGCTGACAGAGATAGTCTATTCAAAGAGCCATGGTCCAAGAACTTTACAAGAATTTTACTATGATGGTAATTGACAAAGGTGAATTAGCCTATTCTCCTGGATTCTACAACACTCTGGAGTGGCGTTTCCACCCCAAATATTCATATGGACTATTTGTGACTGACTTGTGGTAGAGCCTTCTGAACTTATATTAGCCTGATCAGATACAGATGGACATAGTGTAACTTGACTCTAACATAGTGATGTCATTTTGGTCCAATTTGAGAACAAAGAACAATTACCATAACAATGCTCTGATTAGGATTTGGGGGTGTGGGTAGTATGTCAACCATTTTAGTATGTAGGACAGTGTGCTATGACTTTTCCACTGAAAACCTTCCTTATTGTTATGAAGATGGGGACTATTTCTCTACCCCATCACTGACCCTGATTTGAATTGGTTTCTCTATACAGACATAATAACTTTGTAACTTCCAATGAATTTATGTTCACCTTTTTACATTAATGGACTAGCAATGAATGCAATTAAAATTCTCTAAAGATATTTTGTCAAAAACAGCCATTTCAATCTGGTAGCACTTTCTTAGTACTGGGCAAAATTGGGAGTGGAGGGATGTAATGCTTATCTATAGACCTTCACAAAAAAGAATTATAATCAGTCAAATGAAACAACATTCAACAGTTTCCAGGTTTCTCTTTCATTACAGCAAAAAATTTCATTTTTATTACAGAAAAGATAAATGTAGAATAAAAAAATAAAACTATGTTTCCATAACGAGAGATTGTTTTTTGGTTCCAATTATATGCTCAGTTTAATGTGGAAAGAATCTGAATAAAGAAGATGTTCTTTGCTATGGATGCAACTTTTCTAGTTCTTTACTTCAATTGTATAACTGTACTGAAATGGGCTGGACATAAACAGGTGAACGGCAGAAATATGGGATGCAATCAGAAACTGAACATGGTCCTCCCGAGTTATTGTATTTCTGGATCATTTGTGTTTAGGTGATTTTGCTGTGTTTGTTCATTATTTATTGAGAACTGTGTGACTTATTTGTCCACACCATGTATTAATTTTGCAATTGTGAATTTAGGATTATTGTTGCCAATTTGACCCTTCACCTACTAGTAAGCCTGCTGGAAGACTGAAGATTTATGTCACACTTGATCTTGATTTCCTATTTTTGTTGTTCCATTCTAAATCACCCATTACCTTGTTTAGGAGGAACAGAAAAACATGGGACACATCTTGGTAAGGTGTAGGTGGCAATGCTAACTAGAGTGTGCTATCTAGTATAATGCTTAGGGAGTGGAGTGGGGGAGGGCAATGTTGGAGACAGCTGAAAAGGGAAGAAGGAAAATAGAGGCATTTCTCAATCAACATTCAGAATAGATTACAAGAAGATTCTCTGTTATCACAATCATAAAATCTACAAGTTCAACTTTCATAAAAAAATTCAAGGCTTTATAGACATCAGTTATATAAACTGGTTACCAATATAAATCTTCCAATATAAATTTTCCCTTCTTTGTTGGGTGGTACCTATGCTAAAAATGCAGCAATGTGTTAGACATATAGCGTATTTCATGGAAAGTCAACAAAATGTAGGTGATCATTTAGTATGTTATTTGCTGTTTATTAAAACAATAAATCAATATCAAACAAAATTGCTAAATGTTTAATGATGTATTTCTTTTTTTTTTAGTGAGTCAAGTGCCTTTCAAAAAAAATTGCTGGGAAGAACAATTAATTGATACAAATCCAAGTGCAAATCCTTCCTCCTTATTTAAAGCAGCTTGTCCAAAGTTACAACTCCAGTGCACAGTACAAATCCCAATATGTTGTTTTCTTGGTGACAATAAAAAGCCTTGTTTATTACAAACTCAAGTAAAAATGAAAATAAAATCTAAAAATTGGTCACAGTTTTGTCATTGGTATGTGGAGGTTGTTCCAGGGACCCATCCAGAGCTCCTCATCATCTGACTGTGTGTGGTCGCTTGGGAATTCCAAGACCCCCTTCATGTCTTGACTGTCAATCCTGGACTCCTGTTCTGCTGTGCTTTTGATCCTGCCACCCCCAAGTTTTCCTGTAGAACTGTCTGCCCCCATTGGGCCAGGGGCAAAAGAAACAAGAGGTGGCCGGGTGTTCAGTTTCTCACTGGAAAATGCCCCCTTGGATAATGTGTTCAGTGGGACACTCTCCTCATGTGTCACTGCTAACTTGTCAAGCTTCTTAAAATGCTTCCCCATCTTGACAGGAGAAGGGACTTTCAAATTATTGGTGAGGCAAGCCCGGCGGGTTCTGACCACTGATCCATTCTGAGCAATGTAGATATTGCCGTTGATATTGTTATGAACTTGGGGATTGTGGAGGCAGGTCCTCTGGCACTCAGGGGCACTGTCTTCTCCAGTAGAGCTTGTTTCATATTCTCGATCAATAGCCAACTGGATCATTTTTTTTCTGGCCCACTATTAGAAACAAAGAGAAGAGTGAGAAGGGAAAAGTGAGTGTGTTAGCATCAACTTGATAAAGGCCAAGCCTTTAGTGATCGGGAAAAGCAGAAACCAAGCTGTTTAGAAATGGATGGAACATATTTTGAGGTAGGTGTGTGTGTGTGTGTGTGTGTGTGTGTCTTATGTTACTTTCACTGTCTCTCTTTTCCCACTAGAATAAAATCCACACTTCTCAGTTTAGCCCTTCACAGTTTGATAACATGATTTTTCCAAAGATGATTATCCAAATTGTCCCATCTGCTATTCCTAGAACTTTGTTTTCTTTGTCCGGAAAGTTTCTCATGACCATCTCCCATGTTTGTAATGTATCCCTGTGTCATGTCTGCCTCTTAGATTCCCTAACTGCCTTCAAGTCTCATTTCAAAGACAACATCTTGTGGAAATCTTTCCCTGACTCTCTAGTTACTAGTACTGCTCAAGTTATCCTATCTATATATGGAAAGAGAATGCTAAGTCTTCTCATTATTATACTTTTTAGATCTTGACATTGTCAAGACTGCAAAGGGCAACGGGTTTGGCACATGCAGGTGTAGATGTGCCTTCAGAGTTGTTGGAAACTAACTGCAATATTTAGGATTTTATGGGGTCTGGGAAGAGGGGTTTGAAGGAAAGTGATTACTAGAAATGTATAGATGCTTGCTGACTGGAACATTCCAGGAAGAACATTTTATGGCACCTATTAGGGTATGTGTAGTCTGCCTCTTCCCTTGGTAGCTGCTCCAATAAAGGGTACATATATTAAACAAAAATACCAAGTAAATGGTGAATATTCTGATTATTCTTATGTGCATACATATTGTAAACTCTCAAGAGAATGTAAGTTCCTTGAGTGCAGAGACTTTTATTTTTGTCTTTTTCCCCTCAGAGACTCACTCATTGATAACAATATTTAATAACTGAAAATAAATGCTTGTCACATTGGATTGTCTAGTACCAGCTTGAGGGACACATACATATCCTCTATTTCCTTTCAGACACTTTTATTTGAATGGGCATCAATGTTGGGACAAGATTTGCTGGTGTCAGTAAGGAGCTGTCCAGACTGAAGGCAGAATCTTATAGAAATAATGTTTTGGGGCTACATAATTGCAGCACTGGGGAACTAGGTTATCTGGATGTATGCTTTCGTCCCCAGGGGTCTGGCACAGGATTTAACTGCAGTGACTGGAAGTTATTTAATAAAGTCAGGTGAAAAGGAGGTCAGGCTCCAGTCTCTTCCATTCACACTGAGCATGACACTGCACGTTGTTTTCCCCTTTCAGGTTAAGCCAACTCCCACATATAAAATTTTTGACTCAGTTGTTATTATAAGCAAAACAAAATGGATAACTGGGTAGATTAAAAATTTTTCTATGGTATTTTATGTTCTTATAGTTACAGTGTCCTCATTCTCTAGTTCTTAGCAGCTCTTCAAAATTCACTTAAACTGCCACATTCTTTCTACATGTGTCTTTTCCTGATTATCCCAGCTATTAGCTCCTCCTCAAATGACTTTGTTATGTCTACATACACGTTTATGTATATTTGTGTATACTATCTTATTATACGTATACATTTTATTTTCCTTGGATAGAATTGTAAGATCCCCAAAGACAAGAACTGTTTGATTTTCATTTTTGTGTTCTCGGAGCCTAACAGTAACTGGCATGCAATTGGGGCTTAATAAATGCTCCTGGAGGCCTGCATTCAGGATGACCTGAGTTCAAATTTAATCTCAGACACTTACTAGCTATGTAATGCCAAGCTAGTCACTAACATCTCTATTTGCCTCAGTTCCCTTAATTGTAAAATTAGGTATAATATTACCTACCTTCCAGGGTTGTGAGGATCAAATGAGATACTATTTGTATTATACAGTAAGTACTTAATAAATGCTGTTTGTTATTGTTGATTGACTTATTGGCATAATTGTGAGTTAAAAAAATTCTTACCCATTCTTTTGCTCTCACTTTGTAACCTGAAATGATTAAATATCCAAATAGAGAAAAGGAAGGCCCCTCTTCCCCTTTCCTAAGGTAAGACCATCACTACTCTTTGCAAGCAATTGAATTATGATGGGACCTGATACCTGCCCCTTGGTATAGTGATTAGAGAGCTGGCCTCAAAGTCAAGAAAGGGCTGCATTTGAGTATGGCCTTGTGACCCTTGGGCAATGACTTATCATCTTAGCACTCTGGACCACTCTCTAAGACTAGAAGTTACAGAGAAGGTGCTGGCTTGCATTGGTACAGGGAATTTACCTGGAGCTTCCCTATGCCAATGAAATCACAAGTTCAGTCCTATCTGTATCAGGCCACACTTCGAAAGGGCAGGTGAAAAGGGTCCAGTGCCATGGAATCCATTAAAAAAGGAAAACAACTTAATGGCATTTTCAGAAACCAAGAATCCTCCAGCTTACTCTGAAGTTGGTCACATATAAAATTCAAAGTATTGGTGCCTGGAGTCCATTTGTATGAATTCATCGATCACAAATTATTCCTGGTGCAACTTAGTAATGGAATTAGGCCTGATGAGTGGTGATCTCCTCTGGCTTCATATCCAAAGCAGCAGAATGTCCTCTGAACTTAACTTATTCACTTTAAAAAATGACCCACAACATTTTCCACTGCCAAATAATTTCTGAAAATGCCTTTTACATTTTTTAGACAATTCAATTGTTTTTGGAACTGGAAACACACATATCTCCTAGTACATAAATGCTCATTTGAAACAAAAAAAGTGAAAATAGCAGAAAATCTGAGTATATTCTCTACTGCTAATATCATGCACTAGAATGAACTCGGTGAGATTGTGGGTACCAACAGCTTTCCACTATCAAGTCCAATATGTTGGGCATCAGTGATAATGCATAATGTATTGCTTTTAAGTAGGTTTCCAAATGGAAAATTATGATCTCAGGATTTTGCTTTGCTAATTAACTATGACTCACCATCACACACACTGACCAATTTAGTTTTTGGAATCCTGTTCTTAAAAGCGATCAGAATCACTGTCACTGTCCTTCAAGAGTCATTTGAGAGGGCACACAGGACACACAGCACACAAAGCCACACACCACCGCAAACTTCACCTACTGCTCTGGATCACAGTGCTGTGTTGTAACCTTCGGCTTCTTTGCCTTTTTCTGGGGGGGCCTCTGCCCCCTCCGTTCCCTCTGCTCCTTCTTCTCCCTCTTCTCCTGCTGCTTGGGGTCTCTGGATCCTGGGCTTCCCTGGGGGATTGGGCCTGACGTAGCCCTCAGTGCCCATCTGGCTTTCGCTACTACTCTTGCTCCCAATGGATTCCGACTCTTCGGCGCTGGCTTTGCTCCCTTCTGCCGACCGCTGGCTGCCTTCCTCGATGGCCTTGTCCACATCCGTAGCATCTGTAGCATCTTCAGGAGCGGCCAGCTCGGCTTCTTCTTCACTTGCCGCTGCTTCCTCTTCCCCCTTCTGCTCTTCCTCAGACTCTTCTTCCGAGGACTCCTTTCTGCGTTTCTTGGGCACCTTGAGCAGCTCCTCGGGAGGAACAATCCTCCGGCCTACCACGATATTCTTCCTTGCTTTTTCTCCTTCGGATTCCGTGGACTCGGACTCTTCAGACTCGGGGGTGGAGCTCTCCTCCACCTCCGAGGGAGTCTCGGACTCGGACTCCTCTTCCGAAGTCGTGCTCTCATAGGTGCTCCACTCCGACTCATCACTGTAGTCGCTGTACTCACTGGACTCCTCGCTGGACTCCTCGGATTCCACCGTGCTCTCCGTGGCCTCTTCCTCCAGGGTCAGAGTCAGGTAATCCCTGTCTTCCACCCCCAGAGCCCTCCGCCGTTCTTCATCTTCGGCCAGCTCACGGACTTTCTTAAAGATCATGGGGAATATCCTAGCTTTCTTCCATGCTACACGGGCAGTCTCAGCCGCTGTTGGTCCCTCAATGATCACAGGGACCTCCAGCTCGGCCTCCATAGGAGGCTCTCTAACTTCGGGTATTTTAGGTTTCTTTGGCCTTTCCTGAAAATTATGAAAATGGAATTCGTGATTGTGTTGATGGTTAGGGTGAGAACTTGTCCCATACAAGTTAATGAGGAAAAGATCCAAGGAGTGAAATATTCACAGGAGAGATGAGCCTGTTTCTAGAGAAGGAAAGTCAAACAAAATCATATCCTGCCCTGTACTGGGTTTAAAGCAGTCTTTCATGTGTGTGATGGACTACTATGGATACCTTTTCCGAATATTGTTTTTAAATAATTGAAATAAATACTAAATTATAATTAGAAGTTAATAAAAGCAAATACGGATTTTCTCCCATCCAACTTCACAGACCCACTGAATTCTAGTCATGGTATCTATGTTGAGAAATCCTGGTTTAGATAGTAGTTAGGAAGGTAGGTGCTCTTGGTTGGTATTACAGTTCCCCGAATTAACCTCCCTGGTTCTCAGTTTCCTCATTTGTAAAAATGAGAAAGTTGCATAATATGACCTATGGAGGCTTTTACCAGCTCTAGACTTGTGATTATACTTCAAAAGAGGTAATACAATCACAAATGCCTAACAGAATATTTGTTCTTCAGTTTGAATCTGACTGAAGTTATAGCAATATTCCATAACCACCCTAAACAATAACAAAAAGAACTGAATAAGTTAAGGTTGTTGGTATAACAAAATAACTTCATCTGCCTGCATTAGACGTGGGTAGATTTATTCATCAAACTGTGATAAAATGGGTGGGATTCTAATTGTCTCTGTGTATCACAGTATCAGTGAGAAATCAAACTACATGATATTAGGGAATAATTATTTATAGATTGCAAAATAAGCTCCACAAGGACAACCATTGTCTTGGTTATTCCTCTCAGTGCCTAGAATGGTGTCTGGCTCTTAGTAGGAGGTTACTGTCAGTTAATAACCATGACTTAGGTACACATGCCAGTTACCATGCTAACTGCTAGGGGGACAAAGGAAAAGAACAGTCTTTGCCTTCAAAGGACACATAGTATATTTTATTAGCAATCACTTAGATTTGGCATAATATGGCCAACTCTTCCAGTTTCTTTGGGGATAAAAGTGAAGACCTTGCTTTAACAGAAAGTTCAGAGGACATACTAGATACAAAGTGACCCAGGCAAGCTTTGGTCCAAATGCTGCCTATGATACCTGCTGGCTGTATGACACTGTCCATGTCATTTGATTTCTCAGTGGGCAACACTCTATGATGGTAAGTTGAGGAGAAGGTACTGATCTGCTTTTCTAGAAGAACTTTCCTTATCTGGGAATTGCCTCAAGCTAATGATGTGCCAGGTCCAGTCCCTATCCTGATTCCAAAAGATCTTGGAAGAAGGAAACCTAATTGAGAATAGCATCTGAACATGGAAACACGAGACTTCCTATGGTCAAAGAGGAGAAGAAGGCATGCTGTTGGACTGCTTGATTCACACCCCCCCCCAAAAAAAAAAAGAGCAAAGGCAGTGAACCTACCTCTTCTTCTGGATAATATTCCTCCTCAGGTTCTCCTGCCACTTCACCATACTCCTCACCAGCAGGTGGCAGCAGCCGGCGACGACTTCCATACTGTGGCATTTCATACCTGTAATAGAAATCTACAACTTTAAGCATCTTTTGCATCTTCTTGATCTAGCATCACTGATATCTGCATTCCTTCTGCTTTCCAAACCCTCAAAGTCCAGCACATGCTGGCATGGGAGTGTTCAGGGATGATTACATAGACAGTCATTTTCAAAACTTTATTTTTGGGGAAACTAGAAGGACATGGGAGGTTCCAATGAGCTGCCTATAGATCAGGCTGTTTTTTTTTTTTTTTAAAGCAATCGGGGTTAAGTAATTTGGTCAAGGTTACAGGGCTAGTTATTTATGTGTGGGCTCTAAGTAACTGAGGCTGGAACCGATCTCAGGTCCTCCAGACTCCAGGCCCACACTCTTTACTCACTGAGCCAACTAGCTGCCCCTAGATCAGGCTGTTTTTAAGGCATAATGGAATCACACTTACCATTCCATAATTTCCTTTTGCAATGATGTCTGTATTTTAGGGACAGAATGGTTGTGTTTTGAAAAGTGACTTACCAGAGAATAGTGAAGAGGGAAGATAGGTTCAGCTGGTTTTAAAAATACTTTCCATTCAGGCTAGAACAAGTTTCCTGCTTTCTACAATGTGTATTTATTAATTTTGTGTGTAGGTTGTATAATTTATAGAATGTAAACTCTTTAAGAACTAGAGTTTTTCACTTTTTGTTCTTTTATCTCAGAGTCTGTCACTGTGCTTGGCATAGAGCAGGCACTTAAAAATACTTTTTAATTGTTGACTGATTTTTATGAAGTATTAGATACCTCACACAAAGGATAAGTGGTGAATTCAAGAATCAAAAAAATGTGTGTTGATGTCTGTTCCCATTTTCTAATCATTTGGTCTTATTTCTACTTACAAATACTAGAGGATAACTAAACAGAACAATTGAAATGACTTTTAGATATAGGCAGTTATCTTCAAAGAAGAATTTGTTGGTGTGCCATTTTTTGTGGTGGGTACAAATGGTTGCCATCATTTAGCTTTTTAAACTTAAGCATGAAAAAAAAAAATTTGCACACACACAAAAAAATCTGTATACAGGTAGAGAGTATAAAAATCTATTTTACGCTCTTGACCAGAATCAATTCAAGATACCATTCCAAATAATTTTGCTATTCAAAGAGTGAAGACATTTTTAAAAACAAAATGAAAACAATTTTTCAATTACATTTCTGGGATAGGTAACATTTACATGGATATGGTTTGTTGATATTTCTTAAAACACTGTTTGCAAAATTCTTCTGATTTTCAAGCACAATTAAAATGTATACACTACATTCTGTTGAACAAAAATTCTTCATATAAAATAAATTAGGATTAAATGGGATTTCTAACAAAAATAAAGAACCTTATTTGGGAAAACAACACAATTTCTTACCCTGTCCCATTCGTTGTTGTATGATTATTAATCTAAAGAAGAAAAATTCATTTTTTGGCAAATATTTGTTATTTAAATATATTCTCCATGTAAATATATTTTCATAAGAGTGAGCCCAATGCAAGATGTTATATCAGATAAGTTAAAATCATACTGTGTTTAATCAATTAGCCACAGGACTTATCCTTTCTCCTTGCTTTTTAGATGCTGGTGCAAAAGCATATCTGAGGCAATTTATCTGGTATCAACCATTCACATCTCAAGGTGAATTTTAGTGTTCTTTCTCCTAATGTTGTTTCTGTTAAATGTCCCTAATGTTATATTCTGTATTATAAGCCTTACTGATAATTGTGAAATAAATAAATCATTCTTCCTCTTGTTAAAGGGATTTTAGTGCTCAGTGAGACTATGGGGAGGGAAGAAAAGATATAAATTATGGGTCAGTGGCTGTTCTTAGGTTTCTCTAAATATTCCACATAGGAAGCTGCCTATTTTGGCTATGTAGAAAGTTGGTCTTTGTCCTAATACAATTCTCTCTTTCTAGAAATACTTAAAAATTTGAAACTCGCTTATGACACTAACACCTAATCATCTTTCAATGGTATTTCCTCTTCCCTTTGAATTTTCCTTCCCAGTGAGGAGTATAGGTTGAGAAACATGATGTTAAAGGTTGAGTGAATGGTGGTGTTTACTTCTTTTAGCTAGGGAACAGGATAAAGGAGAAATTCAGGTATGAGAGGTAGGGAGGCATGTGGGCTCTAAGTTCTCTCAGTTAATGGGAATTCCTCTCTGTCTGAAGACAAGGGATTCATCAGGTGGTGTTAATTCAATCAATCTAGTTTTGAATTAGGTAAACACCTCTCTTTCCCACAAATTAATCCCAGATTTGGGATTCTATAGATGTTTCCCTGTCTAGCAGTGCTAAGAAGTGGGAAACATTTCTTGGTAGACATGGGGATGATGAAGACAAGTTGGATACAGTGTTTTGGCCATTTTAAGAGTTTGAGTATGAATAAGTGCCAAAGCTGGAGATTTCTACCCTTTCTTCCCCCAATGCTTTACACAAGAAAACACTCACTCAGATCATTCGCTAGAACATTTCTCTGATTCTTCATCATGGAATGGAGTTAACTTTTGGGTTCTCAAAGTCTTTGCCACTGTAGGGGTCTAACAACTGAAAATTTATTCATTCTCCCATTAGACTGTGAATCTTGAGAACAGGGATTAAAAAAAAATCCGCTGTGGTCCTAGTGCTTAGTCCAATACCTGGCATATGGTGGGTACTTAAAAAAACTTTATTTTTTATTATTGGAAAGTTGGAATTAGGTATATGCTGTCTTCTTCACTGTACCATCTGCTTAACACCACTTACCTTCTGCTGTTTAAAGGTGTAATTCATTAATTACTATGGACACAGTAATCAAATCAGTGCTATCATCACTCAGGAAAGGGTGTGTCAATTATTATATTCTATGGATCAACTCCCCATCTCTGGCCACCACCCCTTTATGTAGAATCTTTGTCTTTCTGTCACTTTGTCTCTTGTGCCAATGATTTTCAAAGATTCCTTTAATCATCACAAGGTAGGTAGGTAATTTTTGTTTTGTTTTGTTTGCCATACAAAATCTGAATGACAAAATAGGGTACAGAAAAGTTATGTCATCTCTATCCATGAAATGGGTACCCGCATTGGCAAATATAATAAATTCTTGAAGCATTAAATTATTCCCCCAAAACAATGTAAACTCATTATCAATGCCTTTATTTTCCATGGAAAGGCAGGTATTGAGAATGAAATCATTTCCCTTAACTATGTTTGATATAAAGTTATGAAACCAGGAAATGCTATATTTGGAAATCTCACTGCACCTGTTGTAACCAATCTTTGAGTCATAAGAACTTTCTTCAAACTTGTACTCTGACAGTGTCCTGATTCTTAAAGCAGGGAGGACAATCCACGTCCTATCTATTTCTCAGAAAGTAAACTTTTTAAAATTCCAGAAGTCCTAGAATTATGAGTTATTACTCACTGAGTAATAGAATGATGCATTTTTTAAAAATCAATAAACCAACATTAGATTTTGAGTCTAAAGGCCTGGGTTTGCCTCCTGGATCCAACATTTCCTGGTTGTGTGACTTTATGAAAACCATTCACCATCTCTGAACGTCAGTTTCTTCATCTGTACTATGAGTGTGATAATAATTGTGTTACTTTATATATGACTTCACACACACAAGTACTGTGAGGAAAATGAACTTTAAAGAGTTATAGAAATGCAAACAATGATGCAGTTGGAGTCAGGGAGCCTGGGCATCAAGCTCTGCATCTGGTGCTTTCTAGTAAGGCCACCATGGCAAGTGTCATAATCTCTATAGGACACAGTTTCTTCACCTTTCAAATATGTACAATACCTGTGGTGCACACCTCCTAGGGATGCTATGAATTCAAATGAGAGAACTCTGTAAAAGTTATTAATCCTCTTCAGCAAAGGCCTTTAGAAAGCATTATCATGCAAAGCAAAGCATATAGGGTCATAGCTTTAGAACTAGAAAGGGCCTCAGAGACCATCTAGTCCAACCTCACCATTTAAACAGGAGGAACCTGGGACACAGAGAGTTGGAGACATTTGTTCAAGGTTACACAGGTTTTTAGTTTCAGAGGCAGAATTTGAACTCAGTCCCTGTGACTTTAAAGCCAGCATTCTTCTCATCTACAATGCCACCTTTTCTGCCTAGCTAACCGCATAATGCAATGATTGATTACAGAACACTGTGAATTCCAGCCTCCAGACCCCACAGGATTGAAGAAACGGATCAATGAAATGGGTTGTTTTAATTCAGCCAACTTTTGCCATTAAAGACAAAACAAAGTATCCAATAAATGTATATTTGGACAAAGATATATGCTAGAACTAGATCTCAAGGTCTGAGGTCCTCCCTGGTAGTTTTAGTGCTCTTGCAGGGAGGGATGGTGACTGTGACTTATTCATATTTGTTTTGCTTGAAGCTCTGACCCCAAGATCCCCTACAATCAGTATGGAATAAAAAAGTCTGACTGAAAAGGGAACTGAAGAAAGGGTATTTTTCATGGGAAATCATCCCACTGACCCGATAAGTGACTGACCCAGTCACTTAGGCCTCCTTGTTCTAGGGGAATCAACAGAATAGAGTGAGAAGCCATACTGGAATGGGAAACCCTTTGTTTCATTTTTCCCTTTTGTGGCCTAGCACAGGGCCTGGCACATAGCATGCACTTAATAAACCCTTGCTTTAAAGGATTTATTAATTTAATTAATATAATTAATTTAATAATTGATTGATTAACTGGGGTTTGAATCCCAGCTCTATAAATTGCAAACTGTGTGACCTTGGGCAAATCACTTCCATACTCTGGGTGCTTAGTTTTACAACAAAGGGATTATCTGAGCAAAAAGCAACAGAGATCTCTTTCCTTTCCAAATCTCTAATCTGAAGATGTTCCCAGGTCTAGCCCTCAGTGAAACTGAAGAAGGCAGAGAGTTTTCTGGCCTCAAAGCTCTCTTGCCCTCTTCTAGCCCACATAGTCATGCTTCCTCTACACCCTGACCCTTTCTTGAATCTCTTAGATAGGACTCTGACATCTCTCAGTGGTACCAAGGTTGACAAAAAGAAGCAGAACAGAATTTAATTCCAAGAAAGCGAGGTGGTTTGATTTTGGGATCGATCTGGAAGAAAGCAGTAGGAATCACCGTGGGGCCCCTTAATTGTGCAATGCAAGGCAGGACCTCCATGTCACAGAAATCATTTTAAAGGTAAATTGAAAAAAGAAAAGAAACCGGCTGCCTCTTGTCTAAGAAGAGAAGACTAGCTTTTTTCTGCCAAAAAAACCCAACAGAAAAAGGGTTTTAGCAAACATTTGGAGCAGGAAACATCGGTTAAGGCTACAGAGAAGGTAGAAAAATAATGGTTTAGAACTAAATCTTGGGTGTTATGATATTTAGAAGCTCCCATGATTAATGGGAGAGCCTATGTAAGTCACAATTAGAATAGAGAAAGGGATTAACACTGTAATTTCACTGATGCAGGGATATCTCAGATGAAGAAATTCCATGTACCTATGAGGGATCAGGACCTTCTCCTTCACTTAAAGTCTCAGAGAATAGTTTAGAGTATTAAAATGTTAAGTGGCTTGCCCAGGGTCTCACAACTTACTAACTGTGCCAGAGTTCTTTCTAGTTCTAAGTTCAGTTCTCAATTTACTATGCCATGCTGACTGTATATATAATGAATAACATCTTAAAAGTATTTGATTCTACCATATTTGTCATCATAAGGCCTAAAATTATAGGGGGTATTTTGAGAATTTATTTTCTCATCTGATGTTAAGCATAGGTCAAGCAATCCCACAATTCTAATGGAGTGCGACCTCTTTCTACTGATGAAGTGTGCAACTATGTCCAACTGTCTATAATTTATTAGAGAGTGGCCTGAGATTCAGGGTAATAAAGTGATTTTCCCTGGGTCATACAACTAGTAAGTATCTGATCAAGGGTTTGGATATAGATCCTCCCGTCTCCAACTCAAGTATTCTATTTACTATACTAATCTAATTGGAAAGAATTTATAAAACCTTCTCTTTAGATCTTGAGAGAGAATCCCAGGGACAAAGGAAGTTCTAAAGGTACTTGAAGCTAGATAGATTCCAGATTATTCCATCTACACTCAGACTTTTCATTAACTCAATCTACTAATTCAGGAAAGTGCATGGTGAGCTGGATAAGAAAGCACAAGATTACACAATGATATGGCTAGGGTGAGTTTAGGGAAGAATCTGAGTGACCCATTCAAGCCACATGTCTCCATTCATTATTTTAATCCCTGTCGGAAATAGGAGTGTTTCTAATAAAATGGGAAATATATCAACACAGAGAAAGTTACTCACAAATTATTTAGGATCCTCTGCAACAAATGAAAGAGTGTGTTTCTTTAGATTATAACAAACTAATACAATTGTACTCATAAGTCTTTGCCAGTCATTTAGAAAAAGGTGATATCAAATACTGATTTTTAGATTTACAGATATTAGTAGAGTTGGGTGTGTGGAAAAGGGCTATGGAAAGGAGAAGGGATAGCTCTAAGTCAAAAGGAAAAGGTGTGTGTGTGTGTGTGTGTGTGTGTGTGTGTGTGTGTGTGTGTGTGAAATCATAGCATGCATCCATTGGAGGCAGCATGGTGGAGGCAAGCAGACTCAGGGTTCCTGGATCCAAATCCTGGCTCTGTGTAACTTTAGGCAACTCACTTTTCCTCTCTCAGGCTTTGTTCCCTCATTTGTCAAGTGAGTGAGCTGGCCTATAGGACTCCTAAGTTCCCCTCCCTGATCCATTGCTACTCATGTACTTCTATGAAGCCAGTGACAGTGTCAAATCCTTTATCATCATCAACTATGAAAGCCAGCAATCTGAGTTCAATCAATGTGGCTTGTTGGTAGTTTACAGCTTACGCATTTCCAAGCCTGAACATTTTATGAGTGGCATTTTGATGTGTGTTGTGTAACACATTGTGCCTAGCAAATAATTGGTGCTAAATAAACACTTGGTTAACTCAATAAGATTATCTACTTATTGTTTAGTAAAAGGTCATTCACTGGAACTTCTTTCTGAAATAGCAGGAAAGCCATCATGACTTATGAACACAATTTTTAGACAATCGGCTTGTAAATATTGAAAGATCTTACTTCTTGATGTGGTGTTTAGTTAAAGTTTGGAAGTAATGGAGAAGATATGAATTAAAATCACCATGTCTAAATCTGTTGTTTATTCTGGGGAGGAAAAGGATAGGGCTTGGAGTCTGAATAATAGACTTGGTAGAAACTTTGACAATACTCTAATTATGGATCTGTTATATCATTGGCCCACTGGTCCATACAGTGATCTGGGAGTTTTTTGGTATATGAAAATGTTTTGTACAAGGGTCAGTGCATAAGTCTTTCTTCCTTCAACCCTCGAATCACCTTAATTGTGAGGACTAATATGAGTTTATTACTAGTGGAGATTTCTTTGTTGGGGCAGGGGTGGCATATAATAAGGAAGGAAAATGTCTTTGTGGAAGAGCTTAACCATGTTTTGTGTTTTCCAGAAATAGAAGGGTGAGTCAGATAATCTTGTATGTTCCTTTCACATTCTCTCTTTGATTCTATGAACCTCTCTTCTTTAAGTATTTCCCCAAGCCACTAAATTTTACAAAAGACAATATACAGAATTAAAACAAATGGGTACACCATATGTACAAAAATATTTATAGCAGCTCTTTTTATGGTGGCAAAGAATTGGAAATCAAGGGGATGCTCATCAATTGGAGACTGCCTAAACAAGTTGTGGTATATGAATGTAATGGAATAATATTGTGCTATAAGAAATGAGGAACACATGGACTTCATAATAACCTGGAGACACTTATATAAACTGATGCTGAGTGAGGGAGGCACAACCAGGAGAACATTACACATAATTACAGACACTTCATATCTGTGATGACTAACTTTGATAGACTGGGCTCCCCTTAGCAATGCAAGGTTATAAGACAACTCCAAAGGACTCACGATGGAAAAGGTTATGCACATTCAGAGAAAGAATTACAGTCTGAATGCAGATTGAAGCACACTACCTACTCTCCCTCTTTTTCATTTTGTTTTGTTGTGTTTCTTCTTTCTCGTTATTCATTTCATTGGTTATAATTCTTCTTTACGACTTGACTAATGTTTAATGTGAAGGTATATGTAGAACCTATATGGAATTGCATGCTGCCATGGTGGGGGGAGGTGGGAGAAAATTTGAAACTCATAAATTTGTGGAATGGAATGTTGTAAACTAGTTGTAAATATTTTTTTAAAATGGGTCCATAGTTTGCATAAAAAAGATGTATTTTTCCCCTCAGGATGATAGGATTTTAGAGGCTGAATGACTATTCCTCAGAGATGCTGTAAGAGAATTCCTTACACTGAATGGGTATTTAGATTGTATGACCTCTATTGTCTCATTTCTAAGATTCTATGATTCTAAGAGAGGAAAAATTGGTAGCAATAATATAAAATGATAAGAAGAAATGTAATCTGTTGCAGTTCCAATTTCATGTTATTCATTGACAAGAAAATACATTGAATAAACAAGTTGACACATTAACAGGAAACCCTAATATTTTGTATTGCCCAAATAAACTCTAACTGCCTTACGCAAGCAGACCCTTACCTCTGATGCATAATATCACCTTCAAGAAAGAAACAACAAAATAGAAATTAGCCATCCTTAATATTGCAAATTAAATAGCATGATAGTTCACTCTGGGCCTTATTAATATGTCAAGGCAAGACAAATTTTGCACGCAGTGTTACTAGCAAAAAGAGGCATTTCATTTTTTCCCTAGGACTTTAGGGTTCTTTGGTTGACTTTTTAAATAATGATGACAAAAGAGAAATGCATATAAAATATAGAAATATAGCACACACAACACAATGTGAGCTTTTATACCCTTGATAATCTCTGTTTTTCTTCAGGGCAGTAGACCTTGATTCTCTCATGGTCAATTTCAAATAATTACAAATAACTACATTGCCTCTATTTTCATTATGGAATGGTTTTGGGGATTATAGAGGACAATTTGTGGAATAGATATATTTCATACTTGAGAAAAGTGGGAGAGTTTTAGGATTAAAATATATCCCCAGGGTATTTCCAGACCATTTTTCCTGATTAAACAAAAAACCCACATAATTCTAAAAATGGCAGATACATACATATGCACATGCAGAGATATACATATGCACACATGTATATGTAAGAACTCATATACATATATGTCCAGGCATAGGTATGCATATTTGGATACTATATACATGTCTATGTGTCTTGTGTGCACTCACACACACTTACACATTCATATATGTATATGTATATATGCATATGTATATATAATGTACATATATGTTATAGACATACAATGCATGCACACATGTGTATGTATATGCATGTGTGCACGCATGCTTGTGCATGTGTGTATGCATGCGTCTGTGAGTGCATATGTATACACATGCATACACTCGTGTGCATGCACACACACTTGTCTGCACGTGCATGTTCACACACGTGCATGTGTGTGTGTGTGTGTGTGTGTGATCATCTCTAACTGCCAGCTTGAGGATTGATTGCCATGTGAGGCATTGCCTGCAACAGAAAAGCTTAATGTTTAATGTTATATAATATTTACAAAAGCTCCCAGACAGCAGGCCAGGGGAACCTTTTAATTATATTTGGGAGAACAAAAAAATATAACAAAACTAAAAATGGCATGGCGGATTGCTTTCAATCTTTCCTGTCACCATCTGTCAAGCTTCACCATTAATATTCTACACACAGAGTTGATTAAAACAGTTAAATGCTCACAGTTGTCCATGTGATAGGAAAGCAATGAACAACTGAAATGAAGATTTATAGCAAGAAGATGATGTGTGACTTTCCAAAGCATACTTGAGTTACATCACATTTGGGTTCATTTATCCATTTATTTCCAATCTTGGTGGAAATAGAAGGTTCAGAAGCTTGAGTAGACAAGCAATCCCATTCATCTTAATTGTTTTAGAGTGGTCACGACAGTGTAGATTAAAACTGTTAGCAAGAATGCTCACTTAATCCTATCATCAATGCCATTTAGTATTGGAAATAGAGCTGCAGTGTATATTGCTGATTACCCATACAACTTTGCCAATATTTATAGGGAGCATAAACTCTTTAAAAACTTCAGCAATATAGACACTCTTTCCATACCCTCCATTTATTTCTTTTGAATAAAAGCCACAGCCACCAAAAAAAAAAAAAAAAAAAACGGTTTGTGAAGGGAATCATTGTGCCTCCATAAAGCAATTAAAAACAAAACAACTCATCAGGTTGTATTTGGCAAAATAGATAACCAAATTGGGTCTTTTCATTTCTAAGAAAATTGTTACACAGTCATCTCTTACTGGCAGTCATTTTCATGAACAATTAGATATATAAGGGAAGCATATATCTTCAGTACATGTACATGATTTCATTTTTTATGTTCTATTTTATTGCTTCTCAAGAAATCAAACACTGTATCCAGCTGAAACAAATGTGAAGTAGATAAGAGGAGGAAGTTTTTAAATTGTCTAGGTATTTTCAACATGATTCATTCACTTTTAGCTGAAGCTTCCATAAAAACCCTGAATTACATTATAGTCATTTATGATGCAATATCTCTTAACTGTTTGCAAATTATTTATTTTGCACCATATCTATTAATAATACTCCACTTTTAGCTTGGGGCATAGATACATAATCATTAAAACATGCCCTCTGGATACTACTAAGAATTATATCACTATGAAGTAATTTAAAAAAAATCTAAAATTGGATACAAAGACACATTCTTTATTTAGTTTATCAAATGATTTATTCCTTAATTTTAAATTGCTCTGGTTAGGTATTCAGTGAATATGGATTGGCCTAAACTATGAAGTGACCTAATCATGACCTAAGATGACCTAAAATGAAATGGGCAATATAGACTTTTCCGTGATGATGTATAGATTTCTAAAATAAAAAAAAGTCAACAAAAATGTCTTGGAATAGATTGAACTCCAGGGTCTTGGGATTTTCTTCCAGCAAAGGAATGTTTTCTTCTTATTTATTTGTTTGTTTGTTCTTTAAAGACCAACTATAAAGGGTTAAAAAAAGAAAGACTTTCAGTGGAAAGGGAAAGAAATGATAAAAGAAATATGTATATTATTTATGGGTATTCTTTATGGGCTTTCATGAACTCTATGAAAAAGGACAATATGATGATTTGAGGCAGATCACAGAAATAAAAAAAATCTTTTATATTTCACATAATTCTTGCTTGGGATTAACATAAAAATGGTTCAAAATGAATGGAGGGACAAACAATTTCATTGTTAAGAGAATATTGTTTCAACTTGGGAAGATTCAGATGCTTTTCCTTAAAAGGCTTATAAAACAATGAAAAAAATACCTTATATGAGTCTTCCAAAGAGGAAACTATCATGCATATGAAAATTTGGCAACAAAACTGCCAACTGAGGTTTTTCCATGAAGAGAGAGGAAGAGAAAACAAAGCAAACAGAAATGTTTAACAATCCAAATTTTTAACTGAAGGTTTTGGATAAAAATAATTTGAGGTAGATAATCAATGGAAATGTTTATAATTCTGTTCAGATTGTCATTTTCTCATCTTATTAATTTGGAAATATGGTCAGGAAGCCTTCAGGAATAGGAAATAGGAAAAAATTAAGAAGAATTATTTATATATATACATATATATATATATATATATATACATTAATTGATATAGAAAAAAATAAACAGAACTAAGAGAATAATTTAGCCAATGACCACAATAATATAAAGGGACATGATTTTAATAACTTCAGAACTCTGATCAATGCAGAGAGCATTTGACTAATGATGACTAATGATGACATATCGCTCCCACCTCTAGGAAGATAGGAGATAGACTTGAGGTAGAGAATGAGATATATGTCTTCAGACCTGGCCAAAGAGTTTATTTGTTTTGTTTATCTATACTTTATTACACAGGGGTTCTGAGGATGAGAGTGAGTCATTGAAAAGTGACAGAGATGGGAAAAAAGAAAGAAAGAAAAGAAGCTAAAAATAACACAAAAATACAGAGGAGAAAGTCAAAATAAGAGCAGAAGGGGGCATAGAAAGACACTGGACAATTTTATTATTAACTTTAAAAATTTCATATGTGCTTCAAAAATGACTACACAAAGAGAAGTTTACAATTTCACATACAATCTTCTTTTTTCTCTTCTTGGCAAATTTGGGTTAGTGGGTGGTCATTAAGTTCATAATAAGAAAATATTTTTTTTATAAAAATGGCACACAGTGGAATATGCACATAGTAGGTACTTCATAAAGTGTTGACTGACTGAATGAATAATTAAAATGATTTTTAGAAGATAATAGTGGTTTTTTATTTATTTTCTTCAAATATTAGTATGGTCTCTCAGTGAAACTGTTTACAAAATTCCAAATATTATCTCCTATCCTCTCAATAAAATGGCAGGTCTCCATTTAGGGGAGTGTTAGAGCCAATTTGTATTGGCTGTCAAGAGCTAACTGTTAAATTTCATCAGTGGAAGTGTCTACACCTTCGGAATCAGAGCTTGATTTATCATTTTTTGATTGTCTAACCTCAAGAAAATGACAAAGACAATGTCAACATTGTCTATTAAAATTAAAAGTGTGCCTTGCATTTTGGAGACCCATTATTAAACAATGACCAGCACACCTTTGCCTCCATGCCTTTTTCCAGGCTGTCTCCCATGTCTGGAATGTATTTCCTCCTTACTTCCTGCTCTCAGAATTTTTAACTTTCTTCAGGGCTCAGTTCAGGCTGCCAGTAGGAAGACTCTCGAGAACCCCCTTGTTTTTGATAGTCTCCTTTAGGTGAACAAGTTTGTAGCTACCTGTTTGTATGTTATAACCCTATCGAGGGCAACAACAACTTTTTAACTTTCTTTTTGAATCCTCAGCACCTACCACAGTGCCTAGAATATGATTTTTTAAATGACTTCCAATCTTATTGAATTGAATTGGAGTGAAAATGTATCTATTAAGCAATTAGATGTATTTGGAACTCTGATGCCTGTTAAATGTCTTTTAAAAGAATGTGACATGATTACATCAAGGGACAATATCATGAGAAAAAAAGGACTCCAAATGTTTAAGAGAACTGAGTTCATTTATAAATTTAGGACCTAAAATGGAATTTGGACACTTCCTTCAGATTTTTCAAATTTAATGTCAATGTTTGTCAATATTTGGATGGAGGAACAAAGCATTGTATGAAAATAGATTGCAGTCATTTCTTTAAACATGGCAATGTGATGGTTGTGAGTAAACAAAGAAAAATTGAGAACATGTTCAATTGTATCACACATAGTTCATAAAATTGACATAAAAATGGGAACACCACGAGAAAGAGAAGTTCCCAAGAGCATTTATCATTTTGCAGTCCAAAGCGTGTGGAAAGAGCACAGTATTTGAGTCAGAAACCCTGAGTTCGAATCCTGGCTCTGTCACATAACTACTCATATAAATTTGGTAGGCTCTCAATTTCTCAGGGCCTCAGTTTTTTATTTGTAAAATGAAGGAATTAGATCTCAAAAACTGCCTCAAGTTCTAAAATTCTGTGATTACTTCTATTTTAAGCACCTCATTTAAATTTTTTTGTTTAAAATAGGATTAGATCCATATTTATATGAAGAATCTGTTTGAGTCAGACTTGAGCACCTCCAATTTTTTCCCCCAATGTACTGCTCATTTTAGAGGACAAGCTAATTTAATATAACCAACATGTTTAATGTGAGGACTTATGATTTAGATTAATGAAATCAGCAGTAGCTAAGTTCATACTACAGAAATCTTAATGGACACTTATAAACCTTCTCCTGATGACACTGACTCAAATTTCTTTATTGGAACTGAAGGTAAGCAAATATTCCCTTTTATGGGAAATGTTATCATGAAATATTAATTGAGAAGAGACTTGAATAGTGTGAACAAGTAAAATCACAAACATATTAAACATCTGCTGAAATAATCAAGTGTCTAAAATAGGCAACAACTGAAGATGTGTTTCCATTTTTAACATAAAATACTCAAAGTATACCAAGGAAGGGGAAAGATGAGGAAAAATACAGCACAAGAGGAGGGACACTCTACTCCAAGTTATAAGTGCATTTAGAAGACGCCACTAAATCATAATAAAGAATGGTCTTTTAAAAAACAGAGGATTCCATAGGATAATTACTTTGGCTTACTTTCTAGTCATCATTCTTATTATCCCTCCATTTTAAAAGCATATAACATTATACTAAGAACATAAGCTTTTCTTCCAAATAGGTTAAGAATTCTTCATTTTACAATTAAATATAGAACAAATCATATTATTCTGAAAATAGTTCTTTCCAGATGCACATGCATAGAAGGAAACATTGTATCAGTTTTAGTTTTAAAAAAGAACTACAATTAGCTCCATATCTGAAGCCTGCAGGTGTCAAAACGGTAACCAAAAAGTAAACATATATCCCCGTGACACTGACTTGGGATTTTGCAAAACCAAACCTCAGGGAATGTGGACATTTACTTTTTGTTGTGTTTGCAGTACGGGTGGACAGTTTAAGACCTTTCCTCATCTTACAATAAAACCTAGAATGAAGAGTGCTGCTCTTTGTAGCTCAGCAATGTAAAGTGGAGACACATTAGAGTTCCTGGTGGTGAAGGTAACCAAAAGTCCTCTAAGTTGACAGGGAAAATCAAACAGAGAACTGGGATCAGTCCTTGAGAAGGGGCAACAGTCTAGTTACCTTTGATGCCCAAACTTGCTCTCATGAGTCCAATGTGATTGTCAACAACAGAGTCAAAGAAGATAACATCAAATGGTAGAAAAAAACAGCATTAGAGTGCTGTGGATTGAAAGAAAATTTGACTCTCAAGTTCTTCAGCAACATAGCCAGAGTTCTGCTGCATTTGTTCAGCTGTGTTTCCTTTATTGGGTGGCTGAGGTGTGGCAACTGGTTTGAGCTTGGAACTCTGTGGGGCTTCCAGAGTTTTTTGGCCTATGTGACTGTACATGTTTGCTACTGACTTCTCAATGGCTGCTAGGTTAGGGATATTTTTGAGAATGCCTTTCAGTTCCCTTCGAGGGACTGGACTTGGGTCTGGAACCACTGAGGATAGCTGCCTACCCAAAGAGTCCATTTCCATGGCAGGGGAGAGCCTGGAGTGATGCAAAGCAGCTGGGCTGGACAGGGAGCATGAGGGAATGGGTGAAGCAGGAGGGGGTAGTGGGGGTGGTGGTGGGAGAGGAGGAGGAGGAAAAGGTGGGGGAGCATTGGGAGGATCTGGAGTATTTTCTATCATTTTCACTCTTGTCTTAGGGGACAGGTATTGTTGAGGCTTGGGTTTTGGTATCCAAAAAGAAGGTGAAGGAGTTGGCTTTTGAGTTAGTGAAGAAGATGTGAGAGGAGCATCAGCATGGGAAACGATGATTGGAGGCACAGTGTCAAGTTCAAGTGCACGTGAAACAGGTGGCAAAGTGGAAAAAGAAGAGACCTGGCACCAGGGAGAAGAAAACAAGTGCTTGGTAGATAGCTCTAGTGGCTTAGTTTGGGCTGGCGACCAAGTTGCTCTTCCATTATAATGCTTCCCTCGATTCATGTCGTGAAAAGTTTGCCCTTTAAACTGCCTGGCTCTCTCTGTCACTATCAACTTTGTCTCTTCCGCTTGAAAGGGGCAAAGGCTAGCTCCCACCATATTGGACTGGTATCCACTTATTTCAGCCTTTGCTTGGAGGCGTTCATTTTCCCATTGGATAGGATCCATAATGACTGGCCTACTCAGAACCTCATACATCTGCCTCCGAGTGAAGCTGGTTGGTAGAGTCCATGCCCGATGAGTGTTTTCTGCCGGGTATTTCTGATAACCTTTCTTGGCTAGCCTTCTGGGGGAGAACTTGTCTAGCAAACCTGTTCTCCTCCATGGAAATCCAGGGCTTGTGGAGCTTTGACCTCCCCCTTCCACATATAAAGGATTGGGGGTTGTTAAGGGGTTCTCATCAGACAAAAGTGTGATGTTACTTGCAGACTTGGGTAGGTTATTCCTGAGTGATCCAGTGTTCCGAGCCTGCTTGTGTGCCTCGATTGCACGGGCAGCCACGTGGCTTATTACTCTTTGACGTTCTCCTTCTTCCAAGACTGACTTATTTCCCCTGCTTTGTTGGAAATGGTACAGAAGGAAAAGACTTGAAAGAAAAGAAGATAACCACATGTAAGGAAAAAGACTGGGACACAGGTTTCATGAGAAAGCTTTCTTTCTAGGAGGAACGCTGCTAATGCTTCAGACTGGGAAAGGCCATAGGGACTGGGGCACCACCAAAGCGAGGCGTCTACTGTCTAAAAGAGGGCGGGAAGAGGAGCTGGATAGCCACTGAGCAACATGAGTAAGTCACATTTACAAAAACCTGCCTGTTTTGTAGACCTAAAGGGAAAAAAGTTGGACAATCTAGCAGACATTTTTATGTTCCCAAATAGTGTTATTACCACAATTCAATAAATTGTGGGCCAGAGGCTGAGACCACAAGGGCACCGAGGCAAGTGAAGTGTGTGTAAGGAAGTGCATAGGAGGGGAGTGGTCACTATCTTCTTATATTTCTTCCCTTTCCTGAGGATTTACTGAACATACACATGTGAGTGTAGTGATATTCCTAAAGAGAAAGTGCCTGGATCATCAATAGCCTCATTGCAATGATTCTGCCTGAGAGAGAAGTACATCCTTTTTCCTCAGTTAATATTTGGGAAAGCATATAGGGCACCTGGGACAGAGAACAAGATTTTATGATTATAGGATCCTATATGTAATATTTCTGCTGCAACATTTAAAAGCAATAAAAGAATTGAACATCAAGATTATAAGTATACGCCAACATAGGATCATTGATTTAAAGCCTGACAGAGCCTTAAAAGTTATCTAGTCAGTTTCTTCACTTTTCAAATGAGAAAATGGAGGCTTAAAGAATTGAAGTGACTCATCCAAGGCGAGACAGGCAATTGGTCAAACTGAGGACTGCCCTGAGGTCTGCCAAATAGGGCTCTTTCCATTGTATACCAGGACCTCATTTTGAAAGTGATTATTTAAAACTATTTAAATGATATTCAAATCAGTCTTGAAAAAAAACTACTCTTCATAAAGACTGATAATAGCATCTGGCTTGTACAAGTACATACTTATTGCCTATGGATTTTATAGACTGTTAGAAAAAAAATTCCAGCATAAGCCTCAATATATGAGCAGTATAGACAAAGGAATAAGAGGGTGTGTGTCACTTATCAATAGTACTCTAATTCCCCCAAGACATTCGATCCAAGGGTATTTTGAATTGAATTTTAATTAACTTTACTTAGAAGAATAATCTTTAATAAAAGCACAGGTAAAGATTGCTCATAAAAAGTCCTTAAGTGAGCCCAGTACACATTTATACACATCTCTCCAGAATGCTTGTTGAAAGAAAAGGCATTTGTTCTTGTGGTTACTGGAATGGAACCTTCTTATATGGGGCTAGAAATTTTTTTTTCATTTTCTCATCAGAAAATTAAAGCATATGACGACATTATCTTCTCTCGGTTGATCTCAGGACCTTCCATTTCAAAATTCTAGGATATTATAATCTCTTTGGTCCTTTAAACCACTATAGTTTTCTTTTTAAATTTCATGAAATTTTGCTTAACATTTTCAATTAAAGTAGAAATGAGCAAAAGTCCAGAATTCTGTAATTTTGCACTCTGGGTTTTCCCAAATGACAGTAAAAGGAAATGATGTATTCAGCCAGATGGGACACAGCAAACCTCTCATTTATTTTAATTAGGGTTGCTTGTGTCCCGAATCACTATTCTCATTAGCACTGCTATTTAAAGTTATTGTTCTTTCCTTTCTGGTCCTGTTATCAACCATCCAGACACTGTTTGTTTTAATGTAGTATTGGAAAGTCCTCAGGGATAATGAAATCTTGTGGGATGGACCAGTTTCAAGATTAAGACACTGGTGATTATAGAATCATTGATTTAGAACAGGAAGGGGACTTTGAGGTCATTTATTCCAATTCTTTAATATTATAGATGATAAAAATGAGGCCAAGAAAGGCTAAAAAAGTTAATCAAGGTCACTGGAATAATAAGTGGTGGAACTAGGGTAAACATTAAAATGGAGGGAGAAACTAGACTAGTGTTATAATTTATTGTGTGGGTGGGAAGCACAATGAGAGGAGAAGGGAAGATATATCATGCTGTAAATTAAAGGTCGTTGACACCAGCACTTGAGGAAACCCCCAAAACAACCATCTTAGGGAGTTAGTATTATACAGTGAACAGAGGCTCAGATTTGGAGTACCAATTCTAGCTCTGCCTCATCCTACTTGTGAAGCTTTGGACAAGTCACTTCCTCTCTGTGGGGCTCAATTCCCTCACAAAGTTATTGGGCTAGGTGACCTCAGAGATGTCTTTAAGTCTAGATACATTATTTTGGTGCTGAAGAAGTTGGGTAATGTGTAGATTTCAGAAAACCTGGAAATGCTGAATTTGTAGTCAGAGGACCTGAGTTTGAACCCTATGTCTGGCCTTTAGCAGCTACAAGATCATAAGCAAGGGGTGTAAAATATCTGAATTTTAATTTCCTCATCTATAAATTGGGCATAAGAAATGTACTTATATTCCCTTGTTCTCAATGATGTTTTGAGGATTGATTGAGATATAACACATTCAGAATTATCTGTAAGCAATAGAGCTTCATTGGTGTGAATTACTTTTTAGAAGGATTTTTCCTGGTCAAACAAAATATTATATTTTCCACTTTGGGGTTATCCATCCACTAGCAACAAATATGCCATAAAAAGGAAAGACACTTTGAAATAAACCAGAAATGATACTGTGATACTGGAATGGCAGATGAAGTGAAAAACAGTAAAGGAATAAGTCTAAAGTCAAAGTTGTCATCATATATGTAAAGATGTTATTAAATGAATACAAGGAAGGACTCATGAATGGCAATGTGAGAATCCTCACTACTGAGCTATATAAGACTAGACCACTACCATGGAGAGGAGGAGGAGAGTCAATAACCTGATGAGTTCAGGAAAGCTAGACAGTCATGTTAGATAATTTAGCTCACCAATTCAGGTCAGTTCTGTTATCTTAGATGATTTGGAAAAAAATTAAAAAGTAAAACAAAGCATTCTTCTTTTTACCCTTCAGGGCAATTATTTTTTTATGGACCCGGTTGTTATTCTAGGAATTGATTACCAGACTAACATCTATCTTTAGAATATATTTGTCTTCAATATGCTAGAGACACCAGTGCCATCTTTCAAGTAGTATAAACTGGCAACATGCCCTAAACCACAAAGAATGGTTTGTCACTCTGGTGGACACACATTTGATCACTAGAAAAGGTGGTATAAAGAAACTCTTCAGGTTGACCCTTCTCCTTTCCTTATAACATGCTGTCAAAGGAGAATCTATCAAAGGGAAAATAGAAAGTAGGTCCAAGGATTCATTTGAAAGTAAATGTCTTTATAGCAAGAAAAGAATAAAAATGATTAAAGATTGAGGCAGGAATTAATCTTCTCTATAGTATCTCTACAGTATCTAGAATTGCCATAGAAAAGTGGAATTATATTTACTTACTGATGCCTATGAATCCAAAGGTGAGAGAGAGAATAGAAATCATAGGAAAATATTTTTAAAGAGACAACATGAAATAAGAATTAAAATAATTCAATGATTTTGCTTTGAAGAGATGATATGTACAGTAAATGGAAATGTTTTTGTACAATATTTAAACATAAGAATGTTCTTGATAATGAATGGTAAGAAAAAATCATGTTGCTTTTATATTTCTTATCAAGGTGAATTATGTTTGGTGTTTTGACTATTAATTTTATGTCAAAATTCCCCTGAAAGATGTAGATCAATGTAATTTCAAAACAGATTGTTATTTATGACATTCTTAAGAAATGTTCCTATTCCTCTTTACAGAATATTTAGCTAATATATGTTTGCATTTAATATGATTCTAAAGAATATTCAGATGCTTAAATGAGAGACCTTATGAAAACATAAAATAATAATAAAAATGTATATGCTAAGTTAATTATGGACTCCACATGAAGCTAATATTTAATGGCATCTCTTGATATTCTCTGAAGCTTGATTTATATTAGTTTATTCTTTCAAATATATAGTTGATCATTCAAATGAGGTAAGATATTTTATAATCTAATACTAATGGCCAATTAAAAAATTTTAGGTTGGGTAATTCAGAACCAAATAACTTAATCACAGAATTTAGTTTTCAAGAACTTTCTTTGTCAAAAAATTTCAAATACTTGCATTAACAATGTTTCCTAAAAATTCAAACTACAAACACATCTGTCCTATCCCATTTTTTCCCTCAAGTGGGAATAGCCCAATTGTTGGTAACAAATGTGAACTGATGTGACCAAAATATTTGTTTTCCAGATGTTACTATATACTATTCAAAGCATCTTTTTTTTGAAAATATGGGTTAATGACTGAGGTTTTTACTTAAACATAACCATGCTTAATCTTATAGATAACCACTTTCAACTAGACCAATGAGGAATAAGATCAGGAGAAATTCAAATTACACTAGATCAATTCCTGTATTCACCAAGCTAGACTTTAATATTTCTGTAATTTTAGGGAAAATAATGATAAATTCTAAATAAGAATTCCATACATTTACTTCTTTAAGAAAATAGTTTTGATGTTGTGTGAGATTTATCACATGCATATAATTAAAATTTGCTTTTATAATGACTGATGATTGCCACATTCCAAGCTGGATTTTATTTATATAGTTTGTTTTTCTCCAAGCTAATAAATGTGGATTTTGTATCGGAAAACAACAATTTTCCTTTCCCTTCCATTCCCACAATGTTCTAGTTAATAACGGACTTTCTAGATTTGTCATTCACATTTCATATTTCATCAGCTCTTTAAATCACTTGGGTGTTATCTTTCCTATATAGTAACAGGGAACTACTCAGTGGTTTCCTATGGGTAACAGAGCTTTTGAAGTGAACAAAATGTTAGGGGGCATTATTCTTTTTCAGTTAACAGCTGTAAAATCTTTCACCCTCATGTGTCATTTTAAAATAAATATTTATCTGTACACAGCACAGTGCTAAAAACTTGCCTGCCTCTTGCCCCAACAGTCAAGCTTTTTCTAAGACAATATCAAAATGTATTTGAGATCATATTCTCATCACCAGCACATGAGCCCTTTTCTCCTCTAAATTTTGGAGGTTTTGTTTTTCAAGACCTAAAGAAAGTCTTGAGAAATATTATGGCTTTAAGTCGCTCCTGAGTTATTTCAATAATCTCAAATTTTCTGTTGTTGAGATGTTTTTCTATTGTGGTCTTCTATGATGTCATATACTTTTTGGAATCTATCTTCCTTGGAATCACACTCTAGATATACTATATATCAACTATACTCAAATGGATCTGTGATGTTGTCACTGATGCAGATCAAAGAATTTGAATATATCTATAACAAAATAGTTCAAATTGGTAAAGGTTTCCATGCTTTACTTAATTTCTCATTCCCAAGAACTTTCTAAATGCTGCCTGAACTGAATTATATCAAATTTCTCACTCTCAACCTGGCTCTTTTGAGCTCAATAGTCATTGTTAAAGACAATTAAAGATCAAGTTCATTTAACTTTTTCAATTCTCATATGCAATTGAATGTTGTTGTACCTTTTAAAAGGGAAAAAAAAAATTTATGGAAAACACCCTCTGGGAAGTGACCTGTTAGTTTTTTTGAAGTTTTTCTAATATCTTCATGATGGTATCTATTTTAGTGGAATTAAGTGCCTACCCTCCGGTAGTCTTTCACTAAGTTCATCTAAAAAACGAAGATATCAAAGTTGTGTGGTTCTCTCAGGGAGGCAAACAAGAATACTTACATTGTACTTCCACCCAATTCCTCATAGAGATGGGGTCCCCCTGGGGGAGGTGGTGGCGGTGGTGGAGGAGGTGCTGCTGCTACTGCTGGTGCTGGGGCTGCTGGTTTGGGTGCTGCCAGGGCCTGCATCTTGGCTGTCTTGGTGCATTCTTCTTGTCGTCTTTGGGAAATTAAAGATTTTTTTAAGTTTCTTACAGAAATTCCATAAATATGAATAGTCTAGCTTCTATCACTAACACTAATATGAGGGAATAAAATTTTCAGAAAAAAAAAACATTCACAACAAATTAAATAATTAGCATATGGGAAAATACATGATTACTTATATTGAAAAGAGCCTACCATGGGGTTATTTTAACTTTCCAGATATCCTATGGTTTTAAAATACTTTCTAGATCACTAATCAAAGGACAAAAAGATTAAGCAAGGGAGATTGTAGAAATCCATAGTGGGAAACAAGGAAGTTGGGAGAAATACTGGCATTAGATCCAAAAGACTTCAGGTGGACTCTGAGGCCTCAGGAGTCTCACCCTTTCCAGTAGTGCTATGACCATAGCAAGTTATTCAATCTCCTTGAGGCTTAGTTTGTTCAGAAATAAAATGGGAATAATAATACTTGCAATGGTTACCTCACAAGACTGTTGTGAAGGAAGAGTTTTGAAATATCAAAGCACTATAAAGGTATGATTATATATTAAATTTCAGAAGGCATTAAAATCAAGTTTTTTGAACCTTCTGTGAATTATAAGTGAATCTTTGGGTCCTGTATCTTTATCTATGTTTTGACAGTCCACTGTGAGGGCTACTGTTTGTTTATTTAGTTTGTTTATTGATTCTGTGCTTATATACAAGTATCACAGAGCCAGAGACAAAACAGTATGAAAAACAACACTTTCTCACATTCCACTATGATAATTGGCACTGTGAAGGCACAGACCAGTTCTAAATGTATAGAAGAGAAAGTGAGTCATGCATAAGCAAGCACAATCTGAACCCTTACCCACACCCCATCTACTGCCCAAAGCACCTGATATGGCTATTGCATGAATTTAAATGTTAACCTCAGCTTCATTTTACATTTGATAAACCACTATGTTACATGTAAGGCAACAGGATACTTACACTTTAAACCTGTTTGATGAAGTGAATAGTAGGAGGGGGGAAGAAAAGAAAACCAACAATTAGAGAGATGATATTTGTGAAATATTAACATTGTCTTAAAACCTCTCACTTTTTTTTTTTGCAGTTTTTGGTGGGCAATTGGGGTTAAGTAACTTGCCCAAGGTCACACGGCTAGGCTTTTTCATTTGTGTGTGAGTTAAGTGTCTGAGGCCGGATCCGAACTCAGGTCCTTCTGACTCCAGGGCCGATGCTCTACTCACTGCGCCACCTAGCTGCCCCAACCTCTCACTTTTAAATGAATTTCTTTTATATCATTGCTCTAAAAATCTTAGAAGCAGCTATTAAAAAAAAAAAAAAAACTCCCTTCTAGGGAAGCTTTAAAAAACACCACAAAAGTAGAGGCTAAGTAGAATCAGAATAAAATGGATTAGAACATGGATATATGGATGAGAACTTTGATCATGAAACAGTATGTTCAAGATGACCTAATCTTCCTAATTGGCTTTTTGGTTCACCTGACCTGAAGAATAAGACAGGAACAAAGCTGCGTGGCAAGACATGATTATATTCTGGCCTTCACTTTGAAGCTGAAGTTTGAACTGGAAGGTTCCACCATTGGGTAATGAATTCATGATTCTTTTTCATAATTACTTTCTTGGTTTGTCCTACACAGTGAATTTCAAATGCCCTTATTAATAGAAAAGAATAACGATACTTTCCAGCCTTATTTACAAGCTGTATGTGTAGGCACTGAAGTGAGATTTTTAACTATTAGAATTTTCCACTGGATGGTAGGCAATGAAAAACTAATTTTGTTTAACTGTTGTTCTTTAAAATGCAGTAAGTAAAATTAATTCATTGGGTGTTAAGCTGATCACTGAGCTAGAAAGCATTGAAGAATTCATCTACCACAGAGCACATACACAAATGTTTAAATATCAAGCAAGACTTAATTATTCCATTTTATGAGCTTTTAGTGTGACATCTTGCTTTATTCAGCACTGATCATTGCAGGGTATGCCAAGAAGCCTTCATGGCCGTGGGGGGCGGGGGTACTTTATTAAGAGTAGGATATAATTTGGCTACTTTAAATGAGAGACCAATGGAAAAAAGAAGAAAATTTAAAATACAGAATAGACAATTTAAAAGTTAGGTGCAGTGAATATGACTCAAAGATTTACGAGTGAATTGGCTATTATTAGACTTTTATGTAGGCTAGACTTTTAGTGAACTTATTGATTAATGGAGAATCTATTAAAATTGAAGGTAAATTTCATATTTTTAATCTCTATTTTTGGTTATCAAATTTTCTTGTACTATCTTAATGAAAAGCAACATTGGAACAGTCAATGCTCATGTTCAAATTTTGTTTGGAGTCATTTTCTCTGATTTTATCCAACGTCAAGTTTTCCTTTTTGTTTAAAAAGCAAGTGGGGTTAAGTAAATTGCTCAAGGTTACATGGCCAGTCATTACGTATGTGCGGGTGCTCATTTTTTGAGGCCGGAACCGATCCCGGGTCCTCCCGACTCCGGGCCGGCGTTCTTACTGAGTCACCTAGCTGCCTCTCAATGCCCGATTTTCATATGTTGCAATAGAGATTATCATTTAAGAACACATTCACACTGTGTCATTTCATCTAAGTTTCCCCAGATTTGTTTGTTTGTTTGTTTCTTTATTTAAGTCTCTTATAATCAAGATTTATAAGTCAGCCTGGTTTAGAGGGAACAGAGAATTGGATTGCCAGGAGAACTGGGTTTTAGTACCGGTTCTGCCAGTAAACCATGTGTGACTTTGAGCAAGTCACGAGAGGCCTGATGGTAAAGTAGAAAGTATACTGCATCCTATTCCTGTCACTTACTTGGGAGACTCAAACAACCTCTCTGGGCTTCTAGCCCTCATCCTGTACCATGAGGAGGATAGACTAGATGAATGCTGAAGTTCCTTTCAGCTCTACATCTAAGCCAGTATCATGGGATCTGATGGGTCTTTGTGGTTTCTATTTATCTTTCAACAAAATGAAGGGTGTTGACTAGATAATATCTAAGGTACTTCTAAGCTCTATCTTTAAAGTGAAATCCCATCATTTAGATGATTGCTGAAACAACAGGGTTTTGGATTATCATCTTTCTCTTTTTGCCATCCCAGAGACCCTGGAACCCTTCTTCTTCTATTAATAGTTCACCATTTTGTTTTTGGACAGCTATCATCACCACTTGACATTAATTTATTTTCTTGGCTCCCAGAGCAAAAATGTCAAGCCCTTTTCTATCTCTGGACTTCAATTTTCTTGCCAGGAAATGGAGAGAGGTGAACTCAATGCTCTCTAATGCCTTCCTGGTTAAAAATGGCTCAGTTCCTTCATGTCCTTAAGGTTCCCTTTGCAACTATCAATTAATACAATCATTTATTGTAAAGAAGAAGAATTTCTTCTTTCACTCTTTCATACTCCCTCTTTCCCCGATTAATGAGTGACCATTTCTATGTTTTATATCTAAAGCTGTCATTATATAAAAGCACTAAAAAGAAGAACTGTTCATTTTCCTAAGTTGTGTGTCATGATACTCCCCGTCTTCCTCTTATGGAAGAATAGAAGTCAAGGGCCTGCTTCTCCGATGCTGACACCAATAAGCCTGCAGTAGTAAATACACATTCATTGACTGAATGCATTAACCAGGTCTCCTGAGGAGGACCTGTGGTGATCAATTGCAAACATCCTGTGTTGCAGAATAATGTAAGGGCTAAGCTGCAGCTCCTAGCCAAGGATTTCTTTCTGCAGCATTTAGAAGTGAAGGAATCCAAGAGGGAGGCTTTGCACCAGCTTTATAGGAGTTTTAAATAAATTTTTCTCTTCCTCATGATAATGATAGCCAACAATAAGAGGTATCATTGGTATAATTCTTTAAGGTTTTCATAAAGCTTCAGCTATATTATCACATTTGATTCTCACAATGATTCTGTGAGGAAGGTGCTATTATTTTCCTCATTTTGGAGATGAGCAAACTGATGCTGAGAGAGGTTAAGTCCAATAGCAAAGTAATTGCTGTAGGATTTGAAATGAAGTCTTCCTGACTCAAAGTCCATATGCATAGGGAGGCAATTTTGTGGCAGGGTAAGCTTGATTTGGAGTAGGTGCCTTGGTTTTGAATCCTAGCTCAACATGTACTAATTATGATATCTTAGGTGAGGAACATTATCTCTCTGAGTCTCTGGTTCTGCAAAAGATATGTATTTGCACTATATGTAGGCACTGTTTAGTGTATAATGTGATTATGAGCAAAGTATTTTGAAGGTCTCAAAGTTCTATAATCTAGCCCAGTGACAGAGCAAATTTCATATATTTTGGGCTTGTCAGAGAATTGTATTGATGTACCAAGGACTGTTAACACCTGGGAGTTATAATGCCATTCCAGATGTTGCAAGATGAGAGTACAGTACAATATGACTGTTGCCTCTCTATTTGAAGATGGCTAGAACCATTTTCAACTTATTTCCTGACTGATTTGACAGCAGGTAGGATTATACATTCCCTTGAAGCTCCCAGTTATCCTTCTTACTGTGATCATTTTTCTCCTTGGGTACCTTCTGAAACTTTTGCCAACATATAGCCTAGACACATGTGATCTTTGTTTTATGTGGAAGTCCTGTAGGAGAGAGGATAACATTTCTAAAAGTTGTGGAAGACAGTAAAGTTTGGGATGAGACCAAATTTAATGTGGGGGTATTTAGGAACATAGGTCACAGAAATTTATAATTGGAAGGATTCTCAAAGGTATCTCATACCTGAATAAGAATCCCTTTAATGACATACTCAACAATGAGGTAACCAATCTTTGGTAGAAAACGACAAGTGAAGTGAAACACATTAGGTTGGTATAGCAGAAAATGTATTAGATTTGGAGTCAGAGATCCCTGATTTAAATTTCAACTCTACACATTTTCTTTGGATAAGTAAGGAAATTAAGGTCTTTATTTTTTTATTTGTCAAAATGACTTGTACTGTTTTTCCTATTCTAAAGTTATGATCCTATGAATTCAAAAGGTTATCTCTTCTCTTCACTAATTGTAAAGACGTATTTTCATATCCATATTTGCCATTTTTCCAACTTATATCTTCTATTCCTTATCCTATACTCTAGGACTAAGCAGAATAATCTAATCAGTTTTCCACATGTTGTCTCCCTAGTAGAATGAAAATGCTTTCAGGGTAGGAACTCTTTGAATTCTCATTACTTATCACAAACCTTGGTATTGGTAAGAGCTTAAGAAATATTTTCTGATCAATTGATTTCATAAACCAATTCTTCAAGTACTTGAACACATTTTTTTCTTTAGGAAGGCTTCCAAGAACAGTGGTCACCCACAAAATGATATTTTGATAGACCCTCGAAAGTACTGGCTAATGATTTCTTAAAGACCCATCAATGTTTACAGTTTGACCTATACTTACTGTCTGTAGCTGACCAACACAACCAAGATGGCAGGAATACAACAGAGGATGATAATCATGGCTAGTGCAAGCAGGGCCCCTTCCGTATACCCAAAAGACTGCCCATGTTTCTTAACCAATGCTACTGCATCTGGTGTGCGGATTTCCAAAATTCGTCCTCCTTCACCATAATATGGCTGAAAGTCTTTATTAATATCTAGCAGTTTCCCATCTAGGAACCTTGAATATTAAAAATAAAGAAACAAAAATTAGTACCAGACACTTGAGAAGCCTTTGGAGGCATGTGAACTGTCATTTAAGCAAATGTTTCTTTAGTATCCAGCACTGCGACTTACACATAGGGAGTGGTTAGGGAATTTTTGTTAAATTGAATAAAGGAGTGAAAATGTATGAAGTGGCACCCACCCAGTGAAAGCTTTGTCCAAAGAATTTCTCAGTAAAACTTTTTACAACTAAAGTTAATGGAGATGTAATATCATACAAAAGAAATGCTGAATAAAATGTCCTTATAGATATAAATGATAAATTACCATTAATATGTTTAGATAAAAGTAAATGCTGTCAAATGATTCCTAAGAAAGAGTTGGAAGACACGTATTCATGAACATCATTGTCCCTTCGATCTTGGCTTACAATTTTAATTTGCATTATATATTGATACGTGTTTTCAGGTTTGGATATGAATGTAGATTCCTACATTCTCCAAATGGTAACAACCCTTTACATATGCTGAGCTCAAACACTGAAAATTTGTGTTGGGAAGGCACTTGCAAATTGTTCAATCCAGTGAAAATCAGGCATGTTTTCTGACTTTTCAAGTCAGTTTCTTTATTGTGAAAATTATGGGGTGAGACTCAATAACTTCTTTGCTCCCTTCCAGCCCTAAATCTATCATCTTCTAGTCTCAAGATCCTCATCTATGAATTTCTACCCTTCTTATTATCCACATTGATATTATCTCCCATTACCCAGCAGTAGCTGAGATTTGGGACTGGCCATTACATAGGTCTTTTTTTCTCTTATTTTAGAATCCAAACTAGGTCCTAATAGGCCTAAAGTACCCAATTCTAACTCATCAAGAAAATTTATGTAGCATAACCAAACATGCATGCTCTTTTAAGAGACCTGCAACTGTGGGATAGTCTTTCCATCATCCCAGACTATGGACAAATCTGAAAACTCTCTTGCCCCAGAAAATGGGATAGGATTGGGCAATTTGCATTTGGCCTTAATTCTTGTCAACCCTTTCCCACTCAAAAATTATACTCAATTTTCACAAACCTTTCTTATCCTGATACCAAAAGTTATTGGTTACCAGAGGTGGGAGGATTTCCCTTCTCAATGCCATACTGACATTCAGCACTTCTAACTTTCTTAGGTTCTAGGTGACTCATGGCAAATATAAGTATAGACTATTAGGGTGGACTTCAAACTCTATCACTGCCCTAAAAGCAACCCAAGCACTAGAACTTGGCTAATTCTTTGGGGCAGATGGAGACTGAGAATGAACTTTCTGGATAGTTACAGAATGAGAGTACTCACCTCTCCCATTTCACTTTCATGTAAAGGCCCTGAGGATGCAAGAGGCTCCAGAACAGGATCCACATCAAGAATTAAGGACAAGGAATAGAGAGCTTGATTTTTCATATGGCACTGACCAGCTCTAGCATCCCATATTAACAATGCACTTTGTGTGGATGCAGGTTAAGTATGCAGGTTACATGCACTGATTTAAATTATTATTTACTCTAATGGACCTGTGATCATAATGTTCCATTATATTGAAAGAATATCATCATTAAAGAGATAGGCCTATGTCTGAGGGAGAAGCTTAGGATCATTAGGAACACTGTATAATCTGAACAAATTTCTTCATAATCTGTCTCCTTTTTTTCCTGTTGTCCTATACGTTACTTTCCTCCATGCTCTCCACAACCCAGTCACAAAGGCCTAACTCTTTGCACACAATCTCTTCATTGTTTATGCATTTACTCTGATTATTCCCTATGCCTGAAATGCACTCTTTCCTTCCTTCTGCCTCTTTAGATCTGAGGTTCTTTTCAAGACTTAGGGCAAAGTCCTGTTTTGTTGGTGATCTTTCCTGGTGCTCCAGCTGCTAGCACAATTTCTTTCCAAATTAATTATCCTGTATTGATTTCATATATATATATGTATGTATATATATATGCATATATATACATACATACATACATATACATATATAAAACATTATGTATGCGTTTTCTGTTAGTATTTATAGCAAGACTTATTAAGACTATTCTGACTCAGTGTCTCTACTACTATGCTCAGTCAACGTCATTGTATAAGGATTTCACACTTGGAGTACCAAAAAATTATTTGGCCTTTATACACAATAAAAAATGGAATTTTGGCCACCCTGAAATCCCTTGTCTCCCACCTGTCCACTTTTCTCATGAGAGGTCTCGAAGAAGTAGAAGAGTCAGAGAAGACTGTGTCATTTTTTATTTTTCAGATTCATATGATTTTAAATTGCATGTGAATTATAAATTCTATCTAGTTTAACTATATGACTAATAATTAATTTTATAAGTATGCTGCATGATTTTCTAAGTGTTGACTATGTGAAAAAGGCATTTCACATCTAAATGAGTTACAAAGTAACCTAGACAAAAAATTTTCCTAAAAATCTAAGGATATTCAATTCTATAGCTTGAGTTTTCTTAAATTTTATTAAATCCTTTAACAAAATCTCAAATGCTCTTCTTGTGGAAAATATGGAGAAGTTGGTATAAGTGATAGCATTATTCAGTTGTCTCAACTTTGTACAACTCTTGGCATTTGAGATTTTCTTAGCAAAGATACTGGAATAGCCAGTCATTTCCTTCTCCAGTATATTTCACAGATGAGGAAACTGATGCAAACAGGGTGAAGTGACTTGCCGAGGATCACACAGGTCATAAATGTCTGAGCCCAGATTTGAACTCAGGAAAATAATTCTTCCTGACTACAAGCCTAGCACTCTAATCTGTGTTCCACTTAGCTGGCACTAAGTGATAAGATAGTTCAGGCCATTTAGAATTGGTTGAATGGCCATACCCAAATGAATGGTTCAATGGCAACCTGGAAGGAGGGTTCTAATGAAGCGATCCCAGGAAGTTGTGGTTGGCCTGGTTATATTTCCCTTTCTTTTGTTCAGTGACTGAATAAAGGCAGGGATGGCATTTTCATTAAATATCCAGATAGGGATAAACTGGGTAGGGTCAACAGATAAGAACACTGAGTTAAATCTAATATAATTATATTTAACAGGGATAAATACGTACTGGGGTTGAAAAAGTGATCAATTTCCCAAGTATAAATTAGGGAAGATGTGGTTAAAAAGCAATTAATCAAGAGGATGTAAACTCATTGAGAGAAGGGATTAACTCTTTGTACTTGTATCTCTAGAATCTAGCATGATGTTTGACATTCAGCAGATCCTTAATACATACTTGCTAATTTGTTGATTGATTAGAAGGAGATCTGAATTTTTAGTGAATTGAAAGTATAATATGGGTCAATAGAGTGATATATCAGCTAAAAAGCTACTACTATCTTAGACTTCATCAGGAAAGACAGAATATTTGGGACTACAGTGGTGACAATTCTGCTGTATCCCCCACAGTTATACAGTATTATAGTAATGTTCAGTTCTTATCCCCCAAATTTATGAAAGACACTAAACTAATTCAGAAAAGTGGAAAAATTCAAAGTGCATGAACTAGCATAATGCTAAATGAAGATCGCGCTAAATGAAGATCAGTTGAAGGAACTGAAAATGCTTAGCTTAGAGACAGTTCATGGTACCTGTCTGCAAAGACTTGAAAACTTGTCATGTAGAAGAGAGATTATATTTAATTTGCTTGTCCCAGAGGATAAATCTTGAAAAATCCAGGGTAAACAGTAAAGGTACAGATTTAGGGTTGGTGTAGAAACAAGAACTTAAAAAAGTAAAACAATAACTCTAAGTATATTAGTCAAATGTGTATTGGACAGCCATGGCACATAATGAGCTTTCTCTCACTGGAGGTTATCCAATAAAAGCTGGATTATTTCTTGCTAAGTATGTTATAGAGATGATTCCTGTTCAGGTACACTTTTTGAATTTGAGAATGGGAATGTTTTCCCTGATCTTCTACTCTTAATATTCCTAGTTTCCTTCAAGGCTCAGCTTAGGTACTACCATCTTTTACAGGAGGTATTTTCTTGACCCCTCTAGCTGCTAGCACCTCCCTGATACCTTGCATTTATTTTGTATTTACTTAGCTATTTTTTATGTTATTTTGCCCATTGTAATGGAAGTTTCTTTATTTTGGGAACTATTCCACTCTTGGTTTTATATCCCCAGCATCATATTAATACAGAATATCTCACACACAATAAGTTCTTAAAAAATAATTGTTGATGGGATGGAATAGACAAGTCTTTCCATGTTGAGATTCTGAGGAAATATGACTAAAAGTTATTCTTTTTCCTTAGCTGTTTCTCTGACAATTTAAAAATAAATTATGTCGATTAACAGTATTCAGAAAACTATGTTAAAATAAATACATGGTTTTTAAAAACAATCAACCATATTTACATCAAAACTTAGGAGTATAACCTCAGGAAAGACTAGAATTTGAATTTGTTATCGACCATTAGATGTCACTGTAGCATAAGAGAAACTGCTGAAATTCAAAAGGACATTGTGTTGATCTGTGGTGGAATTTTATCCACAAGGGAATTTATAGCACTTTCTTATTTAAGATTCTATGTGCATTAAAAAAAAAAAAAACAACCTCTTATTTCAGGGTTTTGTAACTCAACCATTCAAATTCTGTCCAGGATAAAACATGACATATGGCATAAGATCATGGACAAGGCAGTCGTTTTTCTTCTGAATATATGGGGAAAATTGCTTAATGGATTTCATGCTGGTTTTGTACTTACAATTCAAACCTGCTTTAATAATGACTGAGGACTCTGAAAATTTACAAAGAAACTTGCACCTTTCTCTCTGGTTAGCAATGTCTAAGAGAGGAAACAACAAGATGACCGAAAATCATGGGATAGCTTGCAAAGTGAAAAAGCATTTTGAAATGAATAATCCAGATGAAGTCCAAAATCTATCAGAACTTCACTTGCATATGGAGAATTGAAGGCCTTATATATTTAGATAAACTGTTAGTCTTGGTAGTCATGCAACAAGTACAATTGAGGCATATTTAGAGCAGCAGGCTAAATGGGTTCTATTCATTATCTTCCTTCAAGCTTATTGCTGCTTCCATGGAGAAAATAAAATATAGGTTCAATATAACTCAAGCACATGAGTTTCCTTAGGAACACTAATAGACATATAGAGTTTGCATCCTATAGTAAACATGTGGATTAAAAGAAAAAAATGTGCATTATTTTTATATTGAGACTTTTATTGGAATATGAGGGATATTCTGAAATCAAGATGGGGAAAAATATGGGTCAACTTCCTTCCTTTGGACCCCATGTTTATGTGAAGGATGCATATTATGTGCCATTCAATTTTTTTCATTATATATTGAGATGTATTCTTAAATGATTGTTAAGTTCATGATAAAATATGAAAGAAACAAATTATTAGAACTCATGAAAAGCGATCTGCTCATCCAAAATCTGATTGACCTCATGGATATCATCACTATGTCCAGGGCAGTTAAAAACACCAGGGCAGTTAAAAACTACCACCCTCTTCCAGGACTGACACCATGGACAGCTCCTAACTGACCATAAATGAGATAAGTAGCATTGTCTGCCTGGGTCAATGAAGAGATTTTTAGGATATTTTAGGAGGAAAAGGAGTTGCTGGGCTAATTCAACTGGTCTATCTTTACACCATCAGGGAGTTTGTATTGCCATAAAATAACCAAGGGAGTTCTCAAAGTTAGGTATAAGTTTATCATAAAGATGCATATCTGATATGGACATGACTTGGTCCTTCTTCTATAGTGCTCTTTAACATTCATTGAAGAAGATGGTGAAAAATGATTGTGTGCCTAGAATCTCCTAGTAGAGCTTGGAACTCTCCCTGGATGACCAGGGGTATGTATTCTCATAAGCTTGAGTCTGAGATAAGAATATCTATCAAAGTCATCTTTCATTTTATTTTTGTAGAATTGCTTACCATAAGGAAATGTTAGAGAGTTCCGAAATAACAACTGTGGTCTAGCATATGGAAGCTCTCCGAACTCCCCAAAAGAAAAAAAAAACAACCTTAGGATACACACATACTGCCTATGTGTATATAATATAAATGTGTTTATGTGTATATCTATCTGTCTGTCTATCTATCTATATCACACAATAGCTTTTAGAGAGTTTTAAAAAGTGGAAATTTTATTATCTTAATTTTATAAAGTTTTTTAAAAAGTTATTGTTATTGTTATATTGTTATCAATTTTGTAGATTTTAAATTATTAACATAGTATTTTTGATGGAGGACAGAACCTATATGTCAAATTATAGGGAGGTCAGCCAGATTTTATTTGAGAAAATAGATATTTTTGGGTCCATACATATTTTGCCTATTTAATGGGTGCTTAAACTAAGATATTAATTCACAAGTAACATGAAATTGATCAAATGTTATTGAAACCTGCATAGAAATTTTGTTGGTTTTACTCGGTTACAAAAGGATGTTTTAAAAATACAAATATGTACATAGGCAACTCTCTAAGAGTATAAATTAAAAATAATCTGATCTGAATTGGAAGAAGGAGCTTCTTCACCCTACATTCCCTCTACCAATAAAATTGTGGGTAAAGATCCTATGTCTCTTCTTCTACAAATATGTGTCATGTGCATATGTTATTTATATCTATACATATTAATGGAATATATATCATAACTTATAATTATAGAAAATAACACATAAGAATATAATGAGATAATTAGTGCCAGAGCACTTTGAAAAATTAAGGCACTTAATAAGTATTAGAAATATAATTAAAGATGCCTTTGTTCTGACAAAATCACTGCTATGCCATTAAATGTTTAATTAAGATGTTAATGTTATTTAGGGACAATAGGAAGCTAAGATGGATTACCAACATGGAACATTTTCAGTTCAACTACCCAAAACTGCAGACACACAAATGAAACCTTTACTATATTTAGCATTGGCTATGAAAGGTCTGACACATGTATTATAATAAGGCAAATACCTGGGACTTTTGATTTGACAGTCTTCAGAGCTGTTTCCTGGAGTAATAAGTGATCCTCTAATTACCTATTAGGCTTTGCCCATAAGTCTGAATATTTTCTCATGATTTTTCTGATTAACTCCACCTGAATAATCACTCCTGCCCTACTTGAAATCTTAAGTTTTTGGTTTGGCCAATAGTCATTTGCATCTATTTGTGTTACTTTTGCAGAAGTTCTATCCTTGTAAGATATTTGTTCAATTAAATTCAACAAAATCAGAGATTCCTAGAATAGTAGGACTGGAAAGGACCTCAGGGACATTTGATTCAACCCATATCTGAAAGAAATTCTGAGTAAAACTTGCCCAGAAGTCATTCCACTTCTGCTTAAAGACTTCCAGTGGAGAGAAACCTATTTTCCAAGACAGCCAGTGCAACATAAGGTGAGTTGTGACAAATAGGAAGGTTTTTCTGATATCAACATGTAGTTTTTCTCTTCTACTTCTATCCTTTCCTTCCAATTCTGCCTTTTGGGTACGTATAGTATATCTAAGACCTCTCCTGCTTGACGGCCTTTCAAATACTTGAATATAGCTATTATCTGCCTCTCTCAAGTACTCTTTGCTTTAGGCTAAACATCCACAATTCCGTCAAGTGATTCTCAGAAAATTTTTACCAGAGACACCTAAGCAGTATGGTAGATAGACTTTAGACCTGAAGTCAGGAAGACCTGAGTTCAAATCCTTGGACACTTCCCATTTATGTGACACTTAGCTAGCCACTTAACCTCTGCTTCAGTTTCCACTATCAGGATAATATTAGCCCTTATCTCTCAGTGTTCTTGTAAAGACACAATTAGATAATATTTGTAAAACACTGTGCAAATTCCAAAGTACTATGTAAATCATAGCTTTCATTGCAGCTATTTGATATGATTAAAATTATTATCTTGGTTATCATTCCCTGGTCACTCTGAAATTTATGTATGTTCTTTCTAAATGTGATGACATAAAAGATGAAACTCCAGGTGTGGTCTGATTATGACAGAATACAGTATCATTGAGATGGATGTGTAAAGGTGCCTGCTGTTTTTTAGTATTTCAAGCTTTTCAAATATATGAGCTATCCAGCAGTAGCAGCATCATTGCTTTCATCATCCTTGTCATAGTGATTGCCATCATCATTGCCAAGCTTATCCTAGACCCGAGGCCAATCTCAATGACTTAAAAGGGCACAATAACTTTATTGACTTTCACATGCAACAGTTGATACATATTGTTCTTGTAATCCATTAAAATCCCTAGATATTTTTCAAACTTATCACTGCTTAGTTTTACATCCCTATTTTATTTGGTGAAACTATTTTTTTGAATGCAGAGGAAAGAAGCTAGGAATTCAGAGAAGAAAATTCCAAATTAGAAATTGACACTATTCTATAAGTTCCTCTTAGATTTTATATATCCTAAGAAATTGTTTTTCTTTTAAATCTTCTGATAGTCTCTGATTATAGTCGACTGTAAAATTTGGTTAACCAATTCTATAAACTAGGAAATATTCAATGAGGTTAAACAAATAATGGCTTGTATAAAATACATGAAACATTGCAATTTAAGAACCTTTTTATCTCTAGCAATCAATATGGATGATACTTTGATGGAACTGTAAAGGTACATGGCATGTAGAGGCAAAGAACTTTAATTGACAGTTTGTTACAAGGATGTGAGCATAGTGTAACACATTAAGAACCAGGGATTACTGAAGAGAAGTGTAATAATGTATATCTTTGAAGTTGCATAAGTCAAAAAGAAAAGATGGGTTTTCCTGAAGCAAAAGTAAGAGATCTCACACAGACATCTTTTGTGCTTCCATGCATGTATTTACAAAGCAAAAGTAACAAAAGTGTCCATCGTGTTGGATGAACAGCCCGGGATGAATCATGGGATTCACCTGGGCAAGGATCACAAAGGATGGACAAAGATTAGCCTTGCTGGAGGACAACTACTGATTGATAGTTTCATCAGTTGATCTGAGTAAATGTTGAATATATGTTTCAAGTACTTACTTAAAAAGTTCATTCCTGCTGATCGCTCTGTTGGTTTGGGGGTCAATTGCATAGACAACCAGGTCAGACTTGGTATAGTCTTCTTGAGAATAGGCTTCTCCAAACCGCCGGGCTCCAATGGATTCCACCACAACTTTGGCACCAGGAATCTGATCTTGCACATAGCGATCCAAAATCCTATCCATTAAAAGAGAAAGCAAAAGTAGTTTCTTAAAAATTGTTGACTGGAGAGATTGACTTAAAAGTATAGGAAATAGGCCCTAATATAGTGATATGTAGCTTTGTGTCCCTGCTAGCTAAATCGTATCACTTTTCAAAAAATCTCCACATTTCCTAAACAGTGACTTGCCCCAGGGGTCACAGAAGCATAATGATATAGAAGGAGGTCATCAACCATATCCTGTTTATGTCTGAGCTTTTGGAATTTATGATACCATTTCAGTTTTAAATGGCCCATGGGAAATGGCAAATGTGTTTTACAAATAAAACTGTCAACAATTTATAGAAGTCATGGGGGCACAAAGCTCTTTGATTCTACCTTTCTTCATGGGGGAGGAGGGTGATAAATTCCTTGGCCCATGACTTATGGGATCCATGCCAAGACATTGGATCACATGAAATAGAATACCTGTTCTTCCTAAGGGTGTCATGAGAAGAAATAGGAGCCCTTAGAAAAAATGCCATCTATCAGTTTCAAAAGTAACACAGATGAAGGCAACAGGTAGTATGAGAGAAAGAGGCACAAACTACTACAACAATAAAAATAACAGCAAAAATAATAGTGATGGTGATAAAAATAAGAATAACAATAAAGCAATATGTCATCCTCTGGACGACATCAGGAACCTTACATTGTAAGTAAATGAAGCACAGTCCCAGGTAGAAGTTCATTATAATTCCTGCAATTATATCATCACTTTGTTAAATATGCCATTTCCTTTCCCTTTGTTATTGAGTCTTAAAGTATTTTAGCATCAAATATTGTATTAATTATGTTTTATCCAGAAAAATTAATATAAGAAATAAGATATCTGAAGATTTCTAATTAAGGACACACTTGGATGCTATGTTGGGGTCCACAATATGAAACCACTTGATAGATAAGAATTTCAACAGGGCTGCTCCTGCAATGTGATTTGTTTAGTGAATTCCTGGGAGAGGAAGCTCCCCCTCCCAATGCAGGCAGGCCCATTAGCTGCAAATTAAAATCTTAAAGAATTGTCTAGAGCAGAGGTTTCACACATGCATCCAATGGGACCAGCTAAGCAGGAAGTTGATTACAGTGCATTTGGGAAATGTCTAAAAATAAAGTAGAGATAATGTCAATTTGTGGTTTTCTAAGTCAATTATGTGGTCCTCAATGATCCATTTCTATTTGAGTTTGACATTGCCATCTTAGAGATATGAGAAGCTAATGATTTGCCCAGGGTCACATAGGTATGGTGTTTGAACAGTGTGACTTGAATTCAGGTATCCTGGTTTCGTTGAGCTCTTTATTCATTCCGTCATGATGCTTCTTAATTTTAATGAAGGATCTTATTTTTCAACCTTGAATTGGGTCCAAGACTGAGTTATCTACAGCTTGACAGTAGGATGGGATGTAGTAAGACCCAAAAGGAAACAGCACAGCCAATCCCTGGATTTTGCAGGATGCAACTAGACAATTCAGGGGTGAGAGGTGAATATTGTATTTTCTTCAACTTACTTGCCAAATGGAACAATTGAATGCTTATTTTTGAAATGTAAATTCTTTAAAAAAAGGCCCAATCCATGGAGCTGACTGAGGAAAAATTGTGAATTATTGTATTTGTTGAACCAAGCTGGGTCTAGCAGCTTATTTGCTCTTGGGTCTATCTGGAGTCAAGAGACAGACACTAGTCCTTACTTTGCTGCTAATGACCTATAGCAACCTACATAACTACTCAGTTTTCTCAAGGGTAAAATTAAGAGTCTGAATCAGATTATCTCAATGTGCTAAACATCAGATAATTATTTGTTAGATTTCTGTACTAAGAGAACTTCCGGGGTCACAGAGAATGACTTGCCCAGGGTCACATGGTGTGTGCAGGAGGAAGGAAGAAGGACTTGAATTCATGTCTTCTTGACACATAATTGACTTAGAAAACCACAAATTGACATTATCTCTGCTTTGTTGGATTTTAAACATTTCTTAAGTGTTCAACTTCAGTATCAAAAAATGTCTCTAAGTCTCCTTTCAACTAGAAAATGCCACAAAGGACAAATCACTTGCAAAACTATGTGAGATTAACCAATGATGTTACTTCCTGTCTCGAGATTTATCTCTGCCTACCATTCCTACCTCTGTATGTTGGTAGTTAATGCATGCTTAAGGCCTGGCTCCATTGAAACTTCTCCCAATTAACTTAGACAGAAGAAATTTCTTACTTGTCTGACTATATGACACTTAATACCACACAGAAGTACTTCCATACTGTAAATTACATTTTAATCTGACAAGCAGAATGGCATAGTTCCTTGAAGGCCAGTCTTAGAGCTAGGAAGCCTGAGGTACAAGGGTGTCCTATGACATATACTAGTGATGTGACCATGGGCAAATCATTTCAATCAACATTTAAATGCCTACTATGTGGCAGGTTCTATGCTAAGTGCTGGAGGTATAAACAGTGGCAAAGGACAGGTCTTACAGTCATAGGGCTTAAAGTCTAATGGGGGAGAATACATGTAAACAAATGAATACAAAACCAGCCCTAATCAGGATAAATAAAATATTAGCAGAACAAGGCATTAACCTTATGAAGTGTTGGGGAAAGTTTCCAGTAGAAGATGGAATTTTCATTGAGATTCAAGTGAAACCAGAGAGGTCAATAGTCACAATATATGAGGAAGAGCAATCCAGGCATGAGAGACAGGCAGAGAATAAGAATGTGCACTGAGTCAACGGCTGGAATTGTTATGTCTTGCTTGTGGAAGAGCCAGGAGTCAAGTGTCACTTGATTGAAGAGCACATGGAGAGGGATGGGGTGTAAGAAGACTGGAAGGTCATGAAAGGTAGGTTAGGAGAAGCCTTGAAAGCTAGAGTATTTTATATTTGATCCTGGAGGAAATAGGAAGTTACTGGAGTTTACTGAGTAGTATGATTCTCTAAGATCAGATGATAACTTGCAATAAAGCAAAACAAAGCAAAAACTTGCTAATCTGCATTGTTGGAACAAGTGTTCTCATCGGGAATTCTAAAGGCTAATGAGATTCCAGGTCTACTCCCCAATTCCCGGTTTCTTACACAATTCATTTATGATTTAATTGTTGTAAATTGCCAAGGAGGAAACTCCCCATAGTAATTCAGAGTAGTTCTGGTTTTTGAACTTACAGTTCTAGAGAGGCAACATGGTGCACTGGAAAGAACCCTAGCCCTGAAACTGATGGACCTGGGTTCAAACAGGGCTGTGTTGATCCATGCTTAATAAGTAGTTCTCTGAAAAGGCCTGAGGCACTTTTAAGTTTAATCTGTATTATCATTTTCTCCATTACTTTCTTGAGTCTAGGAATCAATAAAATAGCAAATTAAGGCCTGATCTGTAGCATTTGACAATTTCAGAACTCTAACTGTTCACACGGAAAACTTCCCAGATAGCTTCAGTTTGTAAGAGCTTGCTCTGGCACACTGCCCCCTTTGATGTTTACACCTTGAGGTAGTCATTCAACTTCCCTTGGCTCCCGTTTATTCATTTAGAACATGAATGGGTTGGAAGAGAAGGCCTCTGAGATATCTTTGAGCTTTAGATCTCTGAAGTAGGAGTTGCCTAGGACACTGGGAGGGTAAGGGGTCTCCCCAGGGTAACAAAGTATGTATCAGAGGCAAGAATTGAATCCAAGTGTTCCTGATGGTGAGGTCAGCACTCAGCATCTCTCTGTGCATTGTAATTAGGTATTTTAAAATGATTGTTGAGTTTAATTGAACCAATAGAGCCAGGATATGAATACAGAGCTTTTATGAAGGCTTTCATTAAGTATCTACTGTGAGCAAGCATTGTACTGTGTGAGGCATTGGGGAATCCAAAGAAAAAAAGCAAAAGAAGACTTTGACCTTGAATCACATATTCTAATGAGTAAGACAAAATTTGCATAAATAGGTACCTTTAAGGATATACGGAGTAGATAGAAGGATGGTAAAGGGGTATAATAAGCTTAGAATGGGAGGGTGGAGCCAGGTCAGAAAGGGTTGTGGATATCAAATACAGACATATGTATTTTATTGTGGACAAATGAATTATTCATTGGAGTTTATTGAGCAGAGGGGCACCATCATGTAACCTGTACTTAGGATGACCTCCATCATTAGCATCAAGGACTTTCCTGTGCATGGTAAGAGCAAACAATGTAATAGCTTGCCAAGTTGCAAAACAGAAAATTAAAAAAAGAAAAAGAAAACTAGAAGTTTAACAATGATCTGAACAAAGCAGTTGAATGAAATAGATTATAGGTCAGAGATGCACTGGACATTGTCATGCCTCAGTCAAAGTGAGGCAGCTTTCACAGAGCATCTTATTTTTATTTGCTGTGGGTTTAGGCTACATATAGCCTAAAGCCCAGAGACCATTTTAGGATGAATCATTATTTTTTTTTCTTCTTGTCCACATCATGAGCTGGACAAGATTTGCTGGGATGGGGGGGGGGGGATGATGTCTGAATCAAACATATTGTATATCCTTTGAATACTGGGGTGTTCCAAAGTGTGGATCTAGGGACTAGGGAGTAGTAGGAGTCAAAGACTACTCAGTTTTTCTCAACATGGTCAGAATCCTAGACTCAGAAATGAAAGAGACCATCTACTCTAAGCCATATCTGGAAAAAAATTCCCACCACACTCTCCCCAATAAGTGTCCATGGAGCTTTTACTTATAGACCTCCAGGAGGCATCTGGAGTCAGACAGATTCTCACATCAGATGGCACAACAGAGCTGTTGAAAGAGACTTGAATCTTGTTGCTCCTGATTTGTGCTGGACCCACTGAGAGAGAAACTGAAGTGTAAAGTACAATGAGCAAGTGCTAGGTTACAATAACCCTTTGCTCTTTATCATTGCCCCTTCTTTTGGGAGTGTGGTGACTGGGGTCTCCCTATCTTCCTCAGGCTAGACTTGCACTGACCATTCAAGGCCACACTCTGATACTGATTGGTATGGAAGTTTGACCTACTCCATTTCCACCTTGAGCCAGTTTTCTCCTCCTTAGATAAGACATTAGCCTCTTGCTACTGAAGCTTTCCATGTTGGTGCCCAAATTAGTTCAGACACCTGACTGTCTTTAGCCTATTTGCAGCTCAGAGCTCCCAAGGAATCTATCAAACTCAGCCTGGGATTACAGGCTGATATTCCCAGCTGTCCTCCTTATTTTTTACTGTAAATGTGTACCAATAAACTTCACAGGTTTTAGTCTATAATGCCCCCTTTTCCCAATGGTTTAGTATTTTTTTCTTTGTGATCACTGATAGAATCTTAGAAATTGTAAAGCAAAATTCCAAAATAAGGCAAGGCTTGCATTTTCTTACTAGTACTAAGTCAGTGGAAAGTGGATGGAGTCAGAGAATCTGAGTTTAAATCCCAGTACCATCCTTTAATACTTGTATGGTTCTGAACAAGTGGTTCAACGTTTCTGGGCCTTAGTTTCTCATTGACTAGCTAGCCTCTATGGACCTAATCTAGTTTGCTATTATTTGTTGTCTCCATCTCTGTCCACACACACACAGACACACAGTCACACACAGACACCCCCTCATTCACTCACTCACTCATTCATTGACACACACAAATGAGGATCCTGAGAAACAAAGGGAAATGTCTTAAGGTAGCATGTGATAGAAAGGGGATTCGAATTCCAGTTTTCCCGCTCCCTATTCAACATCGCTTTCATTGCACCACAATTGTTAGCCTAGTTGAGCACTTCTTGAGGGTCAACCTGAAAGAATTGTTGCAAACCATTAATATGCCCGAGTTCCTGAAATATTAAAGTGTTCTTTGGGTATCTAGCAGATCTGTGTTCTCACTACAGTGAGCAATGATCATCTGGAATGGAATTATTATCAATATACAAACTAAGAGCTCCATTCATCAATACCAATGCATGTTACCTTAGAGGCTGATGTAGTTTTTAATATAGATAATGTTGATTCATTTTCGAAGGCCACTTTATTCATATTCTAAATGTGAAGGTCATGAATCAATGTTATGAGAGAACAATCTCCATCCCTGTGTAAAAGTTATATTTTAAAAATCATTTATTTTTGTAAATTGTAGGTGAAGGAAAGGGGGGCACCATAAGCAAAGTGAATTCTCTACCTTTCTTTGCCTAAATGCCAACACATTCAGTTTTGTTTATCTTCTGGGAACATTAGCTTGCATTCAAAAAGAAAAATAATGTCTCAGTTTGGGAGAAGGCATTTATAGGGAAAAATCAAGATGTACAAAGGCATATGATCTTCCATTAGATCAGCTGAATAACAAAACCCTATAGAATACTTATGGGTCTTCATCTTTCTAATATCTCTTTTTTATAGTTCAGTGTCTTTTGTATGTCCAATCAAAATTGATTCCATTTCTCACATTCCATGACCCATAAATGTGGACAAATCATCAAACTGTGTATTTCCATAACCCTGTTCCATTTTTACTAAGTAAATAATTTTCGTTTTTTCCTAGGGAAACTCGTGCAGCAAAATGTCAATATTTTCCTCCCTGTAAGTTGTTTTTATGGATCTTCACTTCCCCCAGGTTGTCTGTAACTGTCCTCCCTCAGAATTGCTCCCAAATACTCCTCACTGCTAGCTCATGGCTTCCTTGAGCTCTTTCAAGACTCAGTTCAAATCCAACCTTTTAGAAGGGCTCTTTGTCAGACCACCTCAATCCTATCACCTTCCTTCCTAGACATCTCCAGTTTACTCTTTATACATCTTATAATTGCATGGTTTTTTGGCTGCTATTTTCCCCTCTAGGATATGAGCTTTGGGAGGGCAAGGACAGTGCCTTCCTTTTATTGTATCCCCAGCACAATGACTTGAATGCTGCAAGCACTTAATAAATGCTTATTGACTGCCATTCTTTACCATGAGCAATAAATCCAAATATAAATCCTCATAAGAAAACCGAGATTATCTGTAAATTGCATTTAAATCTCTTCAAAGTTACAAATGCCATTTTAGACATTTTAATTTAGCATTGATTTACAGACACTTTGTGACTAGTTATGTGTTTTTATATTTCTTTAATAAAGCTCTTTAAATAAATTCTTTGTACTTCATGAAAATTACCAGGAGACAACCAAGCTGGTCAAGTTGAAGCCCATTACATGGTAATGTTGTGGACATATTTAAATGAAATTAGAGTAATAGTCTCCACATTGAAATCACCTTTTTCTCTAAAAACAAAACAAAATAAAACAAAATGATCGCTAACTATCCTTCCCTGGCATTCTCTTCAGAGAAAGTCAACATGGTATACAGTAGAAAGAAATTGGACTTAGAATCGAGAAATAAGTGTGAGGTAGTGGGAATAGCACTGCTTCAAGCCCTGAATTGGCTACTTGCTGCCACATGCCCATGCTTAGGGCATATCACTTAACCATTACCCCTTAGGGATAAAATAAGGAGGTTGGGTTGATTATCATTTGAGACCTTTCAAATGTGATTTTCAGTCTTAAATCTATAATCCTATGAACCAGTGATCTATTGGCTATATGACCATGGAAAAATCCTCTGAGCATAAGTTTCTTTATCTGTAAAATGAAGATTTCCTGCATGATCTTGGCAAAGTCACAGCACTTTGTGCCTCAGATTCCTCATCTCTCAAAAGAAAGGATTAGATTAGAATCAGGTTCCCCATCTCTGTAATCTTTGAGGCTCTTTCTAGGCTTAAATTTATTATCTTATTTTTATTTTTCATTAAGATCAAGAGATGTTTGAAACAATGATTTTCTCTAGGATATATGATTGATTCATTTGAATTACAAAGAAGAAATGTATAACTCTTTTTTTTTTTTTTTTGAGCTGGCACTTTTATGAAATGTTTATTTAACAGGTAACCTTTCCCCCCACCCCAAACTGGAGTTTCTTCTTGTTTCCATACTGTGTGTGGGTAGAAATGTATAACTCTTAATGTATAATGTATAAAGAATATGTATAATGTATAATGCTTAAGCATTAGCAACATTGTTTGTGGTTTCAGTAAATTTTTAGTTCAATAAAAAACACCTGTTAACTTGCTTTCTAGTTTAGTGAGCTCAGGACCATTTGAGGTGATATCCTTTTACGTTTCTTCCTCCCCACCAGTATCTTTACTTTCCCTCCTTTCCTTCATTGTCCTTTTTCTTTTCAATCATCTTTTCTCTCTCCAGACATCCGATATCTCTTTCTCTATTTTGCCATTTCCATCTACACCACACTTTTGAAAGGAAGAGTCCCTCATTTTTGTCACTGCCTTGCCTCTCTTCCCCCTCACTCTCCACATCCTTCCTTTCTTAGATCCTGGAGCCCTTTAGCTCTTATCACTGAACTGAAACTTCTAAAGGAGTTAAATTTCCTTCATCCCCCATCCATTGATCTTCTCCCAATCACTTACTTCAAACTTTATGAAGTATTTGACACAGTTGCTTAGCTTTCTTGAAAATTTCTCTTCTCTACTTTATATGATTCTATAATATCTTGATTCCCCTCCCTACCAATATACCAAATGATGTCAAATTTTTCCTAGATAATTTCCTCCAAACTCATCAGAGATTTTCCATGACTGGTAAGAATGTTCCATTGTTACCATTCCTTGAAACCCCATCCCCCCAAATGTTGTTCTACATTTAGCTAGTCTTTGCCAATTTCTTTTCCTCCACAAGAATTCATTTTTTTATTAGAACCTTACCCCTGGTAAGGGGAATTTCTTTCCACAAACCAATTGCATGGGTCATCCTTTGAATATTCTTTATATCTCAACAGTTAGCACACTGTCTGTAACATAGTATATGATTAATAAATGTTTACTGACTGACTGGTTTGTGTCATAAAACAATCTAAATATGTTAGGCTCTGTGTATACCAGCTGGATGGATCAGCTATTTAGGGATTTCTTTCTGAAGTTCTTCAAATTTAGACTTGATGACCACTTTGTGGAGATGTAATGGGGATTTTCAGTCTGTTAGGAGTTATCTGAGTAGCCTGAAAGATCCCTTCAAAATTGGAGATGCCGGAATTCTGTAATTCTTTGGGTGATAAGAGCACGACCATTGGAAGTATCACATTCAGAATTTGTTTTGGTGAGTTTGTGGACTTACCATAGATACAAAAGAAGCAAGCAATGATTCTTTACAACCAGAGAAATTAGTCAAGGGGAGACCTGATAATTTCTATGATGAATTATATGATATAGCTAGAGTCTTACACAAAGGACTGTACTTTCTAATTAAATTATTTTGTTTGGCAATGGCAGAGAGAGGTCTGATCTCTATCATAGCCACTGGCAGGGCAACATTAGTGTTTTTATTCCTTTTTATTATCTACAATTCATAGGATTTTAAATTTAGAATTGGGAGGGCCTTGTTGTTTTTGCTGCTTATTTATTTTTCATTCATGCCCAACTCTTTGTGACCCCATTTGGGGTTTGCTTGGCAAGATACTGAGGTGCTTTGGTGTTTCCTTCTCCATTTTATAGATGAGGAAACTGAGGCAAACAGAGTTAAGTAACTTGCCCAGGAACACAAAACTGGGAAAGTCTCTGAGGCCAGATGTGAACTTAGGAAAATGAATTTTCCTGCCTCCAGGCTCAGTGTTCTGTCCACAGCTGCCCTGGGAGGGACCTTAGCACCAACTGAATCCAACCCTTTCATTTTATACTGGGATTCAGAGAGATTAAATATTTAACCAGAGTTATGCAGGTAGTAAATGCCGGAAGCAGAATTTGAACCAAAATTTTCTTGATGCCAAGTCCAATATTTTACCCACTATACCTTGCTGCTCCTTGGTATAATTGGTATGCACTTCTAGGAAGGGGTTTGGCTAGAGATTATTCATAACAGCAATGCAAAAATCGGGTCACAGGAGTAACTTGAAATTTTTAACCCCTGATGGCAAGGAACACAAATCATCCACAGGGCAAGCAGTATGAAAAGTGTCGTGAGGGAAAGGGTAAGGCTAGGCCAACATGGAGTTCATCCTGTAATAGACTGAAAAGAGGGAAGAAACAAGGCCCATCTGACAATTTACTATTATAACTATTTTTGTTAACTGGGTGCCAAACACTGCTGTTTCTAAGCTCCTAATTCAAGAGCGATCTGTGCCCTCTAAATTTGCACTCTAACACATACACACCCCAGTGCTGTTACATTCTGAATTGTGGCTTCTGTTCAGGGGCCCAAATCCCAGAAGGCTCTGGCAACATGAGCAGTCTTCAAGTAAATATTAGGATGTGCAGTGTACCTGCCATTCAATTAATTGAGTGAATACTTCTTTATGTCTGTACTTCAGATGAAGCATTATGCTAGACTCTGGGGATCTGGCCTAGTCATGGTCAGAGCACCTTATATCCAAAATTGGGTGGTCATCAAGGCATGCAGTTTTCAATCATACCAACTCATGAGGATCAATCTGCTTAGAAGCAGCTAGGTATTGAAGTGGATAGAGTGATGCATTTGGGGTCAGAAAGAACTAAATTCAAATTTTGCTTTAGACCATTACTGTCTCTCAGTCTGGGAAAAATCCCTTAATGTTTTTAAAACTCCTCAGACCATTTCTAAAATGTTGATAATAACATCCTTCTCTATGCTTGTTGTAAGAATCAAATGAAATGATACATGTAAATACTTTGCAACCATACAGTGCTATATACATGTTGTTGTTTTTGTTACTAAGACACAGGAGCATTGAGATCTGCATTGGTAGAGAGTCTCCACAATCATGACGCAGAGATCCTTGAAATATAATGACAACAGTGTTCAAGGTCGTCCCATCATGTTTTAAATTGATACCCAGCATAGCACTTACAGACTCTAGGATGAGGAAATTATTCATTTGTTTGCGATATGTCATCCCGTGCATGAGTGCCAGAAAATTCCTATTGCACTGAGAATTTTAACCTTCAAAATCAAAGCACAGGGAGTGAAAGTCATGGGTCACCTGCCTTTGAAATAAACAGGTGAACTCTTCTGTCTGCCCAATAATGAAGGCCTAGAAAGATGCATCTCAACAGATTTCCCAGGGGCATCCAAGACTCCCCAGATCAGACATCAGTGAACTGATCTGCATTTCAATTGGGGAAATACTAAAGATATGGCTACACTGTGAACTCATAACAATCAATCAATAAATCCAGAAGCATTTATTAAATAGTATGTACCAAATACCACGTCAAGCACTGGGTATGCACATTTAAAAAGAACTAAAAAAAAAAGAAAAAAAGGAAAAAGTTCTCATTCTCAAGGAACTTATATCCTATTGTGTCACTCAAACAAATATTGATTAGACATCGAACTACATTAGAGTCTCCATAAGTACTTTAATTCATTGGGACAATTCAGACTCAGTCACTATTGTCCCTTAGTTATTATCCCTATATCTTAGACTTTAAAAGATCAAAGCCATTTCCCAATCCTTAATTCAATTTAATTCATTTCAATTCCAGAAATATTTATTAGGAACCTACCATAATGCTATGTATTGTGTTGGATGCTATGGATTCAGAGATTTAAACCAAAAACCCTAAACAACCCAGGTCAGGAGGGAATTTCTTTCTTACTGCCTGTGGCCACATGTATACAAGAAAGCAAATCCCAAGAATACTTGATGCATTTCTTTCAGGGGTGGGGAGGATCAGGAAACAACTTCTATAGGAAATTTAACTTCATTTGTGCTTCAAAGAAAACAAGATCTCCTCCAAAATAGAGGATGATACTAAAGGCAAAAAATGAAAAATTTCCTAAAATATCAGATAAACTCCCTCAGAATGAGCACAAAACCACCGAGATTATCAAGGGTGGGGACATTCCATTTTTTCCCTTCCATCACTAATAGAGGCACATTCTGGGGAAAAAAAAACAACAACAAAAAAAACCATTAACATCTTATTATTTTCTGTGTGGCTAATGCTTAATGTTTACAGTTGACTTTTAATTTACGTTACACTGATTACAGACTTATTATAGCAAAGGATATCATTAATAAGATGTGCCATGGGGGAGGCCATGGTCCATTAGTTGAGAGAAATGGGCTGCTCATTTTTCTGTCTTGATAATCCCTATATGTCTTTGCATTAAGCACACTTATTTCTAAATGGTATGCAGTCAGCAAAATTTTTGGTAATTAAAGTTTAGGAGGTAGGAGCTATTAGAGATTTCACAATTGAAAGAAATTGTGAAGAAATGACTGCTTTTAATTTATACCAAAAGGGATTGTTTGCAGCATGTGTTTTAACTGGCTTTCTAGAAAGGTCAGTTAAATAAATGAGACTCAGAGTTCAGTTCATAGGAGGACTGTTTAAAGGAACCTGGGATGTTTAGTTAGGAGAGAAGTCACTGGGAGGCTATGGTGGTTGTCTTCAAGGCTTAAAAGGTGTTTGTACTGAAGAGGGATTAGACTTCTAATTGGCCTCAGAGGATCATAGGTCATAGCTTTTGAGTTGGAAAGGGACTCTGAGGCCAACAAATATAACTCCTTCATTTTACATATTAGGAAACAGGTTGAGTATTTAAGTGACTTATCTAGAGTCACATAGCCAGTAAACATCAGGACAGGATTGTAACCCAGGTCCCCCTGAATTGAAATATAGTGTCATATCTCTTATGATACTCTGCAGCTCATGGGGCAACAACATAGAAATAGAAGGAAACGTAGTTCTCAGTTTGATTCAAGGCACAATTCCGAGCTACAGATCTCTTGCCCAAAAGCTTAATGGGCACTTCAAGAGGCAGGGAATTTTCCTTTTTCTGGGAAATTTCTACATGGGCATTTGAAATCTATTTTAAAATGGAATTTCTATTCATAGCTGCGTTGGACTAAATGATCTTTGAGGTTCTTTCATATCTGAGATTCTGAGATTTTATGATGCTGTGATTATACTCATGAGTAGAATAAAGAGGAAGGGTGAATAATAAGGGAGTCTGTATCTAAGGGCAAAAATAAAAGGCTGCAAGGAAGTGAGACTAAAGTCTTAGTCTTTTACCACACTGGAAGATGAAGCATTGGGATATGTCCATTATCTTAAACATTGTTGAACAAGATTAAATGCCTTTTATCTCAATTTCTCTTTTCAAAGTATAGTTGTTATGAGAGGCATCCAATCACATGGTCTTATGCATGCCTATGATGAATACTCCTTGAATACTTGGGCTTGGGTTTTCTTCCCAAAGTAGTTTCTAATTCCTTTATCAGAATTACATGTTGTTGAATGAATATTTTTTAAGCAAAGTTTTTGTTTAATGTTCTTTTAAAAGTGCCCCATTTATTACATAGAAACAAAGTGGGAATACTTTAGGGAAACAGAGTAGTTCCATTGGGTAAATCAATAACAATGGCCTCAGTGAAGGTCAACCAAATCATGTTTTTTTCATTTATTTTTGTAGATTGGGAGAATATTTGTGTGAGTAACTGAGGAAGACCTAAATTCTCCACTACAATTTGTCTTGTCATACAGTGCTTACAATGTTTCCATGGTAGAATAGCTGACCCATTTTTGATGGGCGTTGCTACTTTTGAAAAGGATATATGTATATGTATATGAATCTCTCTCTCTCTCTCTCTCTCTCTCTCTCTCTCTCTCTCTCTCTCTCTCTCTCTCTGTGTGTGTGTCTTTCTCTGTCTCTCTTTAAATTTAAATGAACTTCTGTTCCCCTGCCTTGGATTCCCGTCCTTTGCTTTTATTTCCTTTCCCTTGCCTTGCCTTCCATTATCCTTTACCTGCTTCCTTCACTTCTCCCTTTCTTTGCCTTGCTTTCACCCCCTTTTCCCTTTCTTCCTTCATCCTTTTTTGGGTGGTTTGCATGTTCAAGAAACTAGGAAGTCTATCTCTGAGATCTATAGTGAGTATTCAGAAATCACCCTCCCCAACCAACTCACTTCCTTGGTAGGCATCTTTCTCCTCAGCAGCTCTTCATTAATGCAGCATTTCAAACTGGGTTAGAAATATTTTTTTGCTTACAACCAACTTCATCAGTTTGGCAATTCCCTCCTGGTTCCAGCCTGATCATTTACTTCTCCCCTCTGAGGTATATTCACTTTCTCTAATGGAGGTTGGTTATACTAGACTATACTAGACTCCCCTGATTGGGTTGGTTGTACTCCTAGATGAAATGGTTTTTTACCTCAAAAATTGATTATATGACCAAGGGAACTGATTGGTTAAATAGAATAGTTCTGTAGCTATATACAGTAATTCCACTTGACCTCCAGTAGTTAAGTACCCTTTCTGTAAAGTCCAAATATAAAAAGACAAAAAGAAAAAAAAGTTGTTTTTTTTTTTTTCTCTGAAGGAACTTGCATTCTCTTTGGATCCCTAAAAATATCTAAGTGTAAGATAGCTAGAGGAGAAAGGGTATACTGATGAGAAGGGGAATCTGGCCAAGTTTTCTACAGAAGGAATTATTTAGTTGGGCCCTGAAGGAATCTAAGGATTGTAAGAAGTGTATATAAAAAGTGAAAACATTATGGCCATGAGGGCCAGCCTTGGGAAGGTATGGAAGTAGGAGATGGAACTTTGAGTTTGGGAGATAGCAAGAAGACTGATACTAGAGATTACAAAGGGCATTCATGTGAAATGAGCCTGTAAAGTGAATCTCTAGACAGATTAAGAAGACATTTAAAAAGCAATCTGAGGTTTTTTTTTTTTTTATCTTAGAGACAATAGGGAAATATTAAATATTTTGTGCAACAAAGTAATATAGCCAGACCTGTACCTTAGGGAGATTATTTTATCAAGTGTGGGCTGGGATGGTTTGGAGAAGGTTAAGGCAGGGAGATTAATTAGACAGATATTTCAGTAACCCAGGCAAAATGTGGCAAAGGATTGGATGAGGGTGGTGGGTCTGCTAGTGGGGATAAGGGAACAGATCTAAGACAGTTTGTGGTGGTAGAAATCAGGAATATTATCACCAGCCAATGATTCTGGTATAAATCAGCAGAATACAAAGTGTTCTAGTTGAAGTAGTCTTTTTTTAATATTAGATTCTACTTTATCTCAGGGTCTCTGTATCAATGAGAAAAATTCTTTGATTAAAACATCTTTCTCGGTAAAGGCTAATTTACTTCCAAATTAATCTAACATTTTATACCCTCGCCTTCCCAGTATTTAACCTATGAAGTTAAAAACTCTATTTCCAATATATTTTGTTTTGTAGTCAACCATGGAATAACTGAATCAGTATATGATTTTATGGACTTTTTGTTTTTAGGTTGCAAAATGGGGTTTGACCTGAATTAAATATAAATCATTATAATAAAGACAGTGCCATGCTGGACTTCTATCATGTAAGAGCTTTACACACACACACACAAACACACACACACACACACACACACACCATACACACATATGTATATACATACATAAATACACATACACACATATATATATATATGTATATTAGCATAATGCTCTAAGAGGATATGTATGTGTGTATATACATATGTACACAGTATACATAAATATACATGTATATATTCCCCTGCATATATGCATGTATATGTATACATGTATATAATTAAATATTTTTATGTTTATGTCTATATATGTATGGATATACAGATATTCATACAAAACCATATATGTATATTTATATTTATTAGTATTTGATAACATAACAAAAACTATTTGCTCAATAGCAAAGGAAAATTTAAGAAAGATTAAAAATTGGTGAAATTAAATAAATATCCAAGATATTTTTAAAAGCTAGCTTAATGACAAAATCATTTTCTTAAGGAATTAACATCCATTTTAAAGTATTAAATTAGGAATTTTCTTTTCCAACTTATGCTCAGAGAGTTTGCTTCTCTTAAATTACAGAAATATCCTTCAGAATGCAGTTGGGCTAGTATTCTCATTTGGATTCTCTCAAGGAATTTTGATAGTGGGGGCTATTAACCTATTGATTGTTTCTATTTCCCCCAAAAATGTTAGAAGCATATTTTAGCACCAGCATGAATATGGTCAAATAATGGGCAACTGGGCAACTAGGCTCCTGTTCAGGAGCAGTTGCCTAACTCCATTAACCTTGAATTCTGCTCAAGGTTTTTCTTTCCTCCATTATTGCTGGGCAAAAGATCTCCTGGAAATAAGGTCAACTCATATCTCCCTTGTCATGAGCTTTGGTGCCTTTTGATGTAACTTACTCAAGGCTGTCCCTGATAATGAGATGAGGTCAATACTAGTGGTGACCTTTTGAGCTTAATTCCCTTCTTCCCCAGGTGGAATTGAATAAATTAAGAGACACCTGTCAAGTTGGCCTTGAGAGCTTACTGGGTGTTTCCTAGTTATTTATCCAATCAACTTGGCTTCCTTCCAGACCTCTTAGTCTCTCACCAAGCCAATTCCTGCCCCTTTCAATTCCAACTCCAACACTGATTAACTTATCAGGCCCAAAAAGAGAAGGGGTTTTTCTTTTCTTTAAGACATTTTCACTTTAATGTGAAGGGTTTTCTTATGCTTTAATTGAATTCTCTCACGTTGTTTTCTAACATTGCCAGGTGACATTTTCCAAATAAAACAATGACAGATGTTCTATTGCTGAGCAACTCGATGATTCAAGTGACCCGACAGCATCAGGGGGAAAAAGCAACAAAAATAGCTTTGCAAAATAACATGCCCACTTACGTGGAATGCATTTTCTAGACTCAGAAGAAAAGATGTCATTACCATGGAGTCGGGTGAGATTTGGAGGTTTCCCAGAGCTTGGCCTAATTATTTCTGCCAGTGTCGTGACAGAGTAAGACTTTTCCATTAGTGGTATAGCAGTAGAGTGTGGTCACAAAGACAGAGAGGGGATTAATCATATACCTGATAGCTGGGAAATGGGTTCCATATAGGCCACAGAGTTCTTCCCTTTATTAAATTGATTCTCTCTCTCAGTGCCCTTATGTTTTCTGACTGGGATTTCAATAGTATAGCATTTTGCTTCTGGCAAAAAAGGTAATTATCTGTAGGTCATACTTTTACGAACCTCAACCCTCTGCTTCACATACAACTCCAAAATTCAATTATCAGGTTTCCTAGTCTTATATTAGAAACTTTTTTTTTTTACTTACACTCACTCAAGTACATATAGGGAATCCCTCTAATCTTTTTGCTTTTGTGGGCATCTTTTGTATTCCCATGTGTCTGCATATTATCTCCTCATTTGGAACGGAAGCTTCTAGAGGGCAAGGAGTGTTTTCAATTTTTATTGGAATCCCCAGGACCCACCACAGTGCCTGGCACCCTAGATACACTTAATAAATGTTTATTGATTGACTGATTGTTTGAATTATGGATGATCGGAATGATCAGAATGATGAATGATGAGATAAAACATATTGATAGCAGCTGGTAGCAACAACTATCAGCCACGTATAAACTAGAAAAAAGATTAAACATCAAGATCACAAGCAATGTGTGTACTGTCATCTCAAGCCATTAAGGTTTCTCCTATCTCCCAGAACTTCCTGGCCTTTTATAAAATTGGTGGCCATAAAGATGATCCTGAATCATTCAAAAAAAGTTCAATTGCCTACTACATGCCAGGTACCATGTTAAATATTTTACAAATATTATTTCTAGGTGCTGTTATTTCCATTTTTTATAAACGAGGAAACTGAGACTGAGAAAAGTTAAATGGCTTACACATGGTTACAGAGCTAATGAGTACCTGAGGCAGGAGGTTTTCTTAAGTCCAAGCTCAGTACCCTATCCACTCTGCTGTCTAGCTGCTTCTGCCAGGAATAATGTATTCATATGTTTAATACACCATTACAACACTTAGTTCATTTTAATCCTAGGGACAATATGATGGTCTCTAAGGTACACACGATTCCCTCTACTTGCTTTAAGGAGTCTATTAGATAAAAGTTATAATCATTGCTTGGAACCTACAGTTAGGAAAAAAAATACTAACATTTGATCAGACGTTGGACTTTCTGCCCAACTTTACATCTGTGTGTCTGTCTGCCACTATCTATCTATCTATCTATCTATCTATCTATCTATCTATCTATCATTATCCCCTGACTTCTGGAGGGTTTAAATAAAATTCAAGTTATTGGAAACACTTGGGTAACCACACAGAATATTATATTATATTATAGGATATATGGATGGATAGTGTGACAGGGCCCTCTGGGTAGAAAGGTGGTATGGGGGATAGAGTATCTGCCTAGAGTGAGGAAGACTCATTTCCTAAGTGCACATCTGGCCTCAGGCATTTACTAGCTGTGTGATCCAGAGAAAGTCACTTACCTTTGCTTACCTCAGTTCCCTCATTTGTAAAATGAACTGGAGAAGGAAATGGCAAAGCACTCCAGTATCTTTCCAAGAAAATACCAAATGAGGTCACAAAAAGTAGAACATAACTGAAATGATTAGGCAATAACAAGTGTGAAAGGATAATTCTCCAATTAGCTGATTACCAGATACTTTCTCATGAGGAGGCAAGGGAAGCAGATCCTACCAAAATTGGAGGTACATGTGATTGTATCTTTGGTACACAACCTTCCTGTGTTAGGACAAAGTAGCTTATTTTGTTCAATGTTCAATGACTTAGAAGTACTTCATTTAGATTTAAAATCAAACTGGAACTAAAGGGTGCTAGCAATAGAGAGCTCCACCTCTAGAAAGGCACTAGATGTGGAAGGAAAACATGTCTTCTCTCAGGATTTCCTGGGTATATTGGTGTCAGTCAGAGTAGTTTGCTCCAAGATGCCTGTAGAACCAATAGTCGTCCTCCACGTCAACCTACTCCACCACAACTCTGCTGGTAGACCTGGACTACTGGTCCCACTCAACATTCTAAGACATCATTCTTTCCTTTCCACTTGCAAAATCTTGGATTCTCCAACTGTTTCTGAGATAGCAACTCCTTTTTAAACAAATTCCTTATAGTATGACCAAATCTCAGACTCATAACTTTTATTGATTCAAGGAGGTATATAAGCCCTGTTCACACCTGGTTTTGATGAGTTAAATCACTAAGTATTCTTTCCTAACAAAGTTAATAACTTGTGAAAGAGGCAAGATAAACTATGATACATCACTTTTGATATTTACATATCTGAGTATTTATGAATGTAATGTACATAGCCCACATATTTCCAAAACCACATGCACACATATGTACACACATGCAGATGTGTACATGTATGTATATATATATATATATCCAATTTCTGACTTGACACTTCCAAGTTTTTTTTTTTATAAGCAATTGGGGTTAAGTAACTTGCTCAAGGTTACACGGCTAGTCATTATTTATGTGTGGGTGCTCATTTTCTGAGGCTGGATTCGATCTCGGGTCATCCCAACTCCGAGGCCAGCACTCTTATTCACTGCACCACCTAGCCACCCCACTTCCAAGTTTTATAATGAATCAATATGAACAGAAATGACCATAAATGGCTTACTCTGTCAGCTCTTCGATGTTCTGCTCCACAAGTGTTGGAGGTACATTGGAGACAATGACTTGCATGTCCAGCTGATTTACCACAGATACCTGAAAAGCACCAATATGAGGGTCAGCAGGACTTTCCATGTGCACGTTGTTATTACACAAAATTCCAAACTAAGTTTTCACCCTTCCTAACATATCCAGGCATGGTATCTCCTCATTTTTAAAATTAAGAACAAATCAATTAAGAAATCTGTGCAGTTATGCATTCATCAATCAGCAAGCAAGTATTCCTTAACTATTATGTGCTGGACTCTCTTTTAGGGACTTGAGACAGAAATGAATTGGTGAAAGAAAATACATTTATTACATTGTGGAGAGGGGAGAAGACTACAATTCAAAATCATATTAATAATCCAAGATAGCATTTCTGTAGTGTTTTAAAGTTGGCAATGCACTCTGTGAATATCATCTCATTTTATCCTCAAAATAAACCCTGGAAGGTAGGTCTCTGTTTTGCTGATGAGGAAACTGAGGCAAGTAGTGGTTAAGTAACTAGCCCGGGTCACACAGTAAGTATCTGAGAGTGGATTTTAACTCAGGTCTTCCTGATTCTGGGTTAATTGCGCTATTCACAGTGTTGCCCGAGGCCACATATCATAAGTAATATCATACTGGACTTGATATCAGTAAGAGTGGAATTCTAATACATCTATTAGATAGATAGATGATAGAAAGATGATCTGTAGACATGCAAATATCTATGCTAAAATCAAGGAATATAAACTCAGTCCTTTGAAATTTTGCTCCAAAAATGTAGAAGGGACCTATTCTGATCTTATTAATATATTTTCTTAACTGTAATGTATTCCATCTTCACCTTTGCCTTTTAGAATGCCTTGATTTTTTTCAGAACACTCAGGACTCATATGACATAAAGTCTATTTTGCTTTTCCTCCCCCCACTTGGCTTGGATTGCCATCTCCCTACAATTGTACATTTATATATTCATTTATATATTTCATTTTTATATGCTGTGTCATTTCATTTACATGGATATATTGTCTCTATCCAAGAGCACTGAAATTTAGAGGGCATATGCTTTAAAATATTGCTTCTTAAAGATGGCAAATTAAAAAGTAAACTATATAATACATCGATAGCATATGCATTCCTTTAATAATCTAGAAATCACTAAATGGAGTAAATGACTAGTGGCATCAATGAATCAAAATAAAATGCTACAAGATGATTCATATGTTAACCACAATCATTTATGCCCTAAGAATTGCCCTTCCTTCTCAAGTGATTTTTGTCTTAATTAATTTTTGTATTATTTTTACATCATGGATAAAAAGTTGATTGAGGATTCCATTTTTTTGTTGACTTGTCTGTCTTGGGAGTCAAATTTGCTCACTATAGACCTGTCTATAGTTGACATATAAATTTACCCGAAGCAGTATTTATGGGGACAAACATATCGACCTTCCTCATTCTTACAACATATTAATCTTTAAGAAGGATGAACTCCACAAAAGATAACTGATACTGTGAAAGGAACTCTCATTTTCATTTTGACTGAACCATGACTGGATCAAAGTTGGCGACACTGAAGATCTCACAAAACAAACAGAAAACTCTAGGACCTTAAGCTCTGGAAGGGATGTTTCAGGTAATCTAATCCAACCCCTCCATTTTAGAGAAGAGAGAATAGAGACCCAGAAAGGAGAAATAACTGCCTGAGACCACAGAGAGTTGTAAGTCACTGACCTGGGGTTCTGTTGGAACAGAGTGAGAGAGAGCAAGGTCTGGTCACTGCCCTATGTGTGAGAGATGGCAGAGACACAGTAGTTGCAGCTGTTGCCCTGTGGCTGCTTCTGGAGCAACATGCTTGCAGATCATAGGGGGACTAAGTGACCATTCAGAGGATAATCACTCTTGCTTTGACCTGCTTGGATCTGGGTTTTAAGTCTTGGGTGGTGGTCCTGGGGTGTATGTCCAGTGTGCCAGAGCTTGTGGTGGCTGTAGAGAGGTCACCCGCCTCATAGCTCTGAAAAGTGTGAAAACCCAAGTGATTTGGGACACAGATCTCTCCACTCTAGAAGCAGAATTTTGCCATGGCAAAGAGCTCAAAAATCAAATAACTGGCTGGCAAGATGAGCAAGCAGAGGAAGTGTAATCAGACCATAGAATCTTTTTATGGGGACAAAAAGTATCAAAACATGGAACCAGAAGAAGCCAATTTAACCAAAACTCCTCCATCAGAAGCTGCCAAGAAAAATGCTAATTGGTTATAGACCATGGAGGAGCTCAAGAAGGATTTTGGAAATCAAATAAAAGAAGTGGAAGAAAAATTGGGGAGAGAAATGAGAATGGTGTAAGAAAATAGAAAAGCAAGTCAACAGCCTGACTAAAAAAAATGACATCTTAAAAAGAAGACTAACTCAAATGGGAAAAGAGGCCCAAAAAGCCAAAGAGGAAAAGAGTGGCCTAAAAAGACAAATTGGCCAGATGGAAGAGGAATTTCAAAAATTCACTGAAGAGATTAATTCCTTCAAAATTAGATTGAAGCAAATGGAAGCTAATGATTTTATGAGGAATCAAGAAACTATAAAACAGATACAAATAAAGAAAATAGAAGGTAATGTGAAATATCTCATTAGAAAATCCACTGACAAGAAAAATAGAGCCAGGAGAGATAATTTAAAAATTATTGGACTACCTGAAAGCCATGATCAAAAAAAGTGCCTAGAAATAATCTTTCAAGAAATTCTTGGGGGGCAGAGCCAAGATGGCGGAGTAGAAACAGCACGTCCAAGCCACTCTTCCCCCAGACTACCTCCAAACTGTGTAAAAGGGGACTCTGAACAACTTCTGGAGCCCCCACACCCACAGAACGACACAGAGAAGCTAACCTCCCGCTGAGGACAGCCCGGCAGCCCTGCAGGAAGGACCAGCTGAGAAGTCTGGGAGCCAGCAGCACAGTGCTCAGAGCATGGGAAGCTGAGCACAGCTGAGTGGCTGAGTCGCAGTTTTAGCCCCAGGGCAGCAGGGCCAGCAGCTGGCTGGAGGGACCCCAGAACACCAGCAGCTGTGGCGATTCCAGAATTATCAACATAGACATGCCTAGGACAAAGTGAGAGGTTAGTGCCCTATGGACTTTTGGACCAGTATTTGGGGAATGCATTGGCTTCCTCCCCTGGGGGCTAGAAGCTGCTGAGGAGATACGCCATTTTGTAGTTTTCAGAGGCAGCTCCAGCTCCTGGCCTATGAACTGTAGGGAGATCCAGCGATCAGTCTTGGGGGGTAATCGCTTTTGCTTTAACCTACCTGGATCTGGATTGTGATCTGGGGTGGAGGTCCTGGGTGGGGTTCCAGCTTGCCAGAAACAGAAGTTGCCCCCCCCCCCACACACACACACGTTCAGGTTGAAAGTTCCAGTCTCTCACCAGGCCATACTGTGGCAACAAGCCCAATAGTCAAGTAATTAAGTGGCAACATGCCAAGGCAAAGGAAACAAATTAAACAGAAAATGCAACCTTAGACTCATACTTTGGGGGCAAAGAGGATCGAAGCATAGAGTGGGAGGATGACTGTGAGGTCTGAAGTCCTGCTCCAAAAGCCCCAGGGGAAAACATGAGCAGGTTGCAGGCCATAGAGGACCTGAAGAAGGACTTTACAAATCAAATAAGAGAAGTGGAGGAAAAATTGGAAAGAGAAATGAGAAGGACGCAGGAAAAGTATGAAATGAGGGTCAACAGCCTGACTGAGGAAAACAACACCTTAAAAAATAGACTAACTCAAATGGCAAAGGAGGCCCAAAAGAGCAACGAGGAGAAGAATGCCTTAAAAAGTCGAATTTGCCAGATGGAAAAAGAATCTCAAAAGTTCACTGAGGAGATTCATTCCTTCAGAGTTAGACTGGAGCAAATGGAAGCTAGTGACTTTATGAGAAATCAAGATACTGTTAATCAGATCCAAACAAATGAAAGATTAGAAGTCAATGTGAAATATCTCATGGGAAAAACCACTGACCTGGAAAATAGATCCAGAAGAAACAATTTAAAAATTATTGGATTACCCAAAAACCATGATCAAAGAAAGAACCTCGAAATCACCCTTCAAGAAATTCTGAAGGAAAATTGCCCTGATGTTTTAGATCCAGAGGGCAAAATAGAGGTTGAAAGAATCCACCGATCACCTCATGAAAAATTTCCCAAAAAGAAAACACCCAGTAATATTATAGCCAGGTTCCAGAGTCCCCAGATCAAGGAGAAAACACTACAAGCAGCCAGGAAGAAACAATTTCAATATTGTGGAAACACAATCAGAATAGCCCAGGACCTGGCAGCTTCTACACTGAGGGATTGAAGGGCATGGAATATGATATTCCAGAGGGCAAAAGAGCTGGGAATGAACCAAAGGTTGATCTACCCAGCAAAACTGAGTATTTTGTTTCAGGGGAAAATATGGCCATTCAGTGGAATAAAGGACTTTCATGCATTCTTGATGAAAAAACCAGAGTTGAATAGAAAATTTGACATCCAGATGCAAGAAGGAAGAGATGCCTGAGAAGGTAATCAGGGAAAAGAAATCAAAAGGAACTCATCAAAGTTGAACCATTTACATTCCTATATGGAAAAACAATAACTATGACTGATGAAATCTTTCTCAGTATGAAAATAATGGAAGAAGGGTGTATGGTCATATGAATACATATGTGAATATATGTATATATGTTTACAGTTATATATGGATAGAGGACATAGGTTGAATTTGTTGGGAAGGGAGGATACTTAAGGGGTGAAATTATGAGGTGAGAGAGGAAAGTGGCAAGAGGAGTTGGGGAGAGACAGGGTAGGGTAAACTATCTCATGTAGAAGAAGCAAGGGGAAGTGGTTGCAAAGGAGGGGAAGAATAGGAAGGCAAAAAGGCAAAACCACATTCATTGAATTTGGTACTGGGAGAGAATGACATACATTCTAAATGGGATATCTCAACCTGTAGCAGAATAGGGGGAAGCGGGATGAGAGGAGGGATGATGGATGGGAGGGCATCCTTGGGGGGAGAGGAGGTTGGCAGTACCCACTCCAGAAGAGGGACAGAATCAAGTAGGGAATGGACCAGGTGGGGGGTGGGATGAGTGGGAGGGAATTATAAGCAGCCTTGTACAATATATCTACTATGATAATGTTTTGCACAGCTAGATATGTATAACATATACTGAATTACTTATCTTCCCAGAGGGAATGGGTGACAAGAGAGGAAGGAAATGGATCTGAAATTTGAGGTCTTAAGATTAAATGTTTCAAATATATATATAAATACTATTTTAATACTCTTTTGCTTGTAATTGGAAGATACGATGTGCAGGCATTGGGACACAAAGATTCACCTTCCTCTAATGGAAAAGTCGAAGGGGGTATGGGAGAAGATATGGAAGAGAGCAGATTGGAGGAAGTGATATCTTGTGGGACTGCTATTCTGGGAGGGTGGGTAGGGGAAAAACATGGGGGAAAATAATTGTAACTCAAAATCTGGCAGAAATGAATGATGTAAAACAGAAGTCAATAAAGCATTTGTTTAAAAAAAAAGAAAGAAATTCTCAAGGAAAATTGCCCTGATATTTTAGAACAAGAGGGCAAAATACAAACTGAAAGAATTCACAAGATCCTGAAAAGAAAACTCCTAGGAATATTATAGCCAAATTGCAAAGTTCCCAGGTCAAGGAGAAAATATTACAAGAATCCAGGAAGAAATAATTTGAGTATTGTAGAAATGATATTCTGGAGGTCAAAAGAGCTGGGATTAAAACCAAGAATCACCTATCCTGCAAAACTGAGTATCATGTTTCAGGGGGAAATATGGTCATTCAATGAAATAGAGGATTTTCAAGCATTCTTTTTTAATTTTTTTTGCTTTTTGGTGGGGGGAAGGTAGGGCAATTGGGGTTAAGCAACTTGCTGAAGGTCACACAAGTGTTAAGTGTCAGACGCTGGATTTGAACTCAGGTCCTCCTGACTCCAGGGCTGGCACTCTATTCACTGTGCCACCTAGCCACCCCACTTTGAAGCGTTCTTGATGAAAAAAATCAGAGATGAACAGAAAATTTTACTTTCAAATATAAGAAGCAAGAGAAGCATGAGAAGGTAAACAGGAAGAAGACATCATAAGCAACTTATTAAAGTTGAACTATTTGCATTCCTTTATGGAAAAAACAATAATTACATTCATGGAACTTTTTCTCAATATTAGCATAGTTGAAGGGAATATATATGTATATATACATATATGTATATATAGGAGGGTGTATGTGTATACAAATATATATATATATATATATGTGAGTGTGTGTATATGTTTGTACATGTATACAAAGAGAGGGCACAGGATCAGTTGAATAGGAAAGGACGATATCTAAAAAACAAAATTAAGAGGTGAGAGAGGAATATATTGGGAGAAGCCGAAAGAGAGAGATCGAGAGAGAGAGAGAGGGAGAAAGAGAGAGAGAGAGAGAGAGAGAGAGAGAGAGAGAGAGAGAGTAGTAGTAGTAGTAGTAATAGTAGTAGTAGTAGTAGTAATAGTAGTAGTAGTAGTAGTAGTAATAGTAGTAGTAGTAGTAGTAGTAGTAGTAGTAGTAGTAGTAGTAGTAGTAGTAGTAGTAGAATCTCATATAAGGGAATTGAGATAAAACTGTTATGGTGGAGGGGAAGAAGAGGAAAGTGAAAGGGAATGGGCCAACCTTATTCTCATTGAATTTGGCTCAAAGAGGGAATAACATACATACTCAACTGGGTATCTTACCCTACAGGAAAATAGAGGGGAAAGGGATAAGAGGCAGGATGATAGAAGGGAGGGCAGATTGGTGGAGAGGTTAGTTAGAAGCAAACACTTTTGAAAAGGGACAGGGTCAAAGTAGAAAATAGAATAAGTGTGGGGCAGGATAGGATGGAGGGAAATATAGTTAGTCTTTCACAATGTAAGTACTATGGAAACCTTTTTTGTAGCTACACATGTAGAACTTATATTGAATTGTTTGTCTTCCCAGTGGGGGGTGGGTGATGAGGGAAGAAGGGATAGAATCTGGCAATCAATCAAAGTTAAAAAAAATGTAAAGGGGCGGCTAGGTGGCACAGTGAATAGAGCACTGGCCCTGGAGTCAGGAGGACCTGAGTTAAAATCCTGCCTCAGACACTTAACACAAAAACTAGCTGTGTGACCTTGGACAAGTCACTTAACCCCAATTGCCCTCCAAAAAAAGCAAAAAAAAAAACCCAAAAAACAAAATGTTAAAAAAAAGAAATTATGAGTATCCTTGCTAGAATGAGAAAAAGTTAGAAGTTACAATTAAATATATCCTGTCTCCAACTGTAAGACTCATTTGCAAATTCTTTTTTGCCAAAGTCTCTTCCACGTAGGGTTACCTTATTTTTTTACCACTCCCTTTTGAAAAAATATCATAGTCCATATTTTTGATGTAATTGAATTTATCATATATATACATATATATGTATATATAAAACTATATTTTCAAGTACAAAAAAATGAGGGCATTTTAAATTGGTGCTGTCCATTTTGGTGGTGATGATTGAAATACTCAAGAAATATCCAATAACATTTTGCTTTCACAAGGCATTTGCATTATAGCCCTGAGTCAAACATATACAGAACATGTGTATTCAGCACACACTGATTGCTCTGCTCCACTAAATTCTCTGAGTATGTGCCCATACACTTCCCAAAATTAACTTTCTGTGGGTTGATCACTGATCAAAGTTTCAATTTCCAAATCACTGTTCTGACCTGGGATTCTTAATGATTGGAATAGATGGTCATGGTTGATGCAACTGATTCAATCAGAAACAGTTATAATTGATGCCAGTGTGACTGAGCTCTGTGACTCACATTATGATTCTTTAAAATTGAGTTTAAGCTTCTTTGCAAATCAATTTTCCAGCATTTGAGGATATAATTTTATTCTCCTGCAACATTTTCTTGGTATGAAAATACATAGTCTAGAAACTTCATACCTATTTTTTTTTTACAAATTCCCTACCTAATCTTGATGTTGCTATTTAATATTGCCTAGATGGCTCACCTTTACAATGTCTCAACTGTACCTGATTTACCAAAGAATTGTGACCTGGTGGAACTTTTTTTTTAACCAGAACAGTAATGACAACACTATACCAGGTAATGCTTATAAAAGTCATAAATATCCTGCATCCATATTATGTTTCCTACTTCCTAAATCATTATGACCCTGTTTAGTGGCACAATAATATTCAGTGCATTTGTCCATTTCTATTGGAGCTATGTGTATGAAGAGTTAAGGGTAGCCACATGCATAACTACAATGGAAATTTTTCTTCATTTTCTTTTCATTCATTTTTTTACTCATTCATTTATTCATTACTCATTCATTATTCATTCTTTACTTCTTTTCCATGATACTGTAAGGATGGAGGAACTTTGCATGCGTAATAATTAACACAGACACATATTGCCCCAAATTTTCTGATTTATTTGCTTAAAATTCCCCACTTTATCTTCCCTGCTTGAGGAAATCAAGTGAAGCTAAGTGATTTACCTATGGCTTCATAGCTAGTGTCATAGACAGGATTTGACAGGTCTTCCTGATTCAAGGTTCAGTCCTAAACACTACACCAAGCTGTAAGTTTTATTAGGGCACAAAACTAGGGAGATAATGTGGTACAGAAGAATGAGCAATACCACTGGCTTCAGAGGACCTGGATTCAAAATCGGCCAGTGATACTTAGTACCTGTTTTGATGATGGGCAGGTCACATAAACTTTTTTACATTCAGTTTCCTCATTTATAACAGCAAAAAATAATAACCAGAATTTATGCCATTTTACCATCATATTATAGGAATGCTTGTTTTAAGAATGGAAAAATAACTAGCATTTAATGTTTTCAAAGTGCTGCAAATATATGTCATTTTATCTTCAGCAACAATGGGGAATAGGTGCTATTACTTTTCCCATTTCACAGATATATAAACTAAGTCTGACTTGTTTTGGGTTGTGACCAAGCAAGCCAATTGATGCAAAAAGGTTATTACAATTTCATTTTGAAGTAACATTTTAATACTATTTTATGTTCTTTACCTTAATACTCCATCAATATTCTATATATTCTTAAATTCCATTCTTTCTAGTTCTTTAAAATTTTTTGGTCTTTATTAATTTGTTTGTTTACTTTTAGTTTACAAGATTCATTTCCACAGTTCCTTGAGTTTGAAATTTTCCTTTCTTCCCTCCCCCCAGGCCCCATGATGGCATACAATCCAGTATAGGATCTGCAAATGCTTTCACGTTAGACATTAGTCAGGTTATAAAGAAGGATTGTATCAGATGGAATGAACAATGGGAAAGAGGACACAAAACCAAACAAGAAAAGAAAAAGAGCAGGAAGTTTGCTTCAATCTGGATTCAAACTCAGTTCTTTCTAGTTCTTTCTCTGGATGTAGACGTCTCTCTCCATCATGAGTCTTTTGGGATTGACTTATATCACTGCATTGATGAGAAGAATCCAGTCTATCAAAGTTGGTCATCACACATATGTTGTGTCTGTGATTGTTTACAAGTTTCTCCTGGTTCTACTCTCCTAACTCAGCATCAGTTTGTATAAGTCTCTCCAGGTTATTATTTTGAAGTCTATCTGCTCCTCATTTCTTATAGCACAATAGTATTCCATTACATTCATATACCACAACTTGTTCAGCCATTCCCCAATTGATAAGCACCGCCTTAATTTCCAATTCTTTGCCACCACAAAAAGAACTGCTATGAATATTTTTGTACATAGGGGTCTTCCTCACACTTCTAGTTTTAAAGATCTTCACAGTCTGTCTCATGTAACCTTCCCAGGCTTATCATGCGTTACTCTTCTCACTCTTCCTATCATTTAACCAATCTGAGCTTACTACTGTTATAACACATCCTATCCCTATTTTTCTACCTTTGAATCTGATTTACTGATAATGATAATATGCTTAATGATAAAACATTAGTAGTCTCTTCCTCAAGGCACTAAGAGAAAGCAAGGAAGTTCTCCCACATTTTGGCTTGGCCCTGTGAGTGGATGGTGGATCTCAGTTTTTGAAAGCAATACCGATTTTGGTGAGATGACAGATCCATTTATTTGATGGAATATAGAATGATTCCTATTGTTTTAATTTTTGCTGCCCAACTATAGAGAAATCCATTTTCATTTTAACTCACTAGTAAATTAAATATTAAAACATGACCTTACCCATAAAAGGAATTTAAAAAAATGAGACATATTCCCCCAAAAGAACAAAGTCATATATAAAGAAAATAACAAGCTAGGCTATATTATCAAAGTGATCCTAATCAGAGCTTTTCAAGTTCTTCAGTCTCCTATTAATAAAACTCGATGGAAGGCAGAATCCCATTTAGGATTTCTAAAGAATTTCTGAGACATTCTTGATCTCTTGTTTGAATTGAGATGTTTCCAATGCTATTTTCCCATGATATATCCTTCTTATCTTCATTGCATACCCTCTTTCTCAAAATATTCCTCCACCATAATTTCTCCAAAATCCTTTCCACTTACCAAGACATTAGCTTTGCCACTTAGCCCTTTCCCATAATCATCGGTTGCAACGACCTGAAACTTGAAGTAGGATCTTCTCATGTTCTTGAACAGCATAGCAGTTTTTATAAGACCTGTATATGTCTCCACCACAAATCCTTCCTTCCCCTCTTTAATTGGAGGTATGATAAGTCTGTACGCCATGGCGCTATAATTACCAGTGTCTTTATCAGTTGCCTATAAAGAAAAGTAGAAGAGAAAGTGAATATGAAGAAAAATAACATTTATATTTTGAATAAATGACTAATTTGCTTTAGTTATGCAGTGAGTAGTATACCATGTGATGAATCAGAATGACTGGGTTCAAATCTGAACTCTCTCACTTATGTACCTGTGCTAGCAGGTGACTCAATTCAATAAGCATAAAATTTTCACCTGTACCATTCAGTGAGCTGAGCCTATTGTGAAAGTCTTCCCTTTAGTTCATTCTTTGGGCCTCAGTTTCCACCTCTGTAAAGTGATGTTTGTACCAGAGAGCTTGTGAGGTCCTTTACAATGCTATGTCAGTGGTTATATGATTACACCTATTGAATAAAAGCCACACTACCTTGGCATCTTCCTGGTAAAATTTTCAATAATAGTGTTTTGTGATTCTGTGTATACTTAAATTTTCTTTGTTATGAACTTGACATACATCAACAAAAAAAAATCCCTTCAAAAAAAAGAGAAAAAAGAGGGTTGCATAAGATGCCATGAAACTCTATCGTTGGATAGGTTATTTTTAAAGTATATATCAAAGTTCAAAGTATATTGCCTTGCTTCTGTGTCTCCTACTGAACTACTCTGAGTATCTTTCAACGTTTCATTGACAGTCATTTCCTTTAGTGCTTTACAATGTATAAAGGACATGTCTCCACAACCTTGTGAATAGGAAGAGATTGTCACCTCCCACCCATTATATGGATGAGAAAACCAAGGCTGAGAGATGTTAAGTCACCTCAGGTGATATAGATGTTAAATGATTGAGTTGGAACCTAAAATGGTTCTTATCATTTTTACTCCAACATCTTTTCCATTGCCTCCCTCTTGCTATCTTTCTGAATCTGATTTTGTATCTGTCTATCATCTATCTATTTATCTATCTATCTGTCTGTCAGTCTGTCTATCTATCTATCTACTTAATTATGTACTTATTTAGTTTTAGATTGGACCTATGATTTTGTTGGCATAGAGAAAAGAAACTCCCCTTACTGCTGTAGATTAATACCTAAATATCATGTATATTTCCTTGATTTTCTATTTGGTGATTAAATCAGTAATTTTTCAGCTGATTCAGTTATTTGCACTGTCTTCTTTGGCAAAGTGGTTCTGATTGATTCTGAACTCTTCTGATTATAGAAAGAAAAGATCGGTATTGATTATTCTTCATTCCATTGGTTTCTGTGGAAAAGACATGGGTTGTGATGTGTGTGTGTGTGTGTGTGTGTGTGTGTGTAAGAGAGAGAGAGAGAGAGAGAGAGAGAGAGAGAGAGAGAGAGAGAGAGAGAGAGAGAGAGAGAGAGAGAGAGAGAGAGAGAGAGAGAGTTTGAGTCCTGGAAGGTTTCCCAGAGATTAATCCTAACCACACCTGACCGAAAAATCACCTTAAAACGCCCTCCCAAATTGGTAATTCCACAGTTTCTCTGAATACTTTCATGAAAAGATAGCTCACCCCCCCTCCCCACAATCAGAACTGTTTTAGCTTTCCTTAGCACTAATTGTTAAAATGTTTCTTCTTACATTGATCCTAAATCTATCTACCTTCCAGAACCAAGTAGAGTAATTCTACTTCATCTTTCATTTGAAAGCCATTCAAATTCATGAAGAAAGCTTTTGTGGTCCTCCCAAGTCTTTTCTGGGGTGAACGTCTCTGATTCTTTCTACCATTCTTCATATGAACTGAAGGCACCTTCTTGGTTGCCCTACTTCCACCCCATACCAACAATGAATTAGGTAGAGGAGGGATATGGCCTCCCTAATGTGTTTATATTGACTCTCCATACTTGTAATGGGCTTTATTTTTCTTACTTTCTCAATGGGTGGGGGAGAGGAGGCTGGAAGGAGAAAAATTTGAAACTGAAAAAATGAATTAATTTAAAAGCTATAGTTTATATAGGGTTTTTTAAAAAATAACTTTCATGCATATTAGCTTTAGGCCAGCTTTCTTCTTCCATTAGTCATATATTCAAAGTAATCCTGAGAGTGCAGGTCCCACAGGGTTGTAGAAAGAGTGTTGCTGGCCCTGAAGTGAGGAAGACCAGGCCTAAGCCTTAACTCTGACACTTAATTAGATGTGGAATTGTGAACAAATCACTTTACCTCTATGATGATCAACCATCTCCCTAAGCTTACAAGGTAGGGATGGGTCATGAGCAGAACTGGTCCAGAGAGTTCTCATGATAACAAAATTAACATTTAAAATTGAGATAGTCAGGGGCAGCAAGGTGGCACAGTGAAAAGAACACTGACCCTGGAGTCAGGGGGACCTGAGTTTAAAGCCAGCCTCAGACACTTAATACTTACTAGCTGTGTGACCTTGGGCAAGTCACTTAACCCCAATTGTCCTGCCTTACGCCCTCCAAAAGGCAATAAAATAAAATGAACTCTTTTTTTTTAAAGCAATTGGGGTTAAATAACTTGCTCAAGGTTACACGGCTAGTCATTATTTATGTGTGGGTGCTCATTTTCTGAGGCTGGATTCGATCTCGGGTCATCCCAACTCTGAGGCCGGCACTCTTACTCACTGCGCCACCTAGCCGCCCCAGTATAATGAACTCTTAAAAAAAAAGAGAATAAAAGACCTCATTGAAAATATAATTGAGATAGTCTCAAAGATCTTTTATAGCCTGCACATTTAGGATACTATGATTCACATTTTATAGAGGGGACTGAGGCTCAGTGTAGTTCAAACAGCTATCTGAATTTTGGAGGTGACATCAGAAGCTGAGTCTCTGCAGATTCCAAGGCCAGCACTCTGTCCACTCCCCAACACTGCCTTTCACAGGAGAACATCATGCTTAGTAGTAACAGATATCCTGCACTTGTTCAGTGGATTTTATTTGGAAGACACAATATAAACATTGTGGAGCCCAGTAAGATGCTGCAGGCATCTGTATGGTCCTGCCCCAAATCCTCAGCTGATATTTTCAGCGCCAAAGGGGACAGAGCACTTTCGTTATTCTTTTTAAAATGCAATGATGTGTGAAATGACAAATAAAACACACTGAAATTCATATTTTAGCTATTTGAGATTTTTCCCACATTCGTCTCTATACTTGTTTAGAAATTGCCTGCAATCATTGTACTTCTGATGATCGTGTATGACTTCCCTGAAATCATCCAGAATAGTCCAGATGAAATCCCAGAGAATATATGCAATCAAAGCATGAAAATTCAAACTAGTTACTCAAGCAGTAAAAGTCAGTAGCTTATTAAGTTACATTTGTTTGGATGTTTTCAGCTGATTCACTTTAGTTTTCAGTAGGTAACTCAACCACACAGAATGCAGGACTTGGTAGGGAAATTAGAGGCTGTCTAGCTTAACTTTCAGAAGAGGATTAGAGAGGAAAAGGGACTTGCACCAAATCATGAATTGTAGATTTCCAAGTGGAAAGGGGCTTTAGAGGTCAACTGGCCCAATCCTTTCACTTTACAGATGAGGAGACTGAAGTTCAGAGAGGGCAAAGAATTTACCCAGTGCCACATATAATAGACAGAGTTGGAATAAAGCATGGAGTTCATCTCGTCCAATCTTCTCATTGTCCATAAGGGAAAACTGAGATTCAAAGAGGAGAAAAGACAATGTCATAGATCTTAGATTCAGAACAAGAATAGGGGGCATCTAGATTAATTCTTTCATTTTTTTCCAGATGAGGATATTGAGGGAGAAATCACTTGCCCACAATTTAACTTTGAACCAGCTTCCTCCATACCTAATGACTTTTTCATTGTTCATATCTCCTTATTTCTCCAGTTCTTTAGGAACTTACAACTGCTGTTTTTACCTCATCATATTTATTTATTTTTCAATTAAGATTAGGCCAGGGACTTTATTTAGCTTGAGTCTCCTGAAATGACTGTACCTTGTAAACAAACACCGAGAACTAACATGAGTCATTTTTATACAGAAACATCAACTCTTTTCTTCATAACTTTTCACAGTGCTTTTTCATTCTGCCATCAAAGAACATAAATTTACAAATAAAAATTCATACGCCTACCAGTCATGCACACTAGAGTCATGCACAATTAAAAATGGAAGGCTTACTTTCTCCTATGAATTATAAGCAGTTCTGATTTAAATATGCACATATGCCTCTGAGATGGAGGTTTTGAATCTCATTTAAAATCTATGAAGCAAGACTCATAAATGGTCAGCTTTGTCTTGTTTTGACATCTGAATCTACATTGCTTTTAATGTAATTTTGATTTTAAAGTAGTTATGGAGTAGTGTAGGTGCAGGAACATTTTCTAGACCTGCAGAAGACTAGAAATGGGGAAGCCTGAATGATCAGGGTGGTATGGTGGGATAAATCATAGTTATAGACAGATAAATCTACAGTTATACACCTGCATTCTAATTTTCCACTTACAACCTCTGGGACTTTGGGCAAATACTGCCTCAGTTTATTCAATTTTAAATTGAAGAGTTTGGATTAGATGGCCTTTCATATCCTTTTGAACTCTAAATCAAGGAGGCTATGTCCTCTAAAATCCCTCCTGGCTAGCCCAACTTTCTCATTTTATACCTGAGGAAAGAATGGGAAATTCACTTGAACCCATAAATCCCATAGTTCAACCCAGGAATCCAGCCCTCGATTTCATAGCTCCATGCTCTTGTCACCACCACTACTCAATCATGTCATTTTTAAAAGAATTTGATTCATTTTACAACTTTTTTTAATCTTTGGATTTGGCTGAAAAATTAACCACAGATAGCATTTCTTTATTGTTTTAAGGTTTGCAAAGGGCATTACAAATATGATCACCTTTTTTCCTCTCACAGTAACCGTGAGAGGTAAACACAATTATTATCCTCATTTTATAAATGAAGAAAATGAGGCAGACAGATGGTAAGTGACTTGCCTTAGGTCATGCAGTTAGTGAGTATCCAAGGCAAGATTTGAATATGGTTCTTCCTGTGTCCATGCCCAAATTTCTTCAGACTTCACCACCTTGCTACACAAGTATTTTACTGAGCTCTCATTAAATGCCAGGTATTGTCCTAAGCACCAGGGATACAAAGAGAATAGTCCCCTCAAATAGCTTACAATATATCACTCCATTTTCTTTTTACTTCTGACCCTCATATAACCTGTGCCAAATATCATCATCTTTCTTTGCCTCAGTTTCTCATTTATGAAATGGTTATATTCATACATATAGTATCCATCTTATAGGGTTGGTTTGAGACTCAAATAAGGTATTATATATGAAGGGCTTTGCAAAATTCACAATGCTATATAAATGCCAGTTACCATTATTGTTGCCAAGTACACCACATTAGCATAACACTATATTGTTAGCAACATAATATGCAGTTTATGAATTTGAAATGAAAAGCCATTAATGGGGGAAATATAACTTAGAACAGTAGAATCTCAAGTTATATTCAACATGTAAATGATAAGGGAAGAGATAATGGTAGTTTGGTATAATGGTCGTTTGGTCCTTTTGTGAGATTAGATCAAGATGCTGAATGGCTCAAAGGCATGGAATCCTGAGATATTTAATAATGAAAGTTAAAGGTCACTGGGGAGAAATATCAAAGTACAGGGACATGCAAGTTATAATCCATTATTGACCAAGACATGCTTGGGAGAGATAGTGTCAAGGATGTCATCAGAAGTATGTAGGACAAGAAAAGGAAATGGGCCAGTCACATGGAAAGAATAAAGGAAAACTGACAACTACCTCATGTGTTCCACTGCTATCTAGGCTATGACAACAGGCCCAAGACAGAGCTTGCTTGCATGTGCCTGTGTGTGTGTGCACACGCGCGCGCGCAAGATGGACAAATCTTTAGAAAGTCAATCTGGCAAAGTCTTTGATCCAATTTTTGAAATAACATCCTGCAATTCATTAAGAAAATTTGTGAGGTTACAAAGGAAACCAATTGTATTAAAAACAATTAATAAAATATTTTTTTCTAAGAAGAAGTTGATGGATTCCAGCTGAATATCCCCTATCCTAAAGGAAGGCCTCAGTATATTGAGTGGAGGCCCTGTGGTGGGCTTCTGGGAGGGCCTAGAAAAGGGTTAGAATGAATCATAATCATAGAATGTCTACAACCTACAGCCTCGAAGAAATTGTCCAAAACTATGAGATCACAGATCTGTCAAACACTGAAGTAAAGGGACAGGGAAAAATCTATCATTGATTTTAATGTCCCGGACTTTGTTTTCTCAGGTTATGAGAGACCAGATTCCAGATCAAATTCTGAAGTAAGGAGGAACCACTCATTACTAAATAGACAATTGTTTCCAGGATCAGTGATTTTTCCAGTATGGATGCTCCCTCTAATGACTTTTGAAATCCCACCAGGACTTAGTTATCTATCTTTGTGAGTTATTGTCATCCAAGAATACATCAGTGCCTAGTGATGACCATTGGTATATTAGCTAATCTAGTCCTCAGAGGAGAGTCTCATGGTATGGCCCTGGGAACCATACTGAATTCTTTTTGGCCTCTTTATATCTACTAGAGCTTCTTCTCCACTGGTCTAGACTTAAGTGCTCAGTCACCTCTTGACCACCATGAAACCTTCAAAGGCGGACTTGAGTAAAAGTTCTAAGGCAAACTAAAAGTCAAAGTTTGATCTTTATCTTTGAAGATATCCTGATAGAAGTCCCACTAGACCCCAACAAAAGCAGGATTTTTGATCTTTCCCACCTCCCCTCTGTGATGAACTTATAAGAAAAAGGTCAGATGATCACAGATTGATGGTTGGAAATTCAGAGGGCACTGAGTCAACATTCTGAACTTTTACAGATGTGGAAGCTGAGACTCAAAAAGGTTAGATTACTTGCCCAGAGTCATTTAGATAGTATGAGGGGTAGAATTAAAAAAATTAGTCTTCTTGATTCCAAGTTGAACACATAATCAGCTACACCATACTACCTCTTTCAGATCATTTGGACTATTAAAATAGATATCATTCACCAACTGATAACAAAGGTTTCACATTGTATCCAATTAGGTAAAGACAATGAAGAAGGAATTCCTGAAACGACAAGACTGACATCTGATGTGTGAGTAAATAAAGTTTTGTACAAGAGCACTGTTTTGCATATAGATTTGACTTCACCAGAATCCAACTTTATTCCAGCACTCTTGACAGTAGTCATTAATATTGGATAAAGGTCACACAAGAAGAATGGATTTCACAGACTGTGGGATAAGCTTCTTATGATGTTTTATGCTTGTCAGGTAGTGAAAAGGGAAGGTACCAAACTGCACCCCAAAGTTGCTCCAAAAGAGTTAATGTCAGAAACTCTGAAAATAATCAACTTAAGTTGAGATGATTATATTTCTAAATGAAAGCCTAGACCCAGGCAACCACTTGCCCTCTTATATCATCTCCCTAGTATAGTAAATTTTTTTCAGAACTCACTCTTTAGTGAACAAAATTAAAAGAAAATGATTAAATGGACTCTATAGAGCAGGTGAGTAGGTGAACCCATCAATTTTTTAACAGCAGAAATCTATATTTTTCTCTATATTGCCTAAATGACTAAGATGGAAGCAGAAATATTAGTGGGTAATTACCATCAAAGGATCTGTGAAGGCCACCAGAAGTTTTCTAATTATCTCTCTTCTTTCCTGATACCTATTGGGTCATGAAAGTGTTCATCCAATCAGTTGCCAGGTCCTACTGATTCTTCACAACATGGCTTCCATACATCCCTTTCTCTTCACTTTCATAGGCATTGTACTCCCTAATTCAGGCTCTTTTCCCTCCTCAGATTACTGCAATGGTCCCCTACCTGGTCCCCTGCCCCTAGGTTATTTCCCATGGAGTCACCATATTGATATCTCTAATTGCTAATGTCACTGTTGCTCAGGAGCTTCCTTTACTCCCCATCACCCCACAAGTAAAACTCAAAACCTTTTCTTTGGAATTTCTAAAACCTTCACTATATGAATCTAACTTTTCTTTCCATACTCTCCTGTCCCCACCCTAAGACCTATTGATCCACTCAATGTATCTTACCTGCTTTTCCACATTCACAACATTTTGTCTCTACCTCAAAAGCTCCCAGAAGACTGTCCTTCTTGCCTGGAATTCACTGTCTCCTCACCTTAATCCTTTGCTGCCCTGGTTGTTGTTGTTGTCCTTAGTATTCTAAGAAGACCAAAATAACATCACAATGTCAGGGTCAAAGTACAGTGTGTCTGACTGTGGCTGATAAGCCAAATACCAGCTCAGAAGGTACTACCACAGGTTGGGCAAAAATAGTGCATTTGAACATTGGGGGTGGAGATGTCTCTAAATTTGTGCATCTCACATTGCTCTTGAGTTTCTGCGACTCTGCTTTCCTCATAGAGCACAACAGCTTTGATGTGGGCACACCATGTTTAATGATCCTGTGACAGTGTCTCCTATGCCTCACAATCAACCCCAAAGTTCTTCAGAGAGACTTTAAGAATGTCCTGTAGATGGGGTGGCTAGGTGGCTCAGTGAATAGGGAACCAGCCCTGGAGTCAGGAGGACCAGAGTTCAAATTCGGCCTCAGACACTTAACACTTACTAGCTGTGTGACCTTGGGCAAGTCACTTAACCTCAATTGCCTTGCCCTCCCCCCTTCAAAAAGAAAAAAAAATGTCCTCTATCACTTTTTCTGACCTCCATGTGAGTGCTTGTCTCATGTGAGTTCTCTGTAAAACATTCTTTTAGACAAATGTACATTTTGAACAATGTAGTCAACCCATCAGAGTTGCATTCTCTGCAGTAGAGTTTGAATGCTTGATTATTCAGCACAACAGAGGACTTCAGTGTAAGATACCTTATCTTGCCAACTGATCTCCAAAATCTTCCTAAAACAATTTAAATGGAAGCCATTCAATTTCCTGGAATGTCACTGGGAAACTGTCCAAGTTTCACAGGCATCCAGCAATGAGGTTAGCACAACCACTCTGTAGACCTTCAGTTTGGTAGGTGACTTGATACCTCTTTGCATCCCTTCTTTTGGAGCTTCCCAAAAGCTTAGCTATCTTTGGCAATGTATGCATCAACCTTATTATCTTTGTGTACTTCCCAGGAAAGTATACTGCCAACATAAATGAAATTATCCACAGCACTAAAATTTTCTTCATTTTCTGTAGCCATGTATGAATGATGTGGTGCTAGCTGGTGGAGAACCTCTGTGTTAATTATCAAGTTAAAATCAGCACAAGTGGTACAGAATCAATTCACCCTACATTGCATTTCAGAGGGTGCATTGAATGCACAATCATCTGTGAACAAAGAATCACACACTAATTCTCCTCCAATTTTCTCTTGGTTTGTAACCCTTTTAACTTTAATCACTTACTGTCAGTGAGGCAACTCATCTTGATGCCATTTTCATGCTCATTGAAAGTGTCTGACAAAAAAATATCATGCTAAAATCATGTGAGCAAGCACATGGTCTTGCTTTATTCCACTGGTGACTGGGAAAACATGAGAACATTGTCTAACATCCATGCAAGCATGCCATACTGAAACTGTATTGTAATATTGATAAATTTCTCTGGGGAAACAAATTTTGCCATAATCTTCCACAAGCCCTCATGACTGAAAGCATCAGAAGCTTCGGAAAAATCTACAAACATTGTGTACAGATCTCTGTTCTGCTCTTGGCACTTTTCCTGGAATTGTTGGGCAGCAAACATGTTGACTTTTCCTTGGCCGTTTCTGAACCCACATTGACCCTCACATAGGTGACCATCTTCTAGAATGGATTCGTTTATTAACAACCAGCCTATTAAGGAGGACTCTGGCAAGAATCTTACCAGCAATGATTAAGAGAGAGTCTGCCCAGGGTGGAGCCAAGATGGCGGAGAAGAAACAGCTCATCCAAGCCACTCTGCCCACAGATTCCCCCCAAACTATGTAAAAGGGGACTCTGAACAACTTCTGGAGCCCCAGCACCCACAGAATGACACAGAGAAGCTAACCTCCCGCTGAGGACAGCCCAGCAGGCCTGCAGGAAGGACCAGCTCAGCGGTCTGGGAGCCAGCAGCGCGCAACTCGCAGAGCACAGGAATCGGAGCCGAGCAGAGCCCAGGTCCATGTGAGCTGAGGTTTTAGCCCCAGGGCGGCAGGGCCAGCAGCCTGCTGGAGGAACCCCAGAACACCAGCAGCCATGGCGATTCCAGAATCAACATAGACATGCCTAGGACAAAGTAAGAGGTTAGTGTCCTATGGACTTTGGGACCTGTTTTTGGGGGAATGCGTCGGCTCCCTCCCCTGGGGGCTAGAAGCTGCTGAGAAGACATGCCATTTTGTAGTTTTCAGAGGCAGTTCCAGCTCTTCGCCTGCAATTAATTGTAGGGAGATCTAGCGATCAGTCTTGGGGGATAATCGCTCTTGCTTTAACCTCCCTGGATCTGGATTGTGATCTAGGGTGGAAGTCGTGGGTGGGTTTACAGCTTGCCAGAAACAGAAGTTACCCCCCACATGTTCCGGACGAAAATTCCTCTAGCTGGACTTAAAGCCATAGTGTGGCAACAAGCCCAAAAGTCAGGTAATCAAGTGGCAACATGCTAAGGCAAAGGAAACAGAAAAATGCAACCCTAGACTCCTATTTTGGGGGCATAGAGCGGGAAAAGGACTGTGAGGTCAGAAGTCCTGCTCCAAAAGGCCCAGGGGAAAACATGAGTGATTTGCAGGTCATAGAGGACCTTAAGAAGGACTTTAAAAATCAAATAAGAGAAGTGGAGGAAAAATTGGAAAGAGAAATGAGAAGGATGCAGGAAAAGTATGAAATGAGGGTCAACAGCCTGACTGAGGAAAACAACACCTTAAAAAATAGACTAACTCAAATGGCAAAGGAGGCCCAAAAGGGCAATGAGGAGAAGAATGCCTTAAAAAGTCGAATTTGCCAGATGGAAAAAGAATCTCAAAAGTTCACTGAGGAGATTCATTCCTTCAGAGTTAGACTGGAGCAAATGGAAGCTAATGACTTTATGAGAAATCAAGATGCTGTTAAGCAGATCCAAACAAATGAAAGAGTAGAAGGCAATACGAAATATCTCATGGGAAAAACCACTGACCTGGAAAATAGATCCAGGAGAGACAGTTTAAAAAGTATTGGACTACCTGAAAGCCATGATCAAAGGAAGAACCTAGAAATCACCCTTCAAGAAATTCTCAAGGAAAACTGCCCTGATGTTTTAGATCCAGAGGGCAAAATAGAGGTTGAAAGAATCCACAGATCACCTCCTGAAAAAGATCCCAAAAGAAAACTCCCAGGAATATTATAGCCAGGTTCCAGAATCCCCAGATCAAGGAGAAAATACTACAAGCAGCCAGGAAGAAACAATTTCAATATTGTGGAAACACAATCAGAATAGCCCAGGACCTGGCAGCTTCTACACTGAGGGATCGAAGGGCATGGAATATGATATTCCAGAGGGCAAAAGAACTGAGAATGAACCCAAGGGTCACCTACCCAGCAAAACTGAGTATTTTGTTTCAGGGGAAAATATGGTCATTCAGTGGAATAGAGGACTTTCAAGCATTCTTGAGGAATAAACCAGAATTGAATAGAAAATTTGACATCCAGACAGAAGAAGCAAGAGATGCCTGAGAAGGTAATCAGGGAAAAGAAATCAAAAGGAATTTATCAAAGTTGAACTATTTACATTCCTATATGGCAAAACAATAACTGTGAGTCATGATATCTTTCTCACTATGAAAATAATGGAAGAAGGGTGTGTGGTCATATGAATACATATGTGAATGTGTGTGTGTGTATGGATAGAGGGCATAGGTTGAATTTGTTGGGAAGGGAGAATACTCAAGGGATGAAATTATGAGGTGAGAGAGCAAAGTGGCAAGAGGAGATGGGGAAAGACAGGGTAGGGTAAACTATCTCATGTAGAAGAAGCAAGGGGAAGTGGTTGCAAGGGAGGGGGAGAATAGGAAGGGAAAAAAAGGGCAAATCCACATTCTCATTCAATTTGGTTCAGGGAGAGAATGACATACATACTAAATGGGATATCTCAACCTGCAACAGAATAGGGAGAAGGGGGATGAGAGGAGGGATGATTGATGAGAGGGCATCCTTGGGGGGAGGGGAGGTTAGAAGTACCCACTATAGAAGAGGGACAGGATCATGTAGGGAATGGACCAGGTGGGGGTGGGATAAGTGGGAGGGAATTATAAGCAGCCTTGTACAATATATCTATTATGATAATGTTTTGCATAGCTAGACATGTACAACATATACTGAATTACTTATCTCCCAAGAGGGAACGGGTGACAAGGGAGGAAGGAAATGGATCTGAAATTCGAGGTCTTAAGATTAAATGTTTCAAATATATATAAATACTATTATTAATTATAAAAAGAGAGAGAGTCTGCCCTCCCCCACCATAGCTATCACATTATAACCTATTTCTTTTACCTCAGTACAGTTGGACAATGGAGGGATTCTTGATCTTGTGGAGGAAAACCTCCTCTTGTCATTCAACCTGGAAGATTTCAGTCAGCTTTTGTATGATCAGTGGAGCCCCTGCCTTCTAGATCTCTGAATGGAATGAGCACCAGATGCTTTGCCATAAAGAAGATCCTAATGACATGCAAAACTTTCTTAAGTTGGAAGTTATACTTCAACCTGAGGTATACTGTCAATGGCTTTAGTGTTGGTTGATGATGGTATGTTGAGAACACTATGGAAGTGTTCAGCCTATCTCTCCAGAATCAATCACACCTTTATCACTCATTAATGTATCTCCATCAGCACTGTGTAGTGAGACATTCCAAAGGTCTTTGGCCCATAAATAGCCTTCAGGGAATCATAAAAGAACTTTGCATTGTTACTATCAGGATAAAGCTGAATCTCCTCTGCCTTCTTACTGAGTCAAGAGGTCTGTGTCTCTCTAACATTCAATTGCCCTTTATCATTTTTTGTGGAATTTACTTCTGATAGAGTTAAATGCTGCCTTCTTAGAGATGGGTGAAATGTCCTTCTGGTAAACCTTGTGGAGTTCTTGTTTTTCATTTACTAGTTTCTGAATTTTCCCATCATTTTTATCAAACCAGTCCTGATATTTGTGAGTATTCTGGCCCAGATAAGCAAATGAAGTGCTGTAAAGGAAATTTCTAATAGCTGTCCACTCCTTTTTTGCTTGGAATGTTGCCTTTAGTGCCTTCAAAGGTAAACTTAAATGCCAACCCCTATTAGGGGTTTGTTTATTCTGATCCTCCAAGGAAAAAAATACTTTAGACTTGTTTTGTATAGTGTGTGTGTGTGTGTGTGTGTGTGTGTGTGTGTAAACATCTTTTTTAATCCTCTTCCATACTGGTAGAATGTTAGCTTCTGGAAGGCAAGGATTAACTTATTTTTGTTTTTTCTTCCCTGCAAATTAGTGCATGGAATATAGTAAACAATGTGTAAATGTATGTTGAATTGAATTTAAAGGTGAATAAAGAAAAAAAGTATTCAGGTTTTTCTGTAATGTATCTATGATTCCATTCATTCAATAAACATTTAACAAGTCAGAACTTGACAGGCACTAGAGATACAAAACAAAGACAAAAATGATAACCCTCATGGAGTTTAAATTTTTGGGGGAGGCAAGGATAGAAGAATAAGGGTTAATGGGTACACATATGAACAGAAGTTATAGATGTAGATGTGGGATGTTAGGTCAGGTTTTGCTCACATAGAAGGCAGCATGGGAGCCGAACCTTAGATCAAATATATTTCTCTACATTTTATAAATGAGCAACCCAAAGATTAGGGATCTATAGTCCCATAACTAGTACAGGTATCAGACTTAAACTCAAGTCTTCTGACTGCTCTCATTCACCAGAATGGCAAAGGTTGCTTGATAGGAAACACCAAGTTCATTTTAATTCTGTGGAAGCTGATGAGCAGAATAATTTATCTTCTTTAAAGAAATCTTGGGGTTCCAATCAATAAGTCAGTCAATCAATAAGCCTTTATCAAGTGCTTTTTAGGGGCCAGACACTGTTCAAGATACTGAGCATACAAAGATGATGTAAAGCAGTGGCTTTCCTCAATAAGTTTACATCTTCTTGAAGACAAGACACAATGTACAGAAATAAATTTGTAAAAAATACGAGTCCAATTTTGGAACTTGATGGAAGGTTACTAGAAACTAAGGAAGCAGACAATATTTCACAGAGAAAATGATGCTTTAGCTGAGTTTTGCAGGTAACAAAGGGATTCTGAGAGCTGGACGTGAGGAAGTTATGCATTCTAGGCATGTGGGGCAACCTATGCAAAGGCTCAGAGGTGAGAGATGGATAGTCAAGTGGAAGGAAAACACAGAAATTCATTTTGGCTAAACTGTAGATTGCTGAAAGAGGAAGAACATATAATAAAGTTTGATCATTGGTTAAGGCCAATTTGTTAAGAAATTTATAAGCACAGTTCATCCATAACTTTGTGCAAATTTATGGAGACAGGAAACAAAACACCATGCACAGAGAACAAAATATTGTACTCTTATAAACAACTAGTCCAGTTTTATTCATTACTATTTTCAGTCTTATCAGATCTTCTCATTTTCCACCACTCTTGTCTACCCCACAAATATTCCCTAGAGCAGGGGTCCATGACCTTTTGCTACCGTGGGTGCTTGTGGAAGTTTGGTAAAGCCTTTGGACCCCTTTTTGGAATAATGTATTTATCTAATTTTAATTTATGGAATAAAACAAGCATTTCTATAATAAAATATGATAAAAAGATTATTGAACATGAAATTGCAAATATATTCTTTACAACTTGCTATTCCTTTTGAATATAGAGTAATCGTGTATTTTTTTTCTTTTTTTTCCTTTCCCCCCTTCCTATCCATGCCCTAGAGATGGCTACCATTAGACACAAATATACATATATGTCCATATTTATTTCTATACATAGATGCAAATGTATATACTCACATACGTATGTATGTATGTATGTATATGTTTATTCTATACATAATTCTAGTCACCACTTCTTTCTATGGCTGTAGATAGTGTCTTTTTACATACATCTTTTATAGTTAATTTGGGTATTTATAATAGTCAAAATTACCTATTTACTTAAACCCATTAAAATATTGCCATTACTTTTTTTTTAAACAAATGCTTTATTAACTTCTGTTTTACATCATTCATTTCCGCCAGATTTTGAGTTACAATCATTTTCCCCCCATTATTCCCCTACCCAACCTCCCAAAATAGCAGTCCCACAAGATATCGCTTCCTCCAATCTGCTCTCTCCCATACCTTCTCCCATACCCCCTTCGACTTTTCCATTAGAGGAAGGTGAATCTTTGTGTCCCAATGCCTGCACATCTTATCTCCCAATTATAAGCAAAAGAGTATTAATAATAGTATTTATATATATTTGAAACATTTAATTTTAAGACCTCGAATTTCAGATCCATTCCCTTCCTCCCTTGTCACCCATTCCCTCTGGGAAGATAAGTAATTCAGTATATGTTGTACATGTCTAGCTATGCAAAACATTATCATAGTAGATATATTGTACAAGGCTGCTTATAATTCCCTCCCACTCATCCCACCCCCACCTGGTCCATTCCCTACATGATCCTGCCCCTCTTCTATAGTGGGTACTTCCAACCTCCCCTCCCCACAAGGATGCCCCCGCCATCAATCATGCCTCCTCTCATCCCCCTTCCCCCTATTCTGCTGCAGGTTGAGATATCCCATTTAGTATGTATGTCATTCTCTCCCTGAACCAAATTCAATGAGAATGTGGATTTGCCTTTTTTGTCCCTTCTTATTCTCCCCCTCCCTTGCAACCACTTCCCCTTGCTTCTTCTACATGAGATAGTTTACCCTACCCTGTCTTTCCCCATCTCCTCTTGCCACTTTGCTCTCTCACCTCATAATTTCATCCCTTGAGTATTCTCCCTTCCCAACAAATTCAACCTATGCCCTCTATCCATATATAACTGTAACCATATACACACACATTCACATATGTATTCATATGACCACACACCTTCTTCCATTATTTTCATAGTGAGAAAGATATCATCAGTCACAGTTATTGCTTTTCCATATAGGAATGTAAATAGTTCAACTTTGATAAGTTCCTTTTGATTTCTTTTCCCTGATTACCTTCTCAGGCATCTCTTGCTTCTTCTGTCTGGATGTCAAATTTTCTATTCAACTCTGGTTTTTTCCTCAAGAATGCTTGAAAGTCCTCTATTCCACTGAATGACCATATTTTCCCCTGAAACAAAATACTCAGTTTTGCTGGGTAGGTGACCCTTGGGTTCATTCACAGTTCTTTTGCCCTCTGGAATATCATATTCCATGCCCTTCTATCCCTCAGTGTAGAAGCTGCCAGGTCCTGGGCTATTCTGATTGTGTTTCCACAATATTGAAATTGTTTCTTCCTGGCTGCTTGTAGTATTTTCTCCTTGATCTGGGGATTCTGGAACCTGGCTATAATATTCCTGGGAGTTTTCTTTTTGGGATCTTTTTCAGGAGGTGATCGTGGATTCTTTCAACCTCTATTTTGCCCTCTGGATCTAAAACATCAGGGCAATTTTCCTTGAGAATTTCTTGAAGGGTGATTTCTAGGTTCTTTCTTTGATCATGGCTTTCAGGTAGTCCAATAATTTTTAAATTGTCTCTCCTGGATCTATTTTCCAGGTCAGTGGTTTCTCCCATGAGATATTTCACATTGCCTTCTAATCTTTCATTTGTTTGCATCTGCTTAACAGCATCTTGATTTCTCATAAAGTCACTAGCTTCCATTTGCTCCAGTCTAACTCTGAAGGAATGAATCTCCTCAGTGAACTTTTGAGATTCTTTTTCCATCTGGCAAATTCGACTTTTTAAGGCATTCTTCTCCTCATTGCCCTTTTGGGCCTCCTTTGCCATTTGAGTTAGTCTATTTTTTAAGGTGTTGTTTTCCTCAGTCAGGCTGTTGACCCTCATTTCATACTTTTCCTGCATCCTTCTCATTTCTCTTTCCAATTTTTCCTCCACTTCTCTTATTTGATTTTTAAAGTCCTTCTTCAGGTCCTCTATGGCCTGCAACCCGCTCATGTTTTCCCCTGGGGCTTTTGGAGTAGGACTTCTGACTTCACCGTCCTTTTCCCGCTCTATGCCCCCAAAATAGGAGTCTAGGGTTGCATTTTTCTGTTTCCTTTGCCTTAGCATGTTGCCACTTGATTACCTGACTTTTGAGCTTGTTGCCACACTATGGCTTTAAGGCCAGATAGAGGAATTTTCGTCCGGAATGTGTGTGTGTGTGTGTGGGGGGCAACTTCCATTTCTGGCAAGCTCTAAACCCACCCACTACTTCCACCCTAGAACACAATCCAGATCCAGGGAGGTTAAAGCAAGAGCGATTACCCCCCAAGACTGATTGCTGGATCTCCCTACAATTAATTGCAGGCCAGGACCTGGAGCTGCCTCTGAAAACTACAAAATGGCGTGTCTCCTCAGCAGCTTCTAGCCCCCAGGGGAGGGAGCTGACTCATTCCCCCAAATACAGGTCCCAAAGTCCATAGGACACTAACCTCTTACTTTGTCCTAGGCATGTCTATGTTGATAATTCTGGAGTCACCACAGCTGCTGGTGTTCTGGGGTTCCTCCAGCTGGCTTCTGGCCCTGCCGCCCTGGGGCTAAAACCTCAGCTCACGCGGACCTGGGCTCTGCTCGGCTCTGCTTCCTGTGCTCTGCACATTGAGCTGCTGGCTCCCAAACCGCTGAGCTGGTCCTTCTTGCAGGGCTGCTGGGCTCTCCTCGGCGGGAGGTTAGCTTCTCTGTGTTGTTCTGTGGGTCCTGGGGCTCCAGAAGTTGTTCAGAGTCTCCTTTTACATAGTTTGGGGGAAATCTGGGGGCAGAGTGGCTTGGATGAGCTGTTTGTACTCCGCCATCTTGGCTCTGCCCCCCCCCCCATTAGTTTTTGCAACATTCTCTTGGCTCTGCTTATTTTGCTCTTTGTTGTTTTGTGCAGGTCTTTTCATATTTTTTCTAAGATCATTGAGTTCATCATTTCTTATAGCACAGTAGTATTCTATCACAATCATATACCCCAATTGATGGACATCTCTGCAATTTCCAGTTCTTTGCCACCATAAAAGAGCTCTTTATGAATATTTTAGAACATATAAGTTCTTTCCCTTTTCCCCTAACATTTTAGAAATTAATCCAGAAGTGGTATTGTTGGGTGAAAGATAATTTCACAACTCTGGGAATAATTCCAGAATACTCTCCAAAAGGGTTGGATAAGTTCAAAATGGAATACTATTTTTACATACATGAAATCAACAAATCATCAAGCATTTCTAGGCACTTACTATGTATCAGGCACTGTGCTAGGAACACAAAGCAGGCAATTATTGAAATGCAGCTAGAAAAATGTAAAAACCAGTTCATGGACACAAAATTATGAACCCCTGCCCTAGAGTATTCATTATATGTAAAACACAATGTTAAATACTAGAGATAAAAGACAAAGTTGAAAAATAGCTTTTTTCCTTCATAGATAATTGGAATCTAACCCATGGACCACCCTCTAGTCCTAGTTGGGTTCACCAAGCAATATGAATTCCTTTTAAGAAATAGGAAGAGAGTGAAAACGAACCATTTGTAATTTCCATTTGAAGCATTACATGAATCAAAGGGAAATCTTGATGAGAGAACCTAGCTAATATGCAAATACCAGAATCATAGAAGAGACCAAAGGATAGAGTCTTTCCCAAGGTTACCCAGGTGGTTAGTGGCAAGACAAAGATATAAAGCAAGGTTCTCTGACTGCAAATCTGGAACATTCTCTATTTAACTTCATTCCATGAATGTATGGAGCAGCACCAAAAAAAAAAAATGGATTATAAATGTTTAGCTATAACTGATCTTTGAAGCCATCTGGGCCAACTTCCTCATTTTAGAAAAGAAACAGACCAAGAGAGTCCAAAAAGCTTACATTAATTAACTGGAACAGGTATAATGTGAACCTTCATACTCTTCTGAACCAATTGTACCTTCCACCACCTCTCGTATACTCTCAATTTACTCTATTACTCTCCAAAGGGTCAAAATGTAGAAAAGTTAATGGTCTTTTAAAATGATCAAAATTTGTGATTTTATTATTATGGTGAACTCTCTTTCTAGAAACTCCTTGCACTTACATAGATTGGCAACTCCTCTGTTATGTACATCCCTAGTTATCTAAGGGTACCAAGAGGCTGAGTGGCATCCATATGGCCACCAAACCAGTGTTGATGGAAATTATGTTATAGAAGACAAGTGAATCTTCAGAAAAATCAAGGAAAATTACATTTTGAAAAGTCTTTTGAACTTCTCATATATTAAATTTTATTTGTAAAAATTAACATAATTCTGTTTTGTTGTAATATGATGAAAGGTCAGAGGCGATCCATATTGTTTGTACCCCAGGCCATTTTCCCCATTTTAACACTTTACTCTATTTTTAGAGTGTTCTGAGAATCTGGAACATGTTAAATTCCTTATTTCATTGCCCTACCTTATTGTTTGTAGAATGACTTCCATCACATACATTTCGAGTTCAAATTTTGAATTGAAAGGAGAAGTGCAGTGCACACTAAACTTGGAGTCAGAGGACCCAAGTTCAAACTGAAGATTTACTATGTGTATCCTGTTTGTTATGTGTATGCAAGTCCCTAGTTTACTCTATGCCTCAGTTTATCCACCTGCAAAATAAAGGAGTTGGATAAGATGACCTCCAAGTTATCTTTTAGCTCTAGAATCATGATCTGAGTTCCAACTTTTTGTTCAGTTAAGTTAATCATGCATATGTGAAGTGCCCACTGTATGCCAGGCAATATGTTAGGCACCACTGAGTGTAAAAGAAAAGTTCTATGCCCTCAGGAAGTGTACTTTCCATTTCTGAATATGACATAATCCACATAACAAATAGAGTCATCTCTTCTAGTTCCATAAGAAGAAGAGACATTAGGGTTTCTTGACATTAACACAGATTTCATGAGAATACATAAAATTGAGTTCTGTTGGGGAGAAAGACAATCCATTGTAATATTCAGGTATAGTTTATGTCAACAGAGCATTTAACATTTTCACTCTCAGGGAATGATTATTTTTTTAACATCTAGAAGGATTTTTCCCTGTGGTAAAGGGCTCTGCGATATCTTTCTAAGAAATGCCTGAACTCTAAATAGGCAAGATGGGCAAAATGTGGATTATAATAAGTGTTCAGGGAATTCCATTGATTCAGGCATGGTTTCTCCTTTTGGGTAGACCCATGACCCAGGGCAAGGAACCTAGCTTTTCTATAATTGTCTTTCCCTTAAATAGACTTCATGTGAGGATTTAAATATGAATAAATCATTATCTGTGGCATATCCAGAATGCACAGATAGAAATATCAGAGAAAATACTACCCCCAAAAACTCCACATTAACTCCACATATTAAGATATGTTTATGACCTTTCATGATTTTTGCAAGTTATTATTAAATAAGCTGGTTTTTCACATAGGGGATGGAGTACTTAGCCACCACATTTTCTTCCAAATGAGAGATTGGATGATTCATAGGCTCATTGATTTAGAAATGGAAGGGGCCTAAGAGCTTGCCAAATCTGATCCCTTAATTTTACAGAGGAGGAAACTAAGGCCCAGAGACCTTTAGTGATTTGTTCAAGGTAACACGGAATGAATGGCAGTGCTGCCTCAATTCACCTCTTTTTACAGGTAAGGAGACTGAGGCTTAGAGAATTTAAGTGATATTTCCAGAGTCACGGAGCAAGTTAATGTCTAAAGAATAATTGAATCCAGGGCTCACACATTTCAGGTTCAGATTTCAGCTTTAAATATCAAACAGAATATTTGAAAGAAATCCTTCTACTATACTTCCTCTCTGGGGCATATTAATAAAGTATAAAATATATTTTTTATTATATGAGCAATTTGATTTATCAAATTAATTTTAAGAATTATTAAACACCTACTATGTGCAAAGCACATATATCTAAAATGAGTTTACTTTATAAAATAAAAACTCATCAATAAAATATCCCTATCCTAATAGAAACAGTTCATTATCTGAGTAAAGAACAACCCAACAGATTTAGAGGTTCAGGAAATATTCAAAGTCATAGAGTTCAACTTATCCATTTTGCACATGTTAACACTGAGGCCCAGAGAGGCAAAATTACTTGTCCAAGATAACACACTCAGGATTTGAACCAATGCTCTCTGGCTCCAAGTCCAACACCATTGCCATGCTGCCTCCTGACGGGATTCCCATTTTGACTAACTGGGAAAATAAATGCCTACAAGAATTAATTTTCTTTGTAATTAAATACTTTCTTCTTTGCTTTGGTTTACACTGTGATGTCAATATGGATAGGATTTCCTGTCATTTCTTCTCCTAAAGTTCAAGAAAACTATTGTCTCAGTGTGTGTGTGTGTGTGTGTGTGTGTGTGTGTGTGTGTGTTTATGGCACATGTGTGAATAGGTGGGGTATTATGGGGTGACATGAACAAACTAAACTTTATAAGTGATGATAAGGCATTTTTAGTTATTGTAAGTAAAGTGTATTCTTATAATTAAGAACTTCTAGTTATTTCCCAATTGACAAATGGCAAAAGGATATGGATAGGCAGTTTTTCAGGAGAATAAATCAAAGCTATCAAGTCACAGGAAAAATTCTCTAAATCACTATTGATTAGAGACACACAAATTTAAACGATTCTGAGGCACCACCTCACATTCATTAGACTGCTTGATATGATAGGAAAGGGAATTGAAAATGTTTGAGGGTATGTGGAAAAATATGTACATTCATTCAGTGTTGAAGCTGTGAACTGTTCTAACCATTCTGGAGAACAATTTGGAAATGTGCCCAAAGGGCTAAAAAACTAGGCATGTCCTTTGACCCAGCAATACTACTACTAAGTCTGCATTCCAAAGAGATCAAAGAGAAGAGAAAGGACCTATATGAACAAAACTATTTCTAGCAGCTCTGTTTTAGTGGTAAAGATTTGGAAATTGAGAGTATGCCCATCAACAAGGAAGGTCACTGAATTGTAGAGTATGTGGAGAAGAGGAAGATGTAAGAAGATTGGAAATATAGGAAGAGACAAGATTATGAAGGGCCTTAAATATCAAACAGAAGATTTTATATTTGATCCGGAAGGTAACAGGGAGCCACTGGAGATTACTGAATAGTGTGAAGGATCAAATGATCAGATATGTTTTAAGAAGGTAAATTTGAGGGGTGGAGCCAAGATGGTGGAGTAGAAACAGCGAGTCCAAGCCACTCTGCCCCCAGATTACCTCCAAACTATGTAAAAGGGGACTCTGAACAACTTCTGGAGCCCCAGCACCCACAGAACAACACAGAGAAGCTAACCTCCCACTGAGGACAGCCCATCAGCCCTGCAGGAAGGACCAGCTCAGCAGTCTGGGAGCCAGCAGCGCAGTGCACAGAGCATGGGGAGCCGAGCACAGCCAAGTGCCTGAGTCCCGGTTTTAGCGCCAGGGTGGCAGGGCCAGCAGCCGGCTGGAGGGACCCCAGAATACCAGCAGCTGTGGTGATTCCAGAATTATCAACATAGACATGGCTAGGACAAAGTGAGAGGTTAGTGCCCTATGGACTTTCAGACCAGTATTTGGGGAACTCCTCCCCCTGGGGGCTACCATGATAATGTTTTGCATAGCTAGACATGTACAACATATACTGAATTACTTATCTCCCAAGAAGGAATGGGTGACAAGGGAGGAAGGAAATGGATCTGAAATTCGAGGTCATAACATTAAATGTTTCAAATATATATATAAATACTATTATTAATACTCTTTTGCCTATAATTGGGAGATAAGATGTGCAGGCATTGGGACACAAAGATTCATCTTCCTCTAATGGAAAAGTCGATGGGGGTATGGGAGAAGGTATGGGAGAGAGCAGATTGGAGGAAGCGATATCTTGTGCGACTGCTATTCTGGGAGGTTGGGTAGGGGAATAATGGGGGGGAAAATGATTGTAACTCAAAATCTGGCGGAAATGAATGATGTAAAACAGAAGTTAATAGAAGTGAGGAGGGAAAGTCCTGTAGGCTTATAAACTGAGGCTTACAACTGAAAGGGTCTCCAGGCATCACCATATCCAAATTTACCTTCATTATTTTTTTAAGTGAAGAAACTTGAATGTAGGTAGGCTGACTAGTATGGGAGGCAGCTTATGCAGAGAGATGGGAAGAATGCAAAGTCTGGGGAGCAGCAAATGGATTGGTTTGGAAAGAACATAGATTGTGGGAATATAATAAGGTGTTGCAGATTGGAAAAAGCCTAGTGACAAATTGAGAATGGGCTATAGATTAGAAACTAGGAAGTTATATTGTCCTAAAGGCAACAGAGTGTAACTCAAAGTTCTTGATGTAGGGACTACCATAGTCAGAAGTGATTTTTTGGAACGTTATTTCGGCAGATACTCTGGGGATGGATTGGAGTGGGAGGGGTCTAGAGTACAGGAATCCAACCACAGGGCTACTATGATAATGACTTAGAGATCATCTAGTACTATGGTGGTGGTTTTGTGAATAGAACAAATGAAAGATTTCCTGTCCAGGTAAATACATTGGATTTATTGCTTACATCATGTGAGTTGAGGATGTAACTGAGATTAGAGTTTCAGTGACCAGAGGGACTGTGGTACCCTCAACAGAAATAAGAAGGTCTAAAGGATATTGAAGGTAGTGGTTAACATAAATTCTGCTCTAGAAACATTGAATTTAAACTTCTATTGAAGACATCCAGCAGACAATTGGTGATGTGGGATAGGAACTTAGAAAAGTAGCTAGGACTGGACATGCCTACATATGTACACATTTATGTATGTTTACGTAATCATGAATACATACAAATGTATCTATATTATGAAAGAAGTATATGTGTTTGTGTGTATGCACAGAGATATTAAACAAAAAGAATACTATGTCAGAAAGAGAGAGACAGAGAGAGAGAGAGAGAGACAGACAGACAGACAGAGAGACAGATACACAGAGAGACAGAGAGAGGGAGATGTAGAAATGAAGCTGGGAAAGTTATTCACATTTAGGGGAAGAGAAAAGGAACTATATTCTTTTAAAACGATCCAGGACTGGTCATAAAAGTATCTAGACAACCAAGAGAGTACAATGTAAATGGACACCCAGGGAGCAGAGAATATCTAAGAGGAGGGGGGTTGTTGATTCAGTCAAAATCTGAGAAATGTGTAGAAATATGAAAACTAAGAGAAAACCATTCAATCTACTGATGCTTTTTTGTTGCAACATTTGAGATAGCTATGTCAGTTGAGAGGTGATGGTTGAAGCCAGATTCCAAGGATTTGAGAGAAAAGGGGTGGAGATGAAGTAGAAATAATTAATGTAGTTTATTTTATTGTTTGTTTTTGTGTGTGACTACGAAAAGCTACAAGGTTGTAGACTGGTAGTTTCGGGGTCAAATGTATTTTTTTAAGTTTTGGGGAATGTGAAAATATTTTTAGGCATTCCAAAAAGAGTCAATTGATAGGATACAAATGAAGTTGATACTATTTGGAGAGTTATTGAAGGGCCACATTCCAAGAGGAAATACACCATAACAGAGGGAGAGAATAGGATAATGGGTATAAATAAGAACCATAGAATGTTTCATTTTTGGCTTTGAATCCCCTCCTATGCCTAGTATAGTGCTTAGAATAATTAGGTACTTATTTCATATGATTTGGTTGTTTCATTGGAGTACAAGGTCTTTCCTCTGAAGAGAACATCTCTCTCTCTCTCAGCAGAGACTCTCTCCTTCTTCTTTCTACTCAGGGGGAGGGACCTGGGAATGCTTTAAGAGGGGCCCACTTTCCTCCCAGAGTATGATTAAAATACTACATCCTACTAGAAGTTTTCCCTGTTCCTATCAAATTTTATTGTGCTCTTCCTCTTTAAGTGAACTTCCTTCTGCTTCCTTATGTGCACATTGTAACCCCCGTGGTGGAAAGTAAATTCTCTGACAAGGGAAATTTATCATCTTTTTCCTTGTAGTAATTGCATATATTCCTTCCTGCTTAAAAATACCCTCATAGCATTGAATGGAATTTTACAGTAATGAGAAGAATCAGACTCTTGCAAACCTTGGTTTTCCCCTATCCCTGATTTGTTACCAGGAAAAATAAAAAATAGAAGAAATAAAGACTTAATAAACCATCTTCTTTTCTAGAAAGTGATGAAGTGGGAGGAATATTGAATTCAGGATCACAGAACTATAGGGTAATATCACGAAAGCTGGAAGAGGCTTCAGAAACTACCAAATACAAGTCTTTAATTTCACAGAATAGGAAACTGAGGCCCAGAGAAGGGCCACAATTAACCTGGGGTCACAGAACTAGTGGTTAAGACTATCTGAACCCAGATCTTCCTGTACCTAAGTCCAGTGCTCTCTAGCCACTGCATTCCTCTTTCTCTGTAGGATCTGAATTAAAATCCAAGTTCTGCCACTCATTAGATGTGTGCCTTCTGGTATGCCTCTCTTGCTGTCTGGGCCTCAATTTTCCTATCTGTAAAATAAGAGGAAAGACTACACAGACCCTAAGTTCCCAATGACCCATTGAGGTAGTACCTCAGATACTGATCTCATCTCAACAGAGTGTCTCCTCCCTAATCATGTTCTCTGACAAATCAATGGGACTTAAAGAATTTACATAAAGCTTTTTAATTGCTATCAACTTAGGAAAGAGAATAATCAGGTCTCTGATAAAATACTGACAAAATATGATACCTCCTATCCTTTATATTCTCAGCTTAGTATGGAATAGGCAATGCGATACATCAATCTGGCCTTTAAAGGTTTCCATTGATCTAATCAATGCCAAGGCCTAAGAGAATTGACTATCCCATTAAAGAGATATGAAGGAGCTGGTAACTGACTACTTCTCTGTGATATGCCTTCAGTGAGAACATAAATGATGCTGCATTTCAATGGTAGATTTCAGTCAAACATGTATTGAGGCGAGGAATCTTTCTGATTTGGGCTTCTTCCCTCTTCTTGTTCTTTTCTTTTTCTTTTTGGAGGGCAATTGGGGTTAAGTAACTTGTACAAGGTCACACGGCTAGTTTTTGTGTGTGTGTGTGTGTGTGTGTGTGTGTGTGTGTGTGTGTGTGTGTGTTAAGTGTCTGAGGCCAGATCCAAACTCAGGTCCTTCTGACTCCAGGGCCAGCACTCTACTCACTGCGCCACCTAGCCGCCTGTTCTTCTCTCTTCTAATTGCTTGTCCACTCCACTGTTGACAAAAACTTGATTTGGCCAAGTGTTTTATAATAAGATGGGAGATGATTTCTAAAAAGAAGTGTTTGACTATCCAGTTTTAAGAGCAAAGATAGATGCCTGAGTGATTGTGCTGCTTTTGTTACTAGCTTGTCTCATGTTTGTTTTGTGTGGAATGTGCACTTTTCTGTCTCAGCACAGTGCTGGCTTAGAAGGGTATAATGCCTACTTCTATAAGACCTTTGATGAAATAATCATCTCATAGGTTCATATATTTAGAACTTGTAGGGACCTCAGAGATCACAGAGTTCAATTCCTTCATTTTACAGATCAGAAAACTTTACCCAGTGAGATAAAAGTGAGAGTTGTCTGAAATCATGCTGGTAGCAGGTAGAATGATAAGCATTTGAACCTAAGTCCCATGACACAAAAACTGGTTCTAGCTGCACTGTCCTGTTTCTCAGCTCATCCTTAATGAGTATATCTTGTGCCTAGAAGATGTGGTTCAAATCCTGCCTCTGATTTTTACTTGACATATAACTAAGCAAATCACATAACCGTTTAATGTCTTAGTTTCCTAATCTATAAGACTTGTGCTTTCTTCATCTTTTTCAGGGGTCATACGAGGAAAGTACATTCAAAACCTTATAGATTCACAGAAACACAAGTTAGTGTTATTGTAGCTTCTACCTTTGCAAGCCTATAATTAATGGTGGGGGTAGAAAATAGCCTTTTCAAATTGAATGTCCCCAAATGTCTTGGATCCCTGAGAGTTCAATCACTGAGAAGAGTCAAGAAAGGGGCATTGTTGCCCATCATACGTCATCCTTATGAGCTGTCATTCACCCTACTCTTGCATCCCTCTCTTCCAGTAAGATATGTATATGTACATATCTCACCTATGGCTTCATCTTACCATGAACTAACCATAATTCTAGCTATGAGATGGAAGTCTAGCAAGACTTTGTTTTCCTTGTACAAGGCACAATAACATGGTTGTTCTTCTTCCTGAACCTCTTTCATTTTTAATTGAAGACTTCAAAAAGTATAAGTGTTCATTGCAGTCATAAGACCCAGATTCAAACCTCACCCTTGATATTACCTTTAATGCCTTGGACTATTTACTTAACTTCCCTGGGCCTCATTTTCTTCATGTGGAAAATGAACAGATTGGACTAGATGGCAACTGAAATTTCTTCCAGCTCTAGGCCTATGATCCTTGGATGGCAAGCTCAGCATAAGTCAATAGAGTAACAAGATGGTAAAAAAATGTTAATGTGATAAAAATGACATGCGGAGATAGATAACTTCTTAGAAGAAGAAGGTGACAGTACCATTATTATCCGTGTTACATAGTGGACTGATATTTTCCATATCAGGTAATTTGGAGACTTTCTGGAGAAGGGCAATGAAGATGGTAAAGGGTTTTTAATTCTTTCCACAGAATAATAATAAAAACAGTTATAACAACAATACATTTATAATTAGCATTTATATACTTTATTTATATAGTTTAAGATTTGCAAAGATCTTACAAATATTAACTCATTTAATCCTCACAACAACCCGAAGATTTAGGTGCTACTATGGCATTAAGATCAAGGAAATAAGGATATTTAGTCTGGAGAAGATTAGACAGTATGGATATTATTGCTATCTTCAAAGGACTGCATTTAAAGGACTGCCATTGGTGCAAAAATTATAGGATGAAAGGTAGTTAGCCCAAGAGGGTAGAATTAGGATAAATGGATGAAAATCACAAGGGGGGCAACTGGGCTTGATGGAAAGAAAATCAAAGTCCCAAATGCTGAGCATGATCATAAATAGAGACTGTCTCAGTAGGTAGTTGATTTCATTCTCCTGGAGATTAGATGACTGGTTGCATATGTCATAGTTGGGGGTTGTTTAGGGACTACAGGCTGGACTAGATGGATGATAAGGACTTTTCCTACACTGACATTTGGTTACTTTTAAACTCTAAAACACTTATATTAGTCTACCTGTTTTGATTCTACCCCCTTGATTTTTCTTTAACATTTAGATGACACTCAACTTGCTTTAGTTTTGCCCTTTGTAATCATGCTAATTTCCTGTTGCTTCCTGTTTAGCCTTCCCTTGACCTCCTACTTCTACCTGAATGAAAACTTTCATAGTTTGTCAATATTTTGTATAATATCTTGTACATAATAGGTATTCAATGTTTGTGGAAATTAATTTAATTTAGTTCAATCAATGAATCAACAATCATGAATTGTATGCTTGATGTGTGCTAAGCACTATAATAGGCACTGGGGATAACTGCTCCTACTTTCCAGGAACTTATGTTCTGTCTGGACATGTACATATGAGTATGTACAAAGTATATGAACTTAGGTGCCTCATTTTTGAAAGGCAGGTATTATGAGCTGGAGGAATCAGGAATGACTTCATGCCGGTGGTGAGCGAGTTGAGTCTTGAGAAGAACTAGAGATTATAAGAGGCAGACATGAGGAAATGATGTACTTTATTATAGCTAGGACAAAGGCATGGACAAGGGAGATGGTATTTCTGGTATGATGAACAGGAAGACCAATATAGGTGTAACAATAGAGCATGTGAGGGTAATAAGGTTGGGAGCATGTAATAAGGTTGGGAAGGTAGATTGGGGCTCAACTATAAAGAACTTGAAATACTAGAATATTTTATAATGGATTGTAGAACCATTAGGGAGCCATTGGAGTCTATTGAGTTGGGGGGATGGACTGGAATAGGTAGAAACTCGAGATAGGAAGAGACTTTTGGCATAGTCCAGGTGAAGAGGTGATGAAGAAAGGACTAGCATATAATGCTAGAGATTTAGAAAAGACAAGATATACCAACTGATTGCATATGTGGCTGAATAAGAGTAAGAAGATGAGGATAGCTCCAAAATTTTTACTCTGGCTGACAGTGAGGAGGGTGGTGACCATGAGAGATAAAGTACATAGATAAAAAATAGTCACGTTTTCATTTGAGTATGAGGGTCTTATGGCAAAATTGTCTGATTTCATGCTGGTCAATAGACAGTTGGTCACCTAGGAACCAGAGATCAAAAGAAATATTGGAGCTGGATTCAGGAATTGGTGAGTCATCTGCACTGAGATGTTAATTAAACCCATAAAGGATAACCAAGGCATAATGTGAGAGAACATATAGAAATATGATAGAGGCTGGAGCATAGGAAAGAGATAATATCTCCCAGTTGCCGTGGGGCTGGTTTGAAACCTAACCTCTATTGATTCTTCAAATTCCTTCCACCAATGCTGATAGCTATTATCCATGTTGCAGATTCAGACAAATTGCAAAGGAGAGCAACCAGCATCAAGTTAAGGCGGGCCATGATTTAAAATGGAAATAAAAGTTCCTTTAAAAAGCTAAGCATATGATGAATGAAATTTATGGAGAATTTCTTGTATTCTCTTTGCATCTTTCCAGAATTATAAAACTTCTCTGTCAAGTCTACAAAACAGAGTTAAGTGATGGCTTGAGTAATGGACTGGATAATTCAGACAAAATTGGGTTTTGTTTCCCTGAATTATCTAGCTAAGCAATTCGTAGAGCTGCCCTCAGTTTTGAAAGTATTAAGAAATCCCTAGGAGTATCTAGTATCATTATTCCTGTCAATGGATAATTTGGGGTTATGAAGGGGGATATAGTCCTTGAAACACAATATAGGACAATACTCATGGCCATTTCTATTGTGCAATATATTAAGCCTCCTACAGTATAATGCATTCTTAGCCTAAAAGATAATAACCCCCTGGATTGTTAAACATTTAATCATCTGAGAGACATGTAGACACTGAATGGTTTTTGGTCCCAATGGAGTTCAAGCATACTTTGAAATACACATCCTACCAATGAGCCCAAGAAAAGAAATGAAAAAATCATTTGGACATTCTTTGAATAAACTACCCTTTCTTCATTTTTCATTTCCAACAGCTTATAATGCATAGAAAACTGTCAAATTTCTATTCTAGAAATTCCCAGTTATGAGAGTCACTTACTTTTTCATTTGATTTCAACAAAAGTTTTTCCCCCATTTTCCAAGCTCTTCCACATCTTGAGTAAACCAAATATTTTTCACTCCAGAACTAAAAATTATTTCTCTTATGTAAGAAAATGAGGGATGGAATGCTGGGAGATTCTCTTTTGAAGGAGAATGTATTTGAGGTCATAAAGAGCAGAAGTTTTATTGAGTTTTTTCCCTGGACTATTTGGAATTGGAAGGAAAGGAGTACTGTGGTGGAAAATAGAAACTGGCTTAAATTTTAGTAATTAAATGGCATATAATTCCATTGTGCTACAAGTTAGTTCATCATTATTTTAAAAGGGCTTTCTTCTGTATGCTCCACCTAAAGCAAGGTTAAGATATCATTGAGAAAAGAACCCCTCTTTTTCGATGTACTAGAAGGATAGTAACAAATATCCAAAGGAGGAAAATGCCATTCCCATTACACTACATAGACATGATGGACTCTAGATATCACCCATAAGTTAGGCTTTTTCCTAACTCACCATTAAGACATATTTCCAGCTAGATTTGAGATTAGTGTATAGAATGCTTTGGACTCCAAATTTTCCCTCAAATATGTCAGAGTGTAAACAGCCATAGACTTTTGGTACCTGATCCCATATTCAGATGAACAAGAGACTCTGAAAATATGTCAGATACATAGACATTCAATATGCAAATATAGCTAAAATGTTCATTTTGGTCCTTATCATATCTACAAACGAAGGCATTTCAATTCTATGAATTCATCTATGAAATATGAGCAGAAGATACAATATTTAGAAATGACCCAAACCCCGACTATATGAATAAATTAATGAAAAAGTACTTATCAGGTCCTTACTACATGCCAAGTACTGTGCAAAGCACTACTGATACAAATAAAGTGCCAAAGAGAATCCTTGCCCTCAAGCAATGAGGAAATATCACACAAGGGGAAGTAGAACTTTTTTTGCTGTCCATATCTTAGACTACAAACAAGGTGACTGAAGGGCAGCTGTAGGGTTCTCAGGGCATTTTCTTCCATTTTGAGTGAGTGCTAATTTTGAGGAAGTTTTTTCCCTTCCCCTTCCACTTCCATAGATTAATACCTTTGTCACTCTCACCTACCGGCCCTGGTTCAGTCCCTTAAGGTCAATTTGAACCAGTCTACACCCTCCTCCACTTGATAGCTCTCAAAACACTTAAAAAGAGCTGTCATAACCCTGTTAAATCTTTTCTTTGCCAGGCTAAACATTCCTTTACCTCCAAGCACTCAGTCAATTAGAAATTATTAATGGATCGTCATAGGGCACCACCTGAGCTCCTTCCCTTTCTTGGTTGTCCTTCTCTGGATACTCTCCAGCTTACCAATGAACTTCCTAAAATGTGCTAGCCATAATTAACCTTGGAATTCATTTTTCAGTCTTTTTAATTTATAGATGACAAAAGTTCAGCCATTAAGTGATTCTTTCAAATTACATAACTATTTAGTCATGGTGTAGCTAGGCAGTATAGTGCAAGGGCTACTTAGCTAGGAATCAGGAAATATGAGTTATTTCTGCACTTATTAAGCTGTATCAAGTCACCTCTGTTTGCTTCAATTTCTTCATTTGTAAAGTGGGGACAATAATTATCTCTAGAGTTGTTTTGAGGATCAAATGAGAAAATATTTGTAAAGCCCTTAGCATAGTTCCTGGTACATAGTAAGTGTGATACATGCACACCCATATATGAATATATACATTTATAAGTGTACATATATATGTATGTATGTATGTACATATATGTGTGTGTACATATACACACACGTGTGTGTTGTTGTTGCTGGTGTTAGTGAAGATCCAGGACTGAAATGCAGATATCATCTGCATTCTCCTCTCTTCCCTACACATTCACATATACAGTCAATAGCAGGAATCACTTAAGAAGATTTTAAATGTTGAACACTGACCCCAGACTGACTGTTTGGCCAATGGATGCTTAATAACTACTTACAATTAATTTCTTATTCTTTTTCCAAGTTTCCTTGGGTTGGGGTGTACTCCCTCCTGACCTCTACCTCTCTGAGATTCCACCTTGAGCTTTCTTTAGGCTCAGCTCAAGCACTGGCTCTTATAGGAAACCCTTACTTGACTCCTGTTCAGCTGCTGGGCCCTCTGCCCACCATTGTCATTTTGTATTTACTTTGTCAATATTTTCTGTGTACACTTTTATGTACTTGTTGACTTCCCTTGGCAATAAAAGGCAAACTGCTTGAGACCACAGACTGCTCTGATATGTCTTTGACATAGCCTAGCAGCCTAGTAGAGAGCTTTGAACACAATAGATGCCCAATAATGCTCTTTGACCTGACTTGGAATCAAGCCTCAAACACTTACTAGCTCTATGACCCTTGGCAACTCATCTTACTTCCCTAAGACTGTTTTCTTATATGTCAATATCTCCTTCTTCAGAGAATTACACAAAACAAAATTGTGAAAAATGCTTTTCAAACTATCCAATTAGATGAGCTGATATTATTACTATTATTACAATTAATTATTATTGTCATAAATCTAGCAACTTATCAACATTAATGACTCCATGAAAAATGTGGGAAAAATTCCAAAAAACTATTGGAATTCAAGGCAGTGCTAGATTAAAAGCATCAGGCACTTTTTCAGGATTCTTAATGCCTGAGATTGAGGCCAAGAGATGTCAGTCTTTACCATCTTGACTCCCCAAAGAGAGTAGAGAACAGATGCAATTACCTTATTAAGACCTGGCAACTGCCTACATTTTTGCACTTAATTAAGCTAATGAATAAACCATATTATATTTTTAGCATAAGCAGTGGCAATGATTTGGGGGAAATGAATTAAATAAATTAGAAAATGTGTTTCCCAAATTGATCTTCCTTGGACTCCTTACAGACTACACACCATCAATCAATTGGGATCCAGGAGAGGCTGTGACTTTTGCCCTCTGCTTTGGAAAATCAATCATAGTACACTTAGTGGGCTCTTTACTTTTCAGAGGACTCAACTGTTTCCTTTAATTCCTGTCAAGCTACACAAAGCCCATGATTCTATGTATGGAGTTCTACACATATATCTACCTACATGTATGTAGCTATATATACATTACATATAGATGTACATTTATATATGTGGCATATAGATATGCTTATATTCTCACTCTTGTAGGGAAAATTATATATAGACACATGTGTGTTCACATACATATATGTATACATTCCATACATTGATACAGATTCATGTGTACTGCATATGTTATTTTGTGTGTGTATATACATAGTACATATCTATATATCTGTCTATCTACTATCTATCCTTGTATGCATATACATATAATTTGATACAGATATTTATAAGAATCTATATCAATGTATGTAAATCATATATTTATATATAAATGTATGTACATATGTATGTATCTGTCATCTATCTATCTATCTATCTATCTATCTATCTATCTATCTATCTATCTCCTAGTACACAATTTCTTGAGGATAAGAAACATAATAGGTTGCCCCAAGCTGGACTGCTAGTTTGTGGTTGAGTATGGTGGGAAGATATGGTCCCATAGAAAGAGCAAAGACCCTACACGAATGTTGTGAGGATGCTGTTGGTGACAGAGAGATAGGGGTGAAGAGGGAGGGCGAGTTCTCCCCATTGTACTTAAGGACTATAAGTGCTATCAACCTTCCTCCCTCAGCCCCTCCCTCCTTCCTGTTGTTAAAGTTTTGTAGCTCAACTTGAATTTATTGCTGATGTATCAGTTAGTTCAATGCATGAACTGTGTGATTAGAAGTATAAAAGGGAAAAGAAAAACAGTTTAATGGCATTAAAAGAACATCTTGCCTGAAATATTTAGAATATATGTATGTACATATATAAACATATGTTTATATATACATATATGCATATATATGCATACACACATATATCTGCATATGTGACATGGATTGGCCAACATGATCTCTTAAGTCAATCAATTGCCATGATCTTTATCCTTGCTTGTTTGGTTTGTTGATCTCTTTTTCTGGACTGATTGACTTGAATTTAACCACTCAAATTCAGAGGGAGCTGGCTCAACATCTTCTCCCCCCCTTACCCAGAGAAAGCAGGCTTGGAGGATGGCAGCCTTGTGCTCAAGCCCTTCCTATGCCACATCCTGGCTGTGGTAGCCTGGGAAACCTCTCAGTGTGACATGAAGCATCTGAGACTGCCAGTTACAAGCAGGTACTGAACTACATTGGGATAGGGAATTTCATCATCTATCACTGGGAGTACCTGTACCAATTAAATCATATATCCTAACAACTACAATAACAACAATAAAAGAAAATAAAAGAAACCCCAACCAAATCATTCTGGGGTTCTATATATTTATTTATTTTTCTTGCTTACTTTTGCAAAAGCAATTCTCCCGCATCTGGATGGAGCTTCTCTCCATCTCTGCCCTTTAGAATCCCTAGCTTTACTTGAAGAACAGCTCAGGTTTCACTGTCTATATTTAACTTTTTTTAATGCCTCCTGTCTATGCCCCTAGTTTCACTGTTCATTATCTCTTGAAATTGTTTTGTGTTATTTAAGAAAAATTCCTTGCCTTTTCTTACATGTTTACACATAAAATCTGCAAATAAGGAAAGTGCGGCACATGAAGTTAAGTGACTTGTTTAAGGTCACAGTCTTAGACTGAATTTTTACCCAGTTCTTTCTGACTCTAGGTTTAGCATGTTCAACATGGCATGCTCACATCAAAGAAGATGCAATGCTGTATGAGCAAAGTAGAATTGTAGTAGATCAAAGGAAGCATGAGATGCATAAATTTAGAGACATGTCCACTCCAAATGTTCATACAGATTATTTGTGCCTGACCTGTGGTAGAACCTTCCAAGCTCATATTGGTTTGACTGACCATAGTCACCCGCACAGTACCTTGATCCCAACATAGTGATGCCATTTTGGTCCTCTTGGAGAATGAAGGTCAACAACCAACCAAGTGGCTTAAAATAATGCTTGTCACATAGTAAGATTAATAATAAATGCTACTTGACTGAAATCCATTTTTTGTAAAAACAAGGCTAAAAGTAAACTAGATGTATCTTAAGAACATGTTTACATTTCTCATGGTATCATGTTGCAATGGAAAAAGCTTCGAGTTTGGACTCACTGAACCCAGAGTCAAACCCCAGCTCTATCACTTATTACCTATACTATCTCAGGCAAGTCACTTAACACCTATGTAGGCCTCTCTAATCTCTTGCAGCTAGAGATCAATGATCCTATTTATCCAAATTTTTACAAGTCAAATTCATAATTAAATTTTTATCCACTCTGTATATTGAATATCTTTCATTTCCTCAGACATAAATCTAGGGAAAACAAAAATAATAAAATAGACATAGTGTAGGATGTTTTATTAGCTAGTTTCACTGTGAATTTTAATTTTTAATCTACATTAATATTCTTAAAATATCATAATGATATTGACTCCATATGATATTCTTGATAATACCTAAAGTTTGACTTGTGTTACATGCAGCATGTAACTGTAGATGGTATTAATTATACCATTAATACAGTTATTAATTATCCTTATCTGTTGAAAATGGTGAGTGTTTTTTAATCACTGTTAAATATCTTTTAGTTATGAAAAATAAATGGAAAAATATTGCATTGGTAGAAAATTCATTAGTTCAGCGGATGGGAAACTTTTGATAGCTTCAATGAGGATAAAAGTACTTAAATAATTATGCTCAGAAAGATGAGGAGAAGCAAAACAGATTAAGAGGGCTAGGGATTAGTAGAAGGCAGTATGGTGAAGTGAATAGTACATAGGATTTATAGGAATATCTGGCACCTAGCTATAATTTTGCCATCGCAAAGCTGGTTGACTTTGAGTAAGTCATTTCGTATGACAAGCTTTCTGATCTGTAAATTGCATGAGTTGGATAGGTCAACCTTTTTCTTTAGAGCCAAGACTGACCCTTCCTTCCTTCCTTCCTTCCTTCCTTCCTTCCTTCCTTCCTTCCTTCCTTCCTTCCTTCTCTCTCTCTCTCTCTCTCTCTCTCTCTCTCTCTCTCTCTCCTTGTATTCCAAGAATTTAGCAAAGGTCTAACACATCACAGATGCTCAGTAAAGTTGAATTGACCCACAAATTCTTTTGTTGTTCCTTCCAAATTCCCCCTTTAATGGACAAAATAAGTCCCGGAACCAAGGAGAAGGAGGAAATTTGTAGGATGACGAGGACAAAATGAACCTTAAGGACTCTGTACAACTGCTTAATTTTTGCATACTAGAAAAATGCTATCCAGCTATGTGGCATAACGTGGTCAAAATTACATGAAGAGCCATATTTTAATTTTTTTCCATTTTCTGATTTCAATTGCATTGCTTTCCCCCTATTATACTACTATGCCACCTTCTTTTCTTGTGTATTTTTACTGATAGAATTATGTATGTGGGAGAGACAGAGGGATAAGCTTTTGCTGCAATGTCTGCTGGGGTATGCTACACTTATAACAACCCCATAGTTAGCTGTCTAATTGAAAGTAAAATTGTGATTCTCAACCTGACTTGCTTCAGTGCTAAGAATTATGGCCTGCATGCTGCCAGAAGCAGAATAAATGCACTGGAACAAGAGCAATGTTTAGAAGTGGTTTCTTAACAGGATATCAAATTATAGATTAAATTCTACCTTGATACTCTGAGAATCTAGAGAGCACTTAGTCTGAAAAACAGCTAGAAGTATCCTAGCCATGCTTTACCTCGCTCATGCCTGAACTCATTCTCCAGATTTCTCCTCACTACCTGCCATTGTGGGTATCCTTTATCCCATATTTCTAGTTCTGCTCTAGGTGTTGTATTCCCCCTTTAAAATGTAAGTTCTTCAAGGGTGGGGACTTGTTTGCTTATATTTGTATCCTAAACACATAGCACAGCACCTAGCACATATTAAATATGTTGTCTATCTTCCTTCCTTCCTTCCATCCTTCCTTCCTACCTATCTACCTACCTATCTACCTACCTTTCTCATGAGGAATTCTATACCATAACAGATTCTGCTTCTCCCTATCTTTGATCAAATGTTTGTAAGTGTGCATGCACGCATATGCACACATCACAGTGGAATAATTCATTATCTATACTTGTCAGTTATGTGATCCTGAGGATATAGGCTTTTACAGAAAATAATTCCAGCAGCCTGTTTTTCCCATCTCATGTTTTCATCAAGGTTACCCTTGATCAGTACATAGACCCTTTAATGAAGATGTATATATAGAAGAAAATAAGCATAATTATGGATGAATGTTAATGGCATCTAGATAATTTTTCTGCAATAATACTCCATGTAATATTTTCCATATATTTTCTTCTTAAAATTAAATATCCCCTGTTTTAAAAAAATTCTTTCAACTTAAACACAGAGTCCCTTCCTCTTCATACTTCAGAAGAACTAGTTATATTCCATGATAACATATAAGCTTCTTGAGGGTAGGGGCTATCTAATTTTTGACTTTGTATCCCCAGTGCTTAGTATAGATTTTGGCATATGGAGTTTACTTAAGAAGGGGTTGTTAAGTAGTTCATTGATTATAAGTACATGGCTTTGCTCAACCACTCTCCATGACTCTATTTTCTTGCATTATTTCTATTTCCTTATCAAGCACAGAGGATTCTGAAGTGAATGGTATAGATGTTCCAGTCTCATTATTGATGGACGTAGATGGAGAATGTATTTCACTTCACTTCTCATTGGTTCCAAGTTCATTTATAAATGTTCTTCAAATGATAAAAATTACTTGTTTCACACATAAAGCTTTCTTTCCATCTCTTTTCTCTTTCTTCTATTTTTAATTCTTTTGCTGGGCAAAACTACCCCGATTCTCCCACCACTCTCCTTTGTAAGGTTTTGCATGAAATTATATATTAAATAAGCATTGTCCTTAACTGTGATATCTTTCTTTTTAGCAAAGAGATTAAGTATTTGTTGATTGAGGAAATTTTGCCTTTGTTTGGCCTCTTCATTATGGTAACTTTTAAACTAGTTAAATTTCTCTCTAAAAGAAAAAGGAAAGCCTGTGCTAATGAGTTAGTCTCTAACTCAGGCTTTATTTTTAACCATTTCTTATTTGTCACAGTCAACTGTTTATTTAAGTAGGTCGAAACGAACCCAGTGTTTTCTATTACTCTTTTGTCAAAACTGTTACAACATTAAATTGCTAATTATTATTAGAGTTGACTCTTATGTTTTCCTCCCCTTTAGCAATCTGGTGAAACCTAGAGATCCTTTCTCAGAATCATGTTCTTAAATGTATAAAATACATAGTTTAAAGATGAAATCAAATATATTGAAATAGTTACCAAAATATGTTTAAAAAACACAGAGCCACTAATTTCTGTCTCTCTATAAACCTGTTTAAGAACCCTTGTATACATCCACTCTGGCTTTTCCTCATTTCTGACTGCCATTACAGATTTATCTCTGATTTCTCTCTCGCCTTCTCATCAGGATAGGATACTGTCTTCAAACACTGAAAGAGGGACCAGGCTTCTTCTTAGTGATAGTGGGCAGAATGAGTTTCAATGGGTAGACATTGTAAAGAAAGAAATTTAAGATAAATTTATAGAAAATGTTCCTTCCTATTAATTAAAGTTGTTTGAAGGTGGGATTGGCTATGTGAAGGATGATGGGCTGCCTATTATTGGAAATTCTTGTCAGATATGATAAAGAAGAGATTCTTGTACAGGTATGGGTTGTACTAAGTGACTGTTTAGGCCTCTTCTAACTTTAAGATTCTGAAATTCTTTTCCCTCTCTTCAGTTTTTAAAAAGCTCTTTCTTAATGGTTATAACTTTCCTGTTCTAAAAACATTATGTGTTAGGAGATTTTTGTTTTGTTTTGTTGCTCCCCTTTTCCAGTGTAGATATTAAAGAACCAGTCTACTCCAAGGATATAAACAATAGAGCTGAGAGTCAGATGAGTTATTTTAAAATTACCCCCACCCAAAAATAATATGAATTTGAATGTTCAATCTCACCCTGCCCAGAAATAACAGTCATGTCAGCATATTTCATCAGTTTCTCATGGTCAATTAGCAGTTCCATATAATACATTTCTTGATATCTACTTTTAATGAAGATTAATGTCACTTTAACATATCACAAATTAATTCCTTTTTCCCATTTTATGGATGTGGAAATGAGAATGATGAGAAGTTCCTGAAGATTCAGGTTCCATAGAAAATACTTAGATAAGAGACAGCCCCAGAAACATTTGAGAGCTACGGTATTGCTTAATGAATACAGTCTTGGTTATATTCTAACATTAAGGTCCTTGGCTATCTGTTATAGTTCACTATATAGTTGTTGCCTTAGTCTATAACCTCATACCTTCACTCTGAGCACAGAAGAAAACATCAGCGCTTCTTCAGACACTCCTCCGATGTATAACTTTTTCTGAAAGACTGGAGCATGATCATTCTCATCCTGAACCTCAATGTACACTTTGGCTGAGTTGCCTGGGAGGGAAAAAAGAATAGGTTTCTGTTGTATACTCAAATAAAAATTCTTATATTCTATAAAAGGGGGTCCCGTTAGCATAGAGGACAGTTTGGGTTACTAAGGACATTTATTATTATTTTTAAATAAAGAAAACAGTTCAGAGATGGGGTTATTTATCTTAGGTATTATTTGATTGTTCCAAAGTCCATAGATAGGCTACTTCCCAATACTGACCACCACTGGGGTAATACTGGCTGACGGTAGTGCATTTTATTCCTAGATATGACTGGATAAATGCAAGCAGCACTTTATCTGCTATAGTTACAAAACTTTCCATTTCCACAAACCTAATTAGTCTACAACTCTGTTTCTCTTAGGGTCATTGACCAAAATGTACCTCTACCGTACATGAATGAATATCTATAGCTATAGCTCTATAAATGACAGTATCTCTATTCATATTTATAGCTATGTCAAATACATATGTCTATATGGATATATTGTCTATAAGTACCTTTTTTATATTTTTGTCTATATTTCTCCCTATTGAAATTGTCAGGCTTTCTTGAAGACATAGGTTCATGTTCTGTCTCAGACATGTCTTGAATGTATGGTCTTCAGGCAACTGTGTGTGTGTGTGTGTGTGCGTGTATGTAAAGTTATGTGTGTATACACATATGTATGTATACACACATACACAACTCTTGATGAAGTAACCAATCTTATTCTTTAATATCTCTGTAACTTATAACCTCAAAGAATTTCCTGGAGGATCTTTAGAAACTAAATAACTTTTTTCAGGGTTAAACAGACATTTTGGGTAAGAGGTAGAACCTGACCCCAGATTGCTATGCCTCCCCATGCTGGATCTCTGTCTAACGTATATCTCTCATATGGACATGGGGACATGCCTAGGCTCAGTGTTCACATGAGTGGTGGAGGGTCCATAGCCTTCATGTGTCAGTAATGGGACTTAAACTCAAGTTTTCTATCCCTTATGACACACCAACTCCCCAGAAATGTCACTTGGGGAATGGCTAAACTTATTTTTACATATGAATGCCACAGAATCTGTCTGTGATATATGAAACAACAAACATGGTGAATACAGAGAAGCATGGGGAAGTTTATATGAACTCATAAAATAAAGTGACTAGAAACAGAAAAAAATAAGCACAACCATTATGATAACATAAATAGAAACAACAACAAAATAATAAAAACTGATTTTGCTAAATTACAATGACCAAGTTGGACCCAAAGTAGAGATTCGAGATGATATTTACTTCCTACTTTGACTTCTCCTCCTTCCTCATAACTATGAAGAGGTGGGAGACCTTGAATGGTAAACATTTCCTCAAATGTCATACTTTTCTGATATGTTGGTAAGTTTTAGTGATTTTTCCTTCCTTTTTTCTTCTTTATTACACAAGGTCTACTTTCTATATGGGGGTGATGAACCGATATGGTGGGAAATAGGTATTGAAAAGTAAAAATATATCAATATTTAATAAAGAAGAAGATTGAAAAGACATGAAATCAGTTTTCCTTATTCCAAAATATCTTCATCAACACTATAAAATGCTTGTTCTCTTTGGTAGGAGAAGATATACATGAATAGAAAACATATTGACATAATCTATTTGATTATCTATCCAACTTTTCTAGGATCTCAATTTTGAGAATCTATGTACACTTTAAAATAACATTTTCTATGGAATAGGGAAGATGAAATTTTATTCGTAGAACATAGGCTAGATTTGAGGGTAAATTGGACAGCAAAGCACAGAGTTGGAATAAGACTCAGTAAAACCTGACTCTAAGGTCCGCCTTTGAGCCATGCTGGCTGTTTGTTCCAAGACAAGCCCCTTAACCTTTTTTCCTTCAGGCAATCCCTTAAAACTAAGTTACAGAGTAAACAATCAATCAGTTAGGAGACATTGCTTTTTAAACCTGTCTTATGCCAGGCATTGAGCTATGTCAAGGACATCAAAACAATACAGTGGAAGTAGAGGTGTTTGTAGAGGAAATACCTCCCTAGAAGTTCTTTTAACCAATGAAATCATAGGTCATCTTAAAAAAATTCACTATTTACCACTCAGTTAATTTCATTAGGAATGTGTGTGTTTATTCTGTCTATAAAATATTCCCAGTCATTAAAAGACAATTCATAAGTGTAGGAAAGCATATTTAAATGACATATTTGCTTATTTATCTCATATTTACACATCTTTATCTCTCTATCTATCTACATTAGGACATGTTATTTATACCCTGAGAATGAGTTATGGGTGTTTTAAAGGGATGGCAAGAAGATTTCGGAGGGTCAGTGTGCCTTGGTGGAATTTAGAGTGTTGGGTTTGAAACAAGGAGACTTGCTGCCTCAATGATCTGAATTGTCACCTCTACTCCTGGGGCTTCAATTTCCCTTCCATTAAAATGAAGGGGTTGGACTAGGTGGCCTTGAAGGTCCCATCCAACTACAAGTCCTTGGAGTTTTTCAACAATTCCCTTATAATTCACACCATTATCATATTCTTTATTATCATAATGGCTAGCCTTTATATAGCTCTTTAAAATTTGCAAAACATTTTATATACATTATCTCATTTGATTCTCCACAATTACCCTATAATGTCAGTGCTATTATTATCTCAATTTTATAGATATGGAAGCTGAGGCTTAGAAATTTCAGGTAGTTTGCCCAGGATTACATACCTAATAAGTATCTGAGGCTGTATTTAGTCTCAGTTCTTGCTGACTCTGGTTCATTGCTCTATCCATGGTGCTACCTAGTGGACTAGCTGTCTACATATTTCTTAAACAGAGGATGGAAGTCTGATGATTTTGTGGATGTTACCAAACTCACAACTGATTACTGAAACGAATGTGGCTTCTCAATTTCTGGGTATAAGGAACTTGAAGTTTGAAGTAGTAAGTGTAAATTTATTTAATAGATTTTCTTAGAGATAATTTAAAAAATACTGTAGTATTTTTAACTGTTTTCTTCTGGCATTTATCCTTAAAAGGGCATCATGTTTATTTTGAGTTGTTTTTGATGTGAACTCCCTAATAACCACATAGGCATGATTACATTAGATTGGAATGTGAGCAAAACTCCATACCCACTAGATAGTTGTAATTAATAGCTCATTTGGGGGCTCTAGAAAAATAATCAGAATCTGTAGGAAGAAAACATGATATTTACCACCTAATGTGGTCAGTTAACCTGGTGGTTTTAATTTATTTCAATTTAATTTAACAAGTTATTATTAAACTCTTACTGTGCTTTGATGAATAGTGTATAAAATGCTGCTGGCCTGGGACACATATTGCCTGCATAATTCTGAGCAAGCTCTTCACCTCTCAAGTTACTTTTGAGTTCCAGGAAATGATTTAAGACTTTAAATCCCAGAACAATTGTGAATCTATATTCATAGTTGGGATTGTTTCATCTGGAATTAGTTCCATCAATGAAATAATAGATGGGGTTAAAAATGTTTTGTTAGGCCTCTGGAATACACAGACCAAAGCAAAATTATCCCTTACTAATAGAAATGGAGTGGAGCAGGACTGTTTAACTGCTCACATATTTGGTAATTCTGTTATTTATCAACACCTCTAGATATTAGAATGGGAATAAGAATGGTCTAGAAAAATTCACTCTTCCAGTAGCAGTTCATGGCATTATAGAAATGTTCTCCAAAGGGGTGATTAGATATAGGTGTAATAGATATTAGCAGGAGTCCTTTGATCCAGAGATGTCATATGGACTTGAGAGAGACAGAGAGAGACAGAGAGAGACAGAGAGAGAGAGAGAGAGAGAGAGAGAGAGAGAGAGAGAGAGAGAGAGAGAGAGAGAGATGGCTATTTGTGAATTCATATAGTCAACTTCTCTCATTCTATAATGACACCATCTAAAGGCATAAACTGCAGGAGAAGTGTTGTCATCCTTGGGATGTGGCTTTGGACCTTAGAAGGGATGTAAGTAAATGGAAGCATATGATCTCATTTGATGGGGCTTTTACTATTTGCTTCACAAATATATCATTCCGTTTTCCTCCTTCCCCTCTTTTTAAATGACCCCAAAACAAATTTTTGGGCAGCTAGGTGGCACAGTGTATAGATTTCTGGGTCTGGAGATAGGAAGACTCATCTTATTGGATTCAAATCTGGCCTCAACTACTTACTAGTTGTGTGACTCTGGGCAAGTCACTTAACTCTATTTACCTCAGTTTCCTCATCCATAAAATGATCTGGAAGGGGTGGCTAGGTGGCGCAGTGAGTAGGGCGTCGGCCCTGGAGTCAGAAGGACCTGAGTTCGGATCTGGCCTTAGACACTTAACGCACACACAAATAAAAACCTAGCCATGTGACCTTGGGCAAGTTACTTAACCCCAATTGCCCACCAAAAGGCAAAAAAATGAGCTGGAAAAGGAAATGGCAAGTCCTTTTAGTATCACTGCCAAGAAAACCCCACATGGAACAGACCTTTCGACACAAATTTCAAACAATGTGAAAGGGAGCTCTGAACAACTTCTGGAGCCACAGTACCCACAGAACAGCACAGAGAAGCTAACCTCCTGCTGAGGACAGCCCAGCAGCCCTGCAGGGAGCGGCCAGCACAGTGCTCTGAGAGCAGGCAGCACAGCGTGCTGGGAACCGACAGCGCAGCATGCAGAGCCGAGCCCAGGTCCGCGGTTTTAGCCCCAGGGCGGCTGGGCCTCCAGCCGGCTGGTGGAACCCCAGAACACCAGCAATTGTGCGATTCCAGAATTATCAGCACAGATATGCCTAGGACAAAGTGAGAGGTTACTGCCCTATGGACTTTGGGACCAGTATTTGGGGAACACGTGGCTTCCTCCCCTGGGGGCAAAAAGCTGCTGAAGAAACAGCTGCACAGAAGCCATTTTGCAGCTTCAGTAGTGGCTCTAGCTCCTGGTCTGTGAACTGTAGGAAGATCCAGCAATCAGTCTGGGAGTTAATCGCTTTTGCTTTAAATTGCCTGGATCTGGATTGTGGTCTGGGGGGGAAGTTTGGGGTGGGTATCCAAATTGCCAGAGTGGGTAGAGGCTTTACAGAGGCCACCCAACTGGTGGAAGTTGTGAAGACCCCACGTTTGGGCAGAAGCTCCCCTGTATGGTGGCAGAGTCCTACTGTGGCAACAAGCCCAAAAATCAAGTAATTAAGTGGCAATATGCCTAGGCAAATGAAACAAAATAAACAGAAAAGTTCAACATTGGACTCCTATTTTAGGGGCAAAGAGGCTCAAAGCATGGAGGAGGACTGTGAGGTCAGAACTCCTGCACCAAAAGCCCCAAATGAAAATATAAGCTGGCTACAGGCCATAGAGGACCTTAAGAAGCAGATAAGAGAAGTGGGGGAAAATTTGGGAAGAGAAATGAAAAATATGCAAGAAAAGTATGAAATGACAGTCAACAGCCTGACTGAGGAAAATAACACCTTAAAAAATAGACTAACTCAAATGGCAAAAGAGGCTCAGAAAGGCAATGAGGAGAAGAATGCCTTAAAAAGTCGAATTTGCCAGATGGAAAAAGAATCTCAAAAGCTCACTGAGGAGATTCATTCCTTCAGAGTTAGACTGGAGCAAATGGAAGCTAGTGACTTTATGAGAAATCAAGATGCTATTAAACAGATCCAAACAAATGAAAGAATAGAAGGCAATGTGAAATATCTCATGGGAAAAACCACTGACCTGGAAAATAGATCCAGGAGAGATAATTTAAAAATTATTGGACTACCTGAAAGCCATGATCAAAGAAAGAACCTAGAAATCACCCTTCAAGAAATTCTCAAGGAAAATTGCCCTGATGTTTTAGATCCAGAGGGCAAAATAGAGGTTGAAAGAATCCACAGATCACCTCCTGAAAAAGATCCCCAAAAGAAAACTCCCAGGAATATTATAGCCAGGTTCCAGAATCCCCAGATCAAGAAGAAAATACTACAAGCAGCCAGGAAGAAACAATTTCAATATTGTGGAAACACAATCAGAAAAGCACAGGACCTGGCAGCTTCTACATTGAGGGATAGAAGGGCATGGAATATGATATTCCAGAGGGCAAAAGAGCTGGGAATGAACCCAAGGGTCACCTACCCAGCAAAACTGAGTATCTTGTTTCAGGGGAAAATATGGTCATTCAGTGGAATAGAGGACTTTCAAGCATTTTTGATGAAAAAACCAGAGTTGAATAGAAAATTTGACATTCAGACACAAGAAGCAAGAGATGCTTGAGAAGGTAATCAAGGAAAAGAAATCAAAAGGAACTTATCAAAGTTGGACTATTTACATTCCTACATGGAAAAACAATAACTGTGTTTGATGAAACCTTTCTCATTATGAAAATAATTGAAGAAGGGTACATGGCATATGTTCATAGGTATACATGGATAGAGGGCACAGGTTGAATTTGAGGGGAAGGGATGATTATTTTTTTTTGGAGGGCAGTTGGGGTTGGGTGACTTGCCCGGGTTCATGTGGCTGGGTTTTTGTTTGTGTATTGGGTGTCTGGGGCCAGATCCGAGCTCCGGTCCTGCTGGCTCCGGGGCTGGCTCTCTGCTCGCAGCGCCACCTAGCTGCCCCAAGGAAGGGATGATTCTTAAGGGGTGAATTCAAGAGGTGAGAGAGGAAAGTGGCAAGAGGAGATGGAGAGAGACAGGGTATGGCAAACTATCTCATGTAGAAGAGGAAGCAGTTGCAGGGGAGGGGAAGAACAGGAAGGCAAAAAGGCAAAAGCATATTCTCATTGAAGTTGGCTCAAGGAGAGAAACACATACATACTAAATGGAATACCTTACCCTCAATCACTCTCCTGAGTAGGGGAAAGGGGGATGAGAGGGAGGATGATGGAGGGGAGGGCATTCTGGGGAGAGGGGATATTAGAGGTACCCACTATTAAAGAGGGACAGGATCAAAGTAGGGAATGGACCAGGTGGGAGGTGAGACAGGTGGGAGGGAAATATAAGCAGTCTTTTACAATATATCTACTATGGTAATGTTTTGCAAGATATACATGTACAACACATACTGAATTGCTTATCTTCTCAGAGGGAGTGGGTGACAAGGGAGAAAGGGAATGGATCCAAAAATCGAAGTTTTAAAATTAAATGTTTCATAAGATGTCCAGGCAGTGGGGCTCAGAGATTCACCTTGCCCTAATGGCAAAGTCGAAGGGGGTATGGGAGAAGATATGGGAGAGAGCAGATTGGATGAGGGGATATCTAGTGAGACTGCTCTTCTGGGGGTGGTGGGTAGGGAAAAAATGTGGGGAAAATGTAACTCATAACCTGGTGGAAATGAATGATGTAAACCTGATGTTAATAAAGCATTTGTTTAATTGAAAAAAAAACAGACCTTCCCCCCCCAAAAAAAAAAAGAAAACCCCACATGAAGTAAAAAAGAGTCAGATATGACAAATTTGCTGACAGCTGGTAGAGTTCAGGGTTGTTCCCCTTCTAGGCAGCACAGACAGCTTCCATTCTAATCACCCTCCAGAGTTTCTTCATTTTTAATTAACACTCATTTTTTTGCTCACAGAATGTTAGATCGCCAAGGTACTCTGGAAATTATCTAGTCCAATCCAACACTTTGCACATGGAGGAACTAAGGCTTAGCTAGGGAAATAGATTTGCCTGAAGTCATATCTTTGATGGCAGTGGCCTAGTTGGGCTTCAAATTCAGACTTTTAGATATCAAATTCACATTTCTTCCATTATGTACCATCAGGCTTCAAAGGCACCTACTGTCTCAACCAAGAAATGTATGGGAAATAGAAAGAGGTACATCTTAGATATTCCCTTGATATATCCATAGAAACCATAGAACTTTTTTTTAATTATAAAGTGCACCTGTGATGCCACCAAAATAGATACATATATATGCATATATGTATACATATATATGTGTTTATATATATACATACATATATATTGCATTTTAATTGCTAACAGATTGTACCTTGAAATGTAGACATATTTATACACAGCTGATTTTCCTAAGTCTATTTATAAGTGTTTAAATATATTTTCAAAAATAAATATCACCTCAAAATAAGGCAGTATATTTCTTGTAATTAACTTAAGCAGGCTTTCTAAAATGCTGTCCACTACACAACCTGTTTTACCTACAACCTATCCAGAAGCAGCATGGTATACTGTAGAGATTCCTGCATTTGGTTGGCTGTAATCCAGGATTATTTTATTGCCTGTTAGACCTTGGACAAATAGCATAAATTCTTTTCTCCGTCCCCTCTTCTTTAAAATGAAGGATTTGATTATGATTTTCCTTTTCTTCTAATTTTATTTTGTCTTCTGTTAGTCTTTTAAAATGATAATATTTTAAAAATGGGAAAGGGATAAAGGAAAGGTATTAACATGGGCTATCACCATTTATCAGGTAATATTAAACAATGAAAAGCAGTTGTCACAATGTGGCTAAAAGAACTTAGAAATAAACTGAGCCAGAAAACACTCGATGTCCTTCTAAAATGACAGATATGGGAACTAAGATCTTCACTAGTTAAGCCTGCCAAGTGTATTATAGAACAGTTCTGCAGATGATGTGAAGCAGTAGTATCACTCAATGAGAGAGTAAAAGCTAGTGACAAAAATGAGGGTGCAGAAAGCTTGGAAGGATGACAAAGTTACACTGTATATCCTAAGAACACATAAAAATTAAACTAGCAAGAAGAAAACAGCTAAAGAATTAAATTGATTTAGCAAAACTTCTATAACAAATTATTTTCATTATTTATTACAGTAGAGACTTATTATTTATAATCTTATCTCAGTCTCTGGTGTGCTTATATATATAAAGAAATAGAAATGATCAAAGAAAACAAAAATGGGATTAGAGCTTATGAGCCAGACCAATTACACAGGAAGAAATCTGTGTTGGGAGCAATGCAACTTAGAAAACAATGAAAGTAGGACATTGCAGTATGTGAAAAATAAAAAGCTTGGAAAACACTAGCACTGAAAAAGAATATCAAGAGATCATCGCATACTGCTAACATATATGACTGCCAGCTATAAAATTTTAAGAACAATCTATCTATCTGTCAAGGGTATCTTTTATGAAACTATAACAAGGGAGCATGTAGATTTTCATAAACACTTGAAGAGTAGGCCACACTGTCACATAACTGGCCCAAAGATGCAGAAAATACAAAATTCCATCATCTTGATATTTTCCTGATTATTTTTGACTCAGAAGAACAAAAAATAGTCTTAAAGATTATTTGAAATAGTTATCTCCCATGTGAGATCATACAAAGTTCTTTGGTAATTGCTACTAAAGATAGGAACTTGTTAATGATTTCTGATTTCATTGGCTTCAAGAAAGATGAGGAATTGTTTAATGGCTAGTCATGAAACAAAGTTCAGCACTGGCCTTTTGCAGATTCAGAATCCCCATGGGAGCTAATCCCTGTGGATAATGAAGTCCTATATGAATTTGTATTTATAGAAAATATTGTGCTTATTCCATCAAGGTCCAGAATACTATAACGTCTCTTCAACTCAATCCACAACCACTCAGAAGAACTTCTATTGCAAAGCAAGAATCAAGTAGAAGAAGCATATTCAAATTTGAATAAAACATTGCATTGGATAGTCCATTCAATTAGTCTATGAAAATGGACCTGTCCTTTAACTATCTATCTATCTATCTATCTATCTGTCTGTCTGTTTGTCTGTCTATCTATCTATCTATCTATCTATCTATCTATCTATCTATCTATCTATCTATCAATATATCAATCTATGTGTCTGTCTATTGAATAATCTATCTTAGAGGCAGAGAATAAATATTTATAGAGCACCTATCATTGGTTCTCTTCAAGAATGGAGGAAGAACAACAATAACAACAATCAGGCATTGTGCTAAGCACTTTACATACATCTTATTTGTTCCTCACAACAACGCTGCGAGGTAAGTTCTGTTATTATCCTCATTTTACAGTTGAAGAAATTGAGGCAAACAGAGGTGAAATGACTTGCCCAGGTTCACACAACTGGTGAGTATCCAAGTTTAGATGTGATCTAGGTTTTGTTGACTCCAGGCCTGGTAGTCTATTTATTTTACTACCTAGATGTCTCTAAACAAACTTAACAGATGGCCAATGAAAACTATGCAATGCATTGTAAGGGACAGAGTCAGAGAAACTGCTTGGATTGAATTCAGAGTCCTGGATATTGTGTTCAAAGATGTAAAACTACTCCATAAAAAAACGACTCTTTTTTTGTAAACACTGGTATTCTTCCAGTGTTCTTACTTGGCAGTGAATAACGGTACTCCAAGTTCACTTAAGAGTAGAAACTGAGTGATATAAAAGGCAAAAGAGACACATAGCAGGGATAAAAGGTGTGTAATGGATGACCAATGGTGATTTTTTCAAGTAATGGCATAAAAGAGATTATTCAGGAGAGAGATAATTGGAAAAAGAAAGTAGGTGGATCACACAACAGAAAGCCTCTGGTGTTTTGGATGGACACTCTATTAATATTTATCAGACTGGGTATCTTCAAAATTTTTACAGGACAAGTTGTAGATGGATTCTTCTGCACAATGGAGTGAGTATCTCTATTGATGAAGTTCACTAATTCATTTGAGTGTTGAATCATCAGTAGCTATATTAATTCAAATAAATATAAGTGATATTGATACTAAATTTTGAGGCTGATGGTGTGCTTTGACCAAAATTGTAGGTAATGAAAACCTGATTATTATCCCTTTGCAGGTGAGGAAACAGATCTAGTGACTTGCTCATGGTTACTTACATAATAAGTGTCAGACCTAGGATGATTATAGCATCCAAACTTTCTATTAAGCATTTCCCCCATTGTACTAGACCACTTATTTCAAATAACCACATTAGAAGACAAGGTAAATTGAGGGGATGCCTATTAGTTGGGGAATGGCTGGACAAGTTGTGGTATTTGAATGTAATGGAACACTCTTGTGTTATAATAAATGACGAGCAGGTGAACTTCAGAAAAACCTGGAAAGACATATATGAAATGATGCTGAGTGAAGTGAACAGAACCAGGAGAACATTGTACACAGCAAAAACCACACTGTGCAATGAATGATTTTAATAGACATAGCCATTCTTAAGTAATGCAAGCACCTAAAACAACTCCAAAGGACTCATGATGGAAGATGTCATCCACATTCAGTGAAAGAACTTTGGAAACAGAATGCAGAGAGAAAGAGACTATTTTCTTTTATTTAATTGTTTTTTCTTCTTTCTCATGGTTCCTCCCATTCATTTTAATTATTTTATACAACATAACCAAAGTGAAAATTTGTCTAATAGTGATGTAGATGCAAAGTCTATGTCAGACTTCATGTCATTTTGTGGAGATAAGCAATTCAGTATATGTTGTACATGTATAGCTATGCAAAACATTACCATAGTAGATATATTATAAAAGACTGATTATATTTCCCTCCCACCCATCCCACCCCCCACCTGGTCCATTCCCTATTTTGATCCTGTCCCTCTTCAAAAGTGGGTGCCTCCAACCTCCCCTCCCTGCAGCATGCCCTCCCCTCCATCCTCCCCCCTCTCCCCCCTACTCTTCTGCAGGGTGAGATATCCCATTTAGTATGTATGTTATTCTCTCCCTGAGCCAAATTCAACAAAAATATAGTTTTGCCTTTTTGCCTTCCTGTTCTTCCCCTCCCCTGCAACTACTTCCCCTTGCCTCTTCTACATGAGATAGTTTACCCCGTCTCTCCCCATCTCTTCTTGCCACATTCCTCTCTCACCTCTTAACCCCTTAAGTATCATCCCATCCCACCAAATTTGACCTGTGCCCTCTATCCATGTATACCTGTAAACATATATACACACATTCACATATGTTTTCATATGCCCGTACACCCTTCTTCAATTATTTTCATATTGAGAAAAGTTTCATCAGTCACAGTTATTGTTTTCCTATGTAGTAATGTAAATAGTTCAACTTTGATAATTTCCTTTTGATTTCTTTTCCCTGTTTACCTTCTCAAGTATCTCTTGCTTCTTGTATCTGAATGTCAGATTTTCTATTCAATTCTGGTTTTTTCCTCAAGAATGCTTAAAAGTCCTCTATTCCACTGAATGACCATGTTTTCCCCTGAAACAAGATACTCAGTTTTGCTGGGTACATAATTCTTGGTTTTAATCCCAGGTCCTTTGCCCTCTGGAATATCATATTCCATGCCCTTCTATCCCTCAATGTAGAATCTTCCAGGTCCTGTGCTATTCTGATTGTGTTTCCACAATATTGAAATTGTTTCTTCCTGGCTGCTTGTAATATTTTCTTCTTGATCTGGGAATTCTGGAACCTGGCTATAATATTCCTGGGAGTTTTCTTTTGGGGATCTTTTACAGGAGGTGATCTGTGGATTCTTTCAACTTCTATTTCCCCTTCTGGGTCTAAAACATCAGGGCAATTTTCCTTGAGAATTTCTTGAAGGATGATTTCTAGGTTCTTTCTTTGATTGTGGCTTTCAGGTAGTCCAATACTTTTTAAATTATCTCTCCTGGATCTATTTTCCAGGTCAGTGGTTTTCCCATGAGATATTTCACATTGCCTTCTACTCTTTCAATTGCTTGGATCTGCTTAATAGCATCTTCATTTCTCATAAAGTCACTAGCTTCCATTTGCTCCAGTCTAATTTTGAAGGAATGAATCTCCTCAGTAAGCTTTTGAGATTCTTTTTCCATTTGGCAAATTTGGCTTTTTAAGGCATTCTTCTCTTCATTGCCCTTTTGAGCCTCTTTTGCCACTTGAGTTAGTCTATTTTTTAAGATGTTATTTCCCTCAGTCAGGCTGTTGACTCTCATGTCATATTTTTCCTGCATCCTTCTCATTTTTCTTCCCAATTTTTCCTCCACTTCTCTTATTTGGTTCTTAAAATCCTTTTTAAGGTCCTCTGTGGCTTGTAACCCACTCTTATTTTCATTTGGGGCTTTTGGTGCAGGAGTTCTGACCTCACAGAACTCCTCCTGTTCCATGCTTCAATCCTCTTTGCCCCCAAAATAGGAGTCTAATGTTGAATTTTTCTGTTTATTTTGTTTCCTTTGCCTAGGCATGTTGCCACTTCATTATTGACTTTTGGGCTTGTTGCCACAGTAGGACTCTGCCACCAGACAGGGGAGCTTCTGATCCAAATGTTGGGGTCTTCTCAACATCTGGAGGTATTAGTTGGGTGCCCTCTCTAAAGCCCCCATACACTCTGGCAAGCTCGTCACTCACCCCAGACTGCAATCCAGATCCAGGGAGGTTAAAGCAAGAGTGATTACCCCACCTCCCAGACTGATCCCCGGATTACCCTATAGTTCAGAGGCAAGGAGCAGAAGCTTCAACTGAAGATGCAAAATGATGTCTGTGCTGTGTCTCCTCAGCCACTTCTAGCCCCCAGAGGAAGAAGCCAATGCGCTCCCAAATACTGGTCCCAAAGTCCATGGGGCACTGACCTCTCAGTTTGTGTTGGAAATTCTGGAAAAGCCACAGCTGCTGGTGTTCTCGAGTCCCTCCAGCTGGCTGCTGGAATGGCCGCTCTGGGGCTAAAACCTCTGACTCATGTGGTCTTGGACTTGGCTCCCAGAGTGCTGTGCTGGGCATTCCCTGCCAGGCTGCCAGACTGTCCTCAGTGGGAGGTTAGCTTCTCTCCATCAATCTGTGGGTGCTGGAGCTCCAGAGGTTGTTTAGAGTCCCCCTTTTACATGATTTTGAAGTGGTGTGTGCTGGAGCGCCATGGAAGTGCTGTTTCTACTCTGCTATCTTGGCTCTGCCCCCAACCTCATCATTTTTAAAATATATATTTAGATTTTCTCTTCATCTAAACTTGGCAAACATGAGCTTCTCCACAAAGAAAGAATACAAAAAAGAGGATTCCAATTGAAAATACAGATCTTAATTATGTACATCTCATCTTTTAAAAATAATATAATGACTTCAACAAATTAGTTTCAAAGTTGTCCTGTTTTATCTCCTTTTGAATCTCATTGTGTTTTCTTCTGTGCATTTAAAAATGCTATAATGTCCCTTTTCTTTTTTATTTTTTTTTAATCTTGTGTCCTTATTGCTAATGCCCCTTCCCCCCAGATTCCTCCTCTAATTAAAAAAAGAAAGAAAATACCCTTGTATGAAATAACCATAGTCAAGCAAAAGAAATTTATACCTTGGCAATGTCCAAAAGCATATACTTCAATCAATGCCTTGAGTCCTCCCCCTCTCTGTCAGGTGTGGCTAGCATTTTTATCATCTATCCTTGGCAGTCATGGTTGATCATTGAAGTGACCAGAGTGTTGTGATGGTAATGGTAATTTGAAGATCTTCTCTTATTATTCCCTTATATCTTTGCCTTATTTTCCCTTCCCCCTAATAGACTGAAAGCAATCCATGGAGTCTGTGGTGGGAGGGGTTTGCTGAAGAGTGGAGCAGAGCCCACAGCAAGTTGAGAGTCAGTTAGTTAAAGACAGAGTGAGGAGAGGACTCACCCAGGGAGACAGCTAGGCTTGTGACTAAATGTCTGTGGGAAGATTAAAGGATGGTGTGGCTCTCTGTGCTATTATAGTGTATTAACTTCTTTGCTACTCTGATGGATTCAGCTTTCTGGTTTTGGGATTTGGATTTCTGGTGTCTGAATAAATGTTTTGCTTCTTTCTTCTACATGGAGTCTGTTATATTTTGCTATTGAGCACTGTGCTGGCATATTTATAGTCACTATTGGCTCTATGAATATTTTGTTGGTGCTACAATTGTTTATGTCTTTCAAAGTGTATTTTCCTTTGTGAATGAACCTCTTGATTTAAAATCATATATTAGCCCCTGAAATGACACTAATAAGTGTTATGGAACCATCTTGAACTGGCTCAGGCGAGTCAACTATTAAACTTTCCTTGTGAGCATGTGCATCTCAAAAATGAGCAAATGCTACTAATCAGACTTGCTTTCTTTGTTGATTGTCTAGACTTAAGAAAGTGGTAGAGAAAATGCTAACAATGTAGATTAAATTTAAAAGTTTGTCATGTGTATCATGTTCAAGTTACTTTTTTTTTCGGGGGCACATGGGAGAGTCAGTTGTTCAACATTTACTAGAATGTCTTGTATTCTAATCCCTTGGCTTATAATCAAGCTAACTTTTAAAAGTTTTTACAACCTGGTTAGTAAAAACATTAAGATATAGAGTGTGTGCATGAATACCTATAGAATTTAAAACTTTTTTGATATCTTTTGTTTTTATATCATCTTTATTTCCCAACATATCCCTTCCCTGTCCCTCTTTCAGAACCTTAGGATAATTAATAAAACGAGAAAACAAAAATTGGGTTTAGCAAAACTAAGCAACAGTGGTCTGTGTGCACGTACGTATGTAAGACTAATTTTGATTGTTCATAGGATGCCGCCTCCTGCATCACTTCTTAAAGTGTATCTGGGTGAAGCTTTGGGCCCAAAATATGGAAACCTGAGTTCAAGTGATGACATTGCCATTAGTTTCCTGTCTAATTCCAAACAAGTAACACAAGTCCTCTGACTCTCAAGTGATCAATTGCTACCTAAGCAGATGTGCTTCCCTGAGCTGATCACTAAGTTTATGTCCAGTTTTGGCTACAAAATTCTATTTTCTCTATGCTAACCACTGATGACTGCCAACCTTAAAATAATTCAGAATTTAACTCTTCAGGTCAATGAATTTCTCAATCACTTAGTTGTGCAATAGTTCATCAATCCAGCATTATCTAACTCCTGGAGTGTTTACCACTTCAGAGCCATTCCAGAGATTAGAGCTGTTCATCAAATCCCTGTTAGCAAACTCCAAAATGGCTCATCAATTTAACAATATCTAGCAAGAGAACTTACATTGATGTGGTGTCATCTAATATTAGAGCTGTGCATTAATTCCATGGCAGGTACCTTGAGCCTGGTTCACTCAAAGTCACCTGTATCTAAAGCTGTTCATCATTCCCACATCATTGAACTTTGCAGTGGCCTAGTAAATCAATGTCATTAGAGTCTATAGGAATTTAACAAGATAGGGCTATAAGAATCCAAATCACCCTTTAGCTTAATTGAACCACATCTCTTGCAGTGGATAAAACAAAAATCAAACAAAACAAAAACCCACATTATTTTAGGTGTCGAATGTTGGTCTTTAGAAACAACTGGATAGATAAGTCACAATAAATCTTGGAAATGGAAGTTGTGATATTTCCTAATATTGCCCGCATAGCCAATTACTCAGAATAGATTACAATAATGGATCACACTTAGAGATAAACATACAACAATGTCACTGTCTGTTTTCCATAAGAACAGTTATTTTCAATGAACATACTTATTCTACAAAACAAGAAGATTGACTGTTTTTCCATTCAGAATTGAGTGCTTTTTACTTTCTTTTTCTATCTCTAATCCCCACAGCCCAGAAGCTCCCTTTTATGAACTAAGAAAGCATTCAAGACACCCCTTGGAGCACATTTGCCTTGGGTATTTGGCACAGGATTTTCTTGGCTACTAAAATGTAAGGTGGAACTGAAAGTAGTACTATGTCTTGAATCAACTCCTTAGTGTCTTCTTCTGCCTCAAGCATAAAGTAAAGCACTCAGTTACATGGCAGAGTTAAAGGAATACTTGGGTCCAGAGTGAAAGGATCTGGATCTACATCTTATTCCTTTCCCTTTCTGTATGACTTTGGGTAAGCCATGACCTTACTATACATAACATTCTTTACCTGTAAAATAAGAGGCTGAACTAATTTGCTTCAGTCCCTAAGTCTATAGGTTATATGTTTGTTGAAGGAAGTAAATGGATAACATAGCAATTAAAGAGTTTTCCAATATTTCTTGTTAACATTGAGAGAGTGTGCTGAAGTGTACAGTGTTTGGAAGAACCATAGAGGCAGGGAGACTTTTGCTCTGCTCTAGGCTTTGTTTTCCTTAGATGCACATTGAAAGATTAGGCTAGATGGCCTTTAAGTTCCCCTTCAGCTCAAAATCTCTGATCTTAAACTATAACTGAAGTTGGCAAAGTCTCTTACCCCTTACTGTCCTAACTACCTCTCTAAGGTTATCCTATAGAGGAGCTAATGATAAGCTGGGATGAAATCACTCCCCTATGCTGATTATCTAAATCTCTTTACACATATCAATAAACATTTGTTAGATACCTACTATGTGCTAGGCATGGTGCTAAGCGTGGATGCATTCATATTTACAACAATACTTATACCTAAATGCTCATTTATATACCAATATATATACAAATGTGTGTCTACACATACCTACAACTATTCCTTATATCTGTGTCCATACCTCTATCAATGAATTTATCTCTATCTCCATATTTATCTATACCTACAACTATATCCATATTCAAATCTAAATTGATACATTTATTCACACAATCCAAAGATATAGAATTACATATGTATGTATACACATATACATACATACAAATGTCTATATATATTTACAGTCCTGTTCACCATCCATACAGATGGTTAACATTTATCTATCATCTATTTATCTATCTATCTATCTATCTATCTATCTATCTATCTATCTATCAATCATCTATCCATCAGATACTTATATATTCATCTATCTCGCTAGTTAGCTAGCTAGTTAGCAATCACCAGCTAGGTTTTTGTTTGTGTGTGTTAGGTGTCTGAGGCTGGATCCGAAATCAGGTCCTTCTGACTCCAGGGGCGGTGCTCTACTCACTGCACCACCTAGCCGCCCTGAATGATAAACTTTTTTCAAACTGAATGGCTTGAGATCATTGACATTACTGATTTTTCAAATTCTGTCTAGTCCAGTTTCATTCTTCTATTCAGTTCTGAGCTCAGCTCCCTATCCATATATAGTAGCTGTCTGAATTAGACTTTGTTTCCTTATGAAACAGAAAGCCCTAATCACTATGGATGGCCAAATTATACTCCCTTTCACATAACTTTAGGCATGTCAGTTCCCTGTTCACATTTTATGCCTTCCCTTCCCTATGTCAGCACAAAAAGCCTTCCATGATATGACCTCTATATCTGTTTCTAATTTTATTATCAGTTATTCTTTTTATCTTCTTTATTCTACCTTGAAATCATTCTGGAAGCATGGCTAGAGAGGCAGGTGCCCCTCTTCTTCCAAACATCCCTGTTACCATCAATGGCTCCATCCATCCATCTGGTCACTGAGGCTTACAATTTTGAGAACATCCTCAACTATTCACTCCATTTATCCAACATATTTCCATGTTTTGTCATTTCTTCTTTCACATCTCTAATATATTCAAGAAAACCATGGAATAGTTTGAGTAGATTCTAATCCTTCTTGATGTTTTGGGATCCCTGTATAAGATGTTATCATTGTGGGACAAGATTGCTATTGTTATATCATGTCATCTACTCCCTAAAGCCCTCTGCTGTTGAAACTTATTTCACACTATAATTTAATTTAGAAATGGTTGTCACACATCATTGCTCTGGGTACAACAGACTAATTTGGGGGAAAAAGCCAAAACCCAAGCACAAAGCACTTGGTTCCAGAAGTGTGCTAAATAAATCCCATTTTCATTTGTTAGTCACAATTTCAAGTAAAGCAACATCACAGACTACAAATGTTTTCTTAGTCAGACCATATTATTCCCCTACCTCCTAGAATAAATCTCTGCTTCATGAAAAATGCAATTGTTTCTGTGTTGTATTTATGGCAGATGCCTAGGATATAATGGGCAAAAGCTAGTGTAAAGCATTTGGGGTTATTAGTTTTTATAATCAGGTTTCCTATTTTTAAATGTACAATGATGTTGTGAGCACCATTGTTAAAAATATGGTTACAGCCAGCACTGTGCCTTCACTAGTGGGCTCTGATCCCACCTGGGTTTTCTGGACCTCTGTGTAAATTTTGTGTGATTAGATACACGCTTGCAATCGAAGTCATAGGAGCATTATGAGAAAAAAAATTTAATCATAAGTGTGGCTTAATTAGTCTTATTTATTTATTGTAGATCTGGGTATAGAATGAGATACATTACAGGTTGGCACCATAAAAATGTAGAAAATATTTTACCATCAATCTTAATTGCCTTCCTATTTGTTCCCAATGGCAAGGTCGGCTACTGAAGTAAAAAATAGGTTGATATATTTATAAGTAGTACTGACTTTGGAACCAATAAGTCCATCTCTGATACTTATTAGGTGTGTGACCTTGGGGAAATTCAATAGGATGTAATGTCCTTGAACCCAGAGACAGTCTTACTTTTTCCTTTTTATTCCAAGGGCCTGGCATAATAAGGCACATAGAAAACACTAGATCATCGTTGATTGATTGATTCAATAAAATAGGTTAGAAAAAAGGAGTAAATCAAAACACAAGGCCATCACACCCAGATGGGCAGAAACCATGGGGGTCTTCTTGTCCCAGATTGATATTTTTTGAGTAGGTAAAAGAGGCCATTATTTTTTGCCTTGCCTTATTTCTTACTCAGCCTTAATCACTGAATGGGGGTTTCCACAGACAAACTAAGACCTGGGAAAGACCTTAGCTTAAAAAGGCCATGGTCTCCCACTGCATCAGGGCCATCTCCTGTCAGAGCCAGTCATCCTGATCTATATTTTGCCACTGGGCTCAGATGACTCTAGAGGAAAGAGTGAGACTGGTGATTTTGCATAGTCCTACCTCACTTACATCCAATTCACCTGCAAGTTAAGACCACTTTCCTGATGTCATTAGCTCTCTTCAAGAACAAAGGACAAATAATAATCCAGGAAGCAGGTGGTCATACATATTTCCTTCCTGTAAGTAGAGAGACAGGTCTATGGGTATGCTGGGTTGCTTGCACGTAATGACAGCCACGTAGGGTCATTTTATCAATCAGGAAATCATTAAGAATATCTTAAGTACTTGCTAAGTGCTAGGCACCTAGCTACATACTGGGGATACAAAGAAAAAAAGTAGCAATGGTTCTTTTCCTAACTGAGTTTACTTTTTAATGGAGGAGACCACATATATAAGTCAGGACTAAAAAATGTAAATACATAGTAGAAGAAAAGATGGCACCAGCAAGAGAGGAGACAGTAAAGGCCTCTTGGAAGGGTTGGTGCTGGAGATGAATCTTAGAATGTCAGGAATTCTAAGAGTTGGACACTGGGATGGAGTACATTCTGGGCATGGGGATCAACAAGTTCAAAGGCATGCAGGTAGGACATGGATTATTGTGTGAGAGGAGGCCAAAGTTGCTGGAGAATAAATGCAGGTAAGAGAAATATATGAAAGTTGGGAAAGTAGGAAAGGATGGTGAGCATGTGAAGAGCTTTGTAAGTTGATTTTGGGTTTTCATAGATGGGTTCAGTGTTTGTGGGTAATTGGGCAATGTTTGAGGTCTAAAAGGTACCAATAAAAATGAATAAAATCCAAATAAAATACAGACAAATGAACTTTTTTGTAGCACAAAAGTAGTGTGATGGAAAGACTTTCCTAAATGAAATTTTAGTTAAGTGCTAACCTTCTTCCCAGATCACAGTGTGTTCTCATTCTCATGGTTACATATGTGTTAAAACTAGAGACTAAATAAATGAAACCTCATTCCAAAGCAGGAAAGGACTATTAGAAAATTAATGAATTAACCACTATTTCCATAGCAAAAAAATTCAGTTAATTATTTGACTAATGGACTATGCCTTGATTCCAGAGCATTCATTGTCATTAATAAACTAAATTGCTTTTGGAATCCTGAAGTTTTAAATTTCATATCAGGAATCAAGGAGCAATGAATATTTTCATATTATAAGGGACCAAGACATTCTACCTTGCTACTTAAGCAAACCAAGTTTTATATTTTACACTCTACCTGAAAGGATAAATCCTGAAGCTTCCTAATTGCTCTTTCCTTTCATGAATAGAATTGTTCTATTTGGCTTAACACCAGCTTTTATTCTATAGTAACAAGTGGAAATTAGAGCTTTGTAGATTTTTTTAAAAAGTATCTAAAATACCACTTTCATCCTAAAGACAAATATGTTTTCATCATAGATAAGTGATGAAATCACTATTTAGCAAATCATCTCTATTCCAAGTACCTGTGTTCAAATCTCAAGCCTTCCACTTCCTACCTGGGTAACTATGTGCTGGTCACAATGATTTTCTAGGCTTCATTTTCCTCACGAGTAAAATGAATGGCATTGGATAGATGTTCTCTGAGGTTACTTCTGACTTAATTCTATGATCCTGTGATCCTATGAACCAATTATTTCATTCAAGGAACCTAGATGTCTTTGTTGTCTAGACTTTGTTGTCTTCTTCTGGTTTTATGTTTTGATCCTTTTTGTCCCCCAAAAAGGATTCCATTGTCTGATTGTGCTTTCTCTGTTTGCTCAACTTGGCAGCCAAACACTAGACTTTTGAGTTCTTTGCCATGGTAGAACTCTGCTTCCAGAGTGGAGAGAGCTGTGTTCCAAATTGCGGAGGCTTACACAGTTGCTGCCAGAGCTATGAGGAGGGCATCCTCTCTTCAGCTACCACAAGCTCTGGCACACTGATACTCCAGACTACCACCCAAGACTGCAACCCAGATCCAAGCAGGTCAAAGCAAGAGCATTACCAAAGGTTGCTTGGTCCCCCTATGATCTATAGGCCAGGAGCTCTGGAGGCAGCCACACGGCAGCAGCTGCAGCCACCATGCCTCTACTACCTCTTACCCCAAGGATGTGTTCTACTCTCATCTTGGATTAGTAGGGTTATCCATTGACCTTTTACTTTCTCTTTGGCATTTGTGGGTTGAGAAGTCTGGAAACCACCACAGCTGCAAGTGATTCACTCTCCTGAAGTCTGCCCTGGTGGGTCTGGGCTAGTGTGGCTCATGCAGAACTGTGCTTGCCTCCCAGCAGTGTGATAGACCATTCCTGTTCACCTGCCAGGCTGCCTTTAGTGGGGGATTTGTTTCTCTCTGTCACTTTGTGGGTTATGTAGCTCTAAAATTTATTGAGTCATTTTTTACAGGTATTGGAGGTGGTTGGGGTGGGAGCTCAGAAGAGTTCCTGCTTTTACTCTGCCATCTTGGCTCCTCCCTGGTTCTACTATTTGACTATGAATCTGGCAAGTCATTTCCTTATGCATGTGAGGATCCTAAAAAGTTATCAAGTCCTGCTAAAGTTTTCTCCAGGCTAAATATTACCATTTTCTTCAATTGATTTTAAATTATCTGATTATTTAATACCACACTGATGAAAATAGAAGATTTATTATATTTCATATTTAATCATTTTGTTAATATTTAATGTTCTTATTAGAGCCATTTTAATAGCTTTACAAGTTTGCAATGCACTACAAATTTCTAGATTCCCCTTCATAGTACACATGCTTGGAAGTCGTCATTGAATATCTCTAAATCTTGAGCAAAATTTGAGTATTTATTTAGTGGGGTTCAGTCTACTAAGTGCTCTATTATTACCAGCAAAGATCTTTAGTTGAAGAGAATCCTGACAGTGAGCAGAGTTGAAGTATTTCAGCCTTATTAGTAGTTTCTTGTGAAAAGGTAGATATCCAAATATTTAATGGAGAAAATTAAATGGTCTTGTTAGCATCCCTTCTCCAGCATTTTCCTTAATAGCATTGTAGCAATTCTCATTAATTTTATTGGCACAAAGCTTTCATTTTCTAAATACCTTTGCCAGGTTTGGGGACATGGCATATTTGGTTCATAGATGGAAAATGAGGTATAATACTATGATTGTTTTAGAAAATGATTTTTGTAGCAACGGGATGATTCAGTCTGAATATTTGTAAGGATATAATTGCGAATTTATTTGATCTTGATATGTTTTATTTAGAAGTTTGTTAAATGGTCTGCTAAATACTTCTAAAATTGGTTTATTTTGGTTATCTATTTTCTGTAGATGCTGTTGTTATGTATTTTGTATTTTTAAAAATATACTTGCCTTGTTTTCCTGCCTCCAAAAGTAAACAAAAATAAAACCAAGACAAAAATGTACATTTAATTCAATAACTTCCTTTTGTTGACATCAATGTAACCATCTGAAAGTTTTAAAATATTATTTTGCATTCTTGGAACTTCGCCTTTGTCATTTTTGATGTTAACCTTTTCATGCTTCTTCCTCTTCTTTTGGAATATGTTTGATAATTATCAATTCTATTGATAATTAAAAACACTTTCCTTATCTGTAATTTTAATTATTCTTTTATTATCTATTACATTCATATATTCTTTTACTTGAATTCTATCCTTATTTCTGCTTTCTTTTGATGTGGTCATTTGTTCATTTTATAGTTTATTTAACTGTAAATTGAACTCATTAATTTTCTCATTTTCTTTCTTACTACCATAAATGTTTAGGGATAAACATTTGCCTCTGAGTATTGCTTGGGCTACTTAACATAAATATTCACATAATGCATTTATGTTTTAGTCATTTTCATTATAACTTGTCGCTTTTAAATATTTTGTTCTTTAAATCAAGCGAGATCCTACAAGTCATTTTCTATGTTTACATTATATATTTTGATAACATTTTCCTTTTTGATAATTATTTTACCACAATATGTACACCGTTGCAGAAATTTAAGTTTGTCTCTGAATTTATGTCTTTGACCTATACATGATGTTTTCACAAATGTGGCAGAACAAAAGCACACCCTCTCTTTTTGCAAATCAATGCTCTCTCTTTATGTCTATCAAATTTACTTTCTTCAGCACTCTACTCAAATGTCGAACTTCTTTTCTTGCCTTTCTGTTTGATCATATTCCATTAGCAAAGTGTTGAAATTTCGTGGTTATTGATTTTCTAATTCTTTTTGCAAATAAGTTAATTTTTCCTTTATATATTTACTTGATGTATTTAGTTAACACTCTCATCAATGGTATTTCTGATGGACAGTTCCTTTCTTGCTGGCCAAATAAATACATTTGGAACGTCCAGATCCTGAGCTAACTCCATTAACAGTCTATTTGATAGTCACATATTCCTATCTTGAGTTTTGATTTTTTGTTTGTTTATTTTCATTATGAATTAGCCTCCATCATTAATTTTATCCATCTATTTATTCAGCAAGCACAGCTTCTGGCTTTCTGATCAGAGAAAGGACTGTTATACCTAGTTGCCAACCCTTCCTCCCTGCTCCTTTCTGCCCCTATTCCCACCCTGTGTGTGTGTGTGTGTATGTTTGTGTGTGTGTGTGTGTGTGTGTGTGTGTGTGTGTGTGTTCAGATCCCTGGGCAAAGTTAATTAGGGAGAACTTAAGTTTGAAAAAATGCTACAGTATCATCAGGGTACAGACTGGTGCCAGAGAAATCCATATAATGATCTACTCTATTCATGTCACTGCCTATTGGAATGAGTCCAGGCAATTGTGTCAATACTTTTCCTGAGGGGGAGCATATGAGACCCTTGTTGTTCCAGATGTTGCTATTCATGCCCAAGTGTTAACTGATAACCCAACTTAGTTACGCAGCAATCAGAACATTTGGCATCTGGGGAGAAACATGGCTATTTGGCTGCTGTCTCAGGATCTGACAAAAATTGAACTCATGGCTGATGAGTCTGTTGATTGATATCTATCCTTACATATTCCTATAATCAGTATCATTCCACTATATACCTGTGTTTGTGTGGTCACTTACTATATCTCTCAATCCAGAATGAATCCTGATAAATTTGGCCATATGGCTAACCCAGTAGATTTTGGTGAGTCACTGTCTATCTCACAGAATCCCTTCAAAGACCAATGAAAGAGGATTTCTTCCAACCCTGTCATGGTTGGGGCAGCTACCTCCCCTGAGAAGTCTTGGTATTTATCTTTTTTTTTTTTTTTGTTCTGTATCTTCTTTGTGGTGTACTGCATATGATAGTTCCACACAGCATTACATAATCTCCTCAAGAGACTGGGCTACTTCCTTTTATTTTAGCATAGCATTTAGCATGGTGCCTGGTACTGAAAAAAATGCTTGTGGATGGACTGATGGATTGTTTATTTCTGCAGACATTCAGCTCTTGGAATGCTTGCAGTAACTTCCTAAGTCTCTTGTCTATCTCCTCAATTCCACCCTATACTCCTCTGCCAGAGAAATCCTTATACTGATCTACTCTACTTATGTCAATGAACTGATGAAAAACCTCCAATGGATCCCCATTACCAATGAAATATAGTATGAGTTCTTCCCATGAGCTTGTCAATCAAGGCTATCTACACTTTGGATACAACTTATCACCCTAGCCTTATCTCATGCCACTTTATCTCTCATTATCTTTACCAGCCTTAGGGAATGTGGGCTGCCCTTCACCAATGCCTTGCTAATGTATATAATTTTGTTGATATATAAATGCTTCCATCAATGTATTAGAAAGTGCTTGGTCATAATGGGTTTCTTCCTGGATACTCAGAGGCCCTTAGATCCAAATCATTTCCTCACCAAGAGGTAGATCTTCTTTTTATTAAATCAAATGTTTTATTAAATTTTGGTTTACATCAATCATTTCCACAAGATTTTGAGTTAAAAATTGTCTCCCCATTTTCCCCTATCACCACCCACTGGATATCCCCTCCTCCAATCTGCTCTCTCACATATGTTCTCCCATACCCTCTCTGACTTCCCAGTAGGGCTAGGTGGTTCTCTATGCCCCAGTGACTGTATATCTTATTTCCCAGTTACATATATACTTAAACACTTGGTTTTAAAACTTTGAGTTCCAGATTCATTCCCTTCCTCCCTTGTCACCCACCCTCACTGGGAAGAGAAGCAATTCATGTGTAGTTACATGTGTAGCTAGGCAAAACATTTCCATTGTGTATATATTGTAAAAGACTGACTATATTTCCCTCCCTCCTATCCCACCTCCCACTTGTTCTATTCTCTACTTTGATCCTGTCCTTTATCAAAAGTGGGTTCTTCTAACTTCCCTTCCCCCAGCTTGCCCTCCCTTCCATCATCCTCCCTCTCATCCCCATCCCCCTACTATCTTGTAGGGTGAGATACCCTATTTAGTGTGTATGTCATTCCCTCCCCAAGCCAAATTCAATGAGAATAAGTTTGACCCATTCCCTTTTGCCTTCCTGTTCTTCCTCTCCATTGTAACCATTTCCCCTTGCCTCTTCTATATGAGATAGTTAACCTCATTCTCTCTCTCCCCATCTCCTCTCATCATATTCCTCTCTCACCTCTTAATTTCACCTTTTAATTATCATCCTTTCCTATTAAATTGGTCCTGTGCCCTCTGTCTATTTTTTCATTTGTTTGGATCTTTTCAGGAGTATCTCAATTTTTCATAAAGTCACTAGGCTCCATTTGCTCCAATTTAATTCTGAAGGAATGATTCTCTTCAGTGAGCTTTTGAGATTCTTTTTCCATATGGCACACATTCACATATGTATTCATATGCCCATATACCCTCCTATGTAGACATATATATGTATGTGTGTATACACACACACACACACACACATTTCTATTCCCTTCAACTATTCTCATACTGAGAAAAGTTTCATCAGTTACAATTATTGTTTTTCTATGTAGGTATGTAAATATTTCAACTTTGATAAGTTCCTTATGATTTCTTTTCCCTGTTTACCTTCTCATATGCTTCTTTCCTTCTTGCATCTGAATGTCAAATTTTCTATTCAACTCTGTTTTTTTTTTTTCATTAAGAATGCTTGAAGGGGCGGCTAGGTGGTGCGTGAGTAGAGCGTCGGCCCTGGAGTCAGAAGGACCTGAGTTCGGATCCGACCTCAGACACTTAACACACTCACAAACAAACAAACAAAAAAAAACCTAGCCGTGTGACCTTGGGCAAGTTACTTAACCCCAATAGCCCTCCAAAAAAACCAAAAAAACAAAAACAAAAGAATGCTTGAAAATCCTGTATTCCATTGATTGACCATATTTTCCCCTGAAACATGATAATCAGTTTTGTTGGGTAGGTGATTCTCCATTTTAATCCCAGCTCTTTTGTCCTCCAGAATATTATATTCCAAGCCCTTTGATTGCTCAGTGTGGAAGCTGCCAGATCCTGTGTTATCCTGATTGGGTTTCCAAAATATTCAAATTGTTTCTTCCTGGATGCTTGTAATATTTTCTCCTTGATCTGAGGATTCCAGAACCTGGCTATAACCTGGGGTCTTTTTCAGCAGGTGAGCAGTGGATTCCTTCAACCTCTATTTTGCCCTCTTGTTCTAAAACATCAGGGCAATTTTCCTTGAGAATTTATTGAGGCATGGTTTCTAGGTTCTTCTTTTGATCATGGCTTTCAGGTAGTCCAATAATTTTTAAATTATCTCTCCTGAATCTGTTTTCAAGGTCAGTGGTTTTTCCAATGAGATATTTCATATTGCATTCCATTTTTTCATTTCTTTGGATCTTTTCAGTAGTATCTCAATTTTTCATAAAATCACTAGCCTCCATTTGCTCCAATCTAATTCTGAAGGAATGATTCTCTTCAGTGAGCTTTTGAGATTCTTTTTCCATCTGGCAAATGCTTCTTTTGAGGCATTCATTGGCTTTTTGGACCTCTTTTGACATGTGAGTTAGTCTATTTTTAAAGGCGTTATTTTCTTCAGTCAGGTCTCATTTCATAATTTTCAAGCATCATTCTCATTTCTCTTCCCAATTTTTCCTCCACTTCTCTTATTTGCTTTTCAAAATCCTTTTTAAGGTCCTCTATGGCCTGTAACCAGCTTTTCTTTTTCTTGGAAGCTTTTGGTGTAGGAGTTTTGACTTCATTGTCTTCCTCCTGTTCCATGCTTTGATCTTTTTTGTCTCTAAAATAGGAGTGTAAAGTTGGGTTGCTCTGTTTGCTTTGCTTTCCTTGTTTGCTCATTTTGCCACTCAATTACTTGACTTTTGGGCTTTTTGCACAGTAGGACAAGGGAGCTTTGTAGAAAATGCTGGGGTTTTTGCAGCTGCTAAATATATTAGTTTGATGCCCTCTCAGAACCCTCCACATGCTTTGGCAAGCTTGTCACACACTCTAGGACCTCCACATTAGACTGCAATGCAGATCCAAGCAGGATAAAGCAAGAGTGATTACCCCTCAGACTGGTCACTTGGTCCCCCTACAATCTGTACGCCAGGAGCTGAACCAATGGCTGCTGCACCTCAGCCACTTCTCGCCCGGGGACAAAAGCTAACACAGTCCTGAACTACTGAACCCCAAAGTCCACACTGCACTGACCTCTCACTTTGTCCTTTGAATCTATGGGTTGATAATTCTGGAAACCACCATGGCTGCTGGTGATCTGAAGTCCCTCCAGCTGGCAGCTAGTCAGGCTGCCCTGGGCCTAAGACCTCCAGCTCACTAGGGGCTTGGCTGGACTCCCAGAGCACTGTGCTGGCCCCTTCTTGCTGGTCTGCCTGGCTGACATCAGTGGGATATTTGCTTCTCTGTGTCATTTTGTAGGTTCTATAACTCCAAAGTTTGTTCAGAGTCCCATTTTGCATGAATTGGGGGAGGTGGAACCTCTGTACCACTCTTACCACTCCAGAGACTAGATAAATAAATGCCTGTGGATGGCTGTATTCTGTTAATCCATTAAGAGCCATGTCACATGGAAGGGTCTATTTCTACTTACTTTACTAAGATGTGTTACAATCACTGGTTATTTCCTTCATTCACTCCAGAGGCCAGAACTCAATTCCTTGCTTCTCTATAGTGGGTGGATATTTCCACACTTTGCTTTTAATATATGAAGCAGAATTCAGGCAGATAATGCATGAGTCAGTTTGGGGCATTGAAAAGTGTACTGGAAATTTTTCAGGAGCTAGCATTGGGCAAATAAGTGGCATGATGAATAGGACACTGAACTTGGAATCAGGGACTCTTCTTGAGTTTGATTCTGGCCTCTGACTCTTACTAGCTATGTGACCCAGGGCAAGTCCCTTACCACTGTTTATCTCACTTCCTCACTGGTAAAATGAGCTGTAGGAGGAAATGGGAAACCATTCCGGTATCTTTGTCAAGAAAACCCCAAATGAAGAGTCGGACATGACTGAATAACCAGTATTTACATAAGCTCTTTCCATATGTTTTTAGGGACATCTTGGAGTCAGGACCTCTATTCAAATCCAATCTCATGCACTTATTAGCTATGTGACACTGAGAAGATAACTTAATCCTTTTTGCCTAATTTTCCTCATCTATGAAAAGAGCTAGTGAAGGAAATGGTAAACCACTTCCATATCTTTGCCAAGAAAACTCCAGATTGTTCAGGCATGACTGAAACAAATGAACAACAAAAATCAACAAAGATTTAGATGAACACTATGTAAGCTGGAGTTCTGTCCCAGACTTAGATACAAGGAAAATGGGACGAGGACGTCTCTTCTTTCCTCCACCTCCTCCCCTGTTGCCTGCTCATGCCTCTCCTGCCTCCTTATGACCAGTGATACAATTTACCACAGGGTTGGGCCATCTTCAATCTGATGACTGTTTGAATAACTCATTCTTTGGACAATCAGGGATGGGGATAAAAAATAAAGAGTGGAATAAACAGCAAACATAACACATAGTAAATTAAGCCCTCCCTCTCCCCAGTCACTATCCTCCTCTCCCATTCCTTTTTGACTATGCTCTCTGAAACTTTATTATTCACAAACTCTTTTTGCTTCTCCTTATCTCACATTCTTTCCTTTTCTTATTGTTGCTGAAAATAGCTTGTTCTGGAAGACACCACATGTTTTGGTACTCTGTCCAAGGCTTGCTAATTTCATTCCATGATCACAGAGTCAGGAGTGATACAGGGGGTATAATTCTGTATATAGCTTCAAAATACCTGGGTTCAAATCCTATCTCTGTTATTTTTTGCTTATATGGACTTGGAATCCTGGGTGGCAAAGTGAATAATCTGGATCTCAGAGACAAGACAACCTGAGTTCAAGTCCTGTCTCAGACTTTTTTTTTTTTTTTAGTGATTCTGGACGAGTCATTTTATCTCTCTCTTTTTAAAAACAATTGGGGTTAAATAACTTGCTCAAGGTTACAGGGCCAGTCATTATTTATGGGTGGGTGCTCATTTTCTGAGGCTGGAACCAATCCTGGGTCCTCCCGACTCCAGGGCCGGCACTCTTACTGTACCACCTAGCCACCCCTTTTTTTATAAAATAAATGTTTTCATTTTATCTCTTTTTGTCTTAGTTTTTTTCATTTATAAAATGGGTACAATAACAGCTATCTCAAGGCTATTGTGGGGATTCAAATAGATTAGCACATATAAAGCATTTTGCAAATCTTGAGCTACTGTATAAATACTAACTACTGTTATTATTAATAATAATTTTTATTTACCCTCTCTAGGCTTGTTTCCTCATTTACAATATGCAGAAGCTACTATATGAGCTATAAGGTTCCTTCTCAATCTAAGCCCCTGATTTTGTGATTGCACAGAATATGTCTAATTGCACAGGCATTTTCAGATGCTTCCACTGTCACCATAACATAATGATGTCTTATCTTTTAAAGTTATCCCATCACGTTCAGATTCCTGCTGCAGCAAGAAGCATCTCTGGATTTTCAGGTCACTCACTCTCCTCACCAATATGTTTAGGACTCAAGTCATATTTATCTTCTCCACTCCAATTCTGGCTCCCTATAACTTCTAAGTTCTCATTGCCTTTATTTCCAGGCTACCTCAGAATCACAGTTATGGGACTAACTGAGACCTGAATAGTGTTTTAGTTCAAGCCACACAATAGGAGGAAAACGAACAAAACCTTACAACACATCTGAGAAGGCATACTCTAACTTCTGCTTAAAGGCCTCTAGCATGACCATAGTAATTGTCATTCAATTAGCAATGTTTATTAAGTATCTACTAAGTGCCAAGACATGTTATTTCTTAGATCCTAACATCCCTTCAGTCAAATTTTCCCTATGTCCTGAATGTCTGAGAATCATAGTAGTAATAGTAGTGTTAGTATTTATAGTAATAGTGCTAGTCATAGTAGTATTTATAGTAGTCATAGTGTTAGAAATGATAGGGGTACTATGTAATAGTAGTAGTGATAGTAGTGCTACTAGTTGTAGTTGTAATGGTAGTAGTGCTACTAGAAGTAGTTGTAGTAATAGTAGGAAGAACATTGTTCCTTGTATTAGTTGTAGTAGTCATAATGGTGGTGATAATAGTGGTAGTAGTTAGTAGTGCTACTACTAGTAGTAATAGCTATCAGAGTAGTGGTGGTAGTAGTAATAGTAGTAGTGGTGGTGATGGTGGTGGTAACTAGTAGTACGTGGTAGTTACAATAGTAGTAGTGCTACTCCTAGTAGTTGTAGTCAGAGCAGTAGTGCTACTAATAGTAGTCATAGTACTCATAATGGCAGTAGTGATAGAAATAGTAGTAGTAATAATAGTATTACTATTAATTCTACCACAACTACCACTATAGCTACTATAACTCCTACTTCTAGTAGCACTACTACTACTACTACTACTACTACTACTACTACTACTACTACAACCCTGCAATTATTATATTATGATGACTTCTACTCTAAGACTTCCAGAAAATAGAACAAGTTTGATTGGAGAGACATTGGGATCTAAAAAGAAACATAGTTCCAATTATCCATTACTAACATTTATATAGTTTTTTGAGATTTAAAAATATTCTATAAATATTATCTCATTCGATGTTCATCACAACTTTGGTAGCTAGGGGCTATTATTACCCCTTTTAGCAGATGAGGAAACAGAAAAAAACATTAAGTTGCTCAGGCTCACACAACTAGTAAGTGTCTGAGGCTGGATTTGCACTCAGGTCTTCTCAACTCTAGGCCCAGTAATCCATGAAGTCAGCCAGCTACTGCTCTGCTCAGGAAACCTGGGTTTATTTCCTGCCTTAGGCACTTATCTCTGTAACTTGTCATAGTCTCAGTTTCCAAAACAAGAACATGATGGTCATGAATCCTTACCTACTTCACATGATGAAAGCATGAGTGTACATCATTATGTTTGAAGGCCTTCTCAGTCTCACTTATGGATTAAAAGGTTAGATCCATTGTACTTGGGGACTGTAGACTAGGAAATGGTTTTCTTCTACTGGCACTTCCACTGGCAGTTATGAATGATATTCTGGATTTCTTCAGTTACCCAGAGGAATTAGTATAATGGAAATGCAGATTTAAAGATCTTCCCTGCCCCTAGGCCCTTTGATTGGCTTAAGAGACTCTGAGAGGGCAGCTAGGTGGTGCAATGAGTAGAGCTTCAGCCCTGGAGTCAGAAGGACCTGAGTTCAGATCAGCCTCAGACACGTAAAGCACACACAAACAAAAACCTAGCCATGTGACCTTGGGCAAGTTACTTAACCCCAATTGCCCTCCAAAAAAAAAAGCAAAAAAAAAAAAAAAAAGAGAGAGAGACTCTGAGAACCTTCCTTGATTTGAAAATATACTTTGTCCCCTAATAGGCTGAATGTGGTCACATGGAGCCTGTGGCAGGAGGCTTGGTTTTCAGGAATGCCCACACCTAGAAGCTGTGTGATTGGGCAGTGGGTCCAAAGGGTGGTTACATTCTCTGAGCCAGGAGAAGGCTATACAATCCCTGATGTGAGGCTTTGCTTTGGGGCTCACTTTGAGAAGTGTTGTGTGATTTGACCAGATGAGACTCTGGGCAGCCATTGAGAGCCCCCTGGCTTTGAAAACCCAGATGTTGATGCTTCCCTCTCTGGTAATTGTGATTTGGCATTAATGTAATGTTGGGACAATTTGGAAGCCTGTCTGCTTGATCTGTTTGTTTATCTGTCTTGTAAGTTCTGTCTGTATACTTTGAAGTTCGGGGTGCTGACCTTTTTCCCCTGAACTAGGTAAATAATATGTTTGATTGATTAAAGTAAGCTTGCTAACCCATTTTGATTCGAAAAGCAGATCTTAGAACCTGTGTTGGCAGCTACCCTGGGGATGTTGGGGTACTTGCTGCTACAATTAGCTAGTTTTAACTTTCTTTATTCATATTTAAGAATTGCAATGAACTTTAGTATGGAAGTATTAGAGAAGAAATAAACAGGACTTACTTTTTGAAGGGACCCGCAGATTGGCCAGAACCACTTCCAAGGAATCAGCCTGGACTCGGAGCACATAACTTGTCTTTGTTTCATAATCAAGAAGCGATTTGACATAGATCACACCCGTGACATTATTAATCCCAAAGTGATCTGGAATAGAAAGCAAAATTTCCAGGTCTCGACCTCAAGTGAACGGGAATCTCTTCACTGTGATATTGTCATTATTTCTTTATTTTACTTATAGCTGACAAATTAGAGCCCAAGTCATTTAAATCCCAACTCCATCATTTACTGCCTTGCAACTGTGGGCATTAAACTGATGCTTGGCTCCTACATATTCAGTATGATATTTAAATGGGAAAAAAATAAGGAGCAGGAAGATAGACATACAAGTTGGGCACTTTGGTTCTGACTCTTAAGTCAACTCATAGCATTAAAATCTCCTCACGGCTAGCTCTTTTCTCTGGAAACTTCCTCCCTGTACAGATGGCCCTCCTGACTCTCTGAATCTTTTCTTCCATGACATAGCAAACCTCTTACTCTGGAAGTTCATTTCCCCCCTGGATTTCTCACACTGGAAGTACCCTATGGCATCTCTCCAATAGGCTGGTTTCTTCCAAAACCTCCATTTTAAAGAGAATACTGAGACCAAGCACAGCATCTCTCTCTAGATTCCTCTCTACACACTTGCTCCCTTGACTCTACACACTTTTTCTATTGTGCCCCCATACCAGGTAAGGTCATACCTTTGCACTTCCCCCTTTTAATCATCTTTTTAAATGTGCTGTCATCCTCTGTTAGAATATAAGCATACTGAAGGTAAAGATAGTCTTTCTTTCTGTTGATATGTGTATTCCCAGTGATAAGTAGTGTCTGAAACGTAACAAGCATTTTATAAATGTTTGTTTACTGACTGACCTGGCCTTGCACTGTGGATTTACACACAGAAAGTGCTAAAAAAGTTTTAAGAATGTACAAATGAAATATGTCTTTATGGAAGGAGGGGAACAAAGACAGAAACTTTTCTTTATGAGAAGCCACAGGACAGAGTGGATAAAAGGCTAGCCTCGGAATCAGACAGAGCTCATTTCAAATCCTGTCTCTGACAGGTACTAATGATGTGACTCACCTTAGACAAATCACTTAACCTTTTCATGTCTTCAGGCAACTAAGATTTTAAATTATAAATGAGTTGTTTATTTGCTTCAATGGAGGACAAATCCTACTTTCCCTACTAGAGTTCCCAACACTGATGAAATCATCAATCTTGGACAACACCCATGGAAAAGATGGGGAGACAGAGAAAGGAGAAGGAGGAAGAAGAGAGGATAAAAGAATGGAGAGGGAGAGGAAGGAAGGAAGGGGGAGGGAGAGAGACAAAGACAGAGAGTGAGACACACAGACAGACAGAGACAGAGGAGAGAGACAGAAAAAGAGAGAGGGGAGAGAGATGGTGGGAGAGAGACAGAAAAGAGAGAGAGAGAGAGAGAGAGAGAGAGAGAGAGAGAGAGAGAGAGAGAGAATCAGGCTACAAGGTAGAAAAGAGGTGTAGGCCAGTATTATGATGTAGAAGAACATGGAATAAATAATTTATAATCTTCCTAAAAGAGATAAAAATAAATGTAATTCCACTTATTTATTTAATTTTTTTTATTATTTAAGAGAGATATCTTTTAAAATATCACTACATGTCTGTACATCTTTTATAAATGACTTGAAATAAATTCCCCATTGAATATTCTGCATTTTTTTCACTCAAGTCCTCCTTCAGTGCCTTATTGTGTAGTACAGAAGACCTGGCCTTCTGAAAGCTTCTGTTGCTGGCTAATCATACAGGGCAGCCAAGGCTCTGAGAGTACATCTGTTATCAAGGATTAGCCTAGCTAAGTTTGGAGAGACTAATTAGAAGATTGGTCAGAGGCAGATATACCCACATGGCCACAGAAACTATCAAAAATCATCCATAAATACACAAAGAGGTTGCACTTTATGTAAGAGAAGGGGGCACAAATATCAATGAAAGCACTGATCTTTGCAATGTTTCTTTTTCAGAAAAATTTCAGGTTTTAAAGCCTAACATAAAGATTTTTTATCTATATATGAAAGACTAATAACTCCAAGATGTGCTCAAATGTGGTTGCTTGATGGGTCAAAATCCCATTTGCCATGCTTTTCTAAGTTAGAATAGCACACGCACTGCTATGTGCCACCCTCTACAGAAGTTGGATTCCTCTCTGTGGTCTGGGGGTGACCTTCAGCTCCAAAGGCCATTCCAATGAATCTTGGGTCTGCTCAGGTCTTGCCAAGTTCAGAAGACTTTGGGAAGGGGCACAGAGTCAGATCCCGGCTGTGTCTTCAGTTCAAAGTCTCATCACCAAAGTGATGGAGGGGCAGAAATATTCTTGTCTCCTTCCCCAGACTATCAAAAACTAAGTGAGAGACTGACTGAGATCTGCAGCAGTGCAGGAAGCAGCCATACTGATACGCTAACGTTTCCTGAGTTATTATGAATTATAAGCATGTGGGAATGGATTACATACATGTGTAGATGTGTATATATGTATGTGTATGTGAGGACACAGCAATAAACTGTCTTCTCTATGTTCAAAAATGTATAATGTGATGAGGAAGAGGATATAGTTAAGTCTCAGTTTCCTCATTTGTAAAATGTTGGGATTGGACTAAATGGCCCCCAAAATATTTGCAATTTTTACATTTAGGATCCCATGATCCTGTTTATGCAGCATGAAAATATATAATAAAGTATGTGAATATGTCTGATGAAGAGGTATTTTATTTTATTTTTTTGGAGGGGGGAAGGCAGGGATTTGGGTTAAGTGACTTGCCTAAAGTCACACAGGAAGGGTGTCAAGTGTCTGAGCTGCAGGTCCTCCTGACTCCAGGGCCAGTGTTCTATTCACTGCACCACCTAGCTGCTTCATGAAGAAGTATTAGGCTAGTTCCAAAATTTCCAAGGACCAGGAGTTCCTTTCATATGAGGTGCTCAGGAAGGCTCCACGGAGGGAACAGCATTGGACTTGGACTTAGCAAGATGTCAAAAGGCTGAGATGAGAATGGGTACTCTGGGCATAGAAAATGAGCCAAATGCATGGAACAATTCAAAGAACAAAGAGCCCAGTGGTTCAGAAGATAGGACATTGGATTTGGAGTTAAGAAGGCCTGAGTTTAAACCCCACCTTTGACACATGTTCTGTGCCATTATGAACAAATGGCTTGACTTCTCTGAGTCTCAGTTTCTCTACCTGTAAAATGATGGATTAAACTCCATAGAGACTAAGGTCTCATTTAAATCTATGATTCTAAACATGACCATGTTGCTGTAGCTTAGGGCACATAAGAGGAAGCAGTACATTAATAATGACCATTTACATAGAATTTAGAGATTTGAATGAAGAATATTGCATGAAGTACCATTGAGTCCTCACAACAACCCTGGCAGATAGGTGTAATCATTAGCTCCAATTTATAGAGGAGGAAACAGAGACTGAGAGAGGTTAAATGGTCTATCCAGTGTCAGACAGCTAGTAAATATCTGAGCATGCTTCAAGTCCATATATCTCTGATTCCAAGGACAACATAGTCTAGCATTTTTGCCAAGATGCTTTAGGAAATAAAGCTGTGTGAAGGCAGGTGGAGAGTTGGGAAGACCTCAGGTAGAACCTAGTCTCAGACATTTACTACCCATCTGGCCCTAGGCAAGTCACTAATTGGAACCTCAGTTTCCTCATCTGTAAAGTGGAGATAATGATAATGCCTACCTCATAGGATTGTTTTGATAATTAGATGATATAATAAAATATGCAAAGCATTTTGAAACTTCCAAAGAGTTACCTAAAAGTATGTTCTTATATCTAAGCATGTAGCTTTTTGGGGGGCATGGTGGTGGTGTTTGGGTCAGAACTGTGATCTTATTCATGTAGAGAAATCTCAATATAGACACTCCTTTAAATGACACAGATCAACACCTTGTAATCTTTGAGAGACACTGACTTGGTACAAATCTGCCCATCCAATGAGGTTTTCCTGATTCTAAGCCAGGATTTCTATCCATTTTAACATACCTCCCTCTATATGTCTGTATGAATATACACTTGAATGAATGAATCAAATTGTATTTGTAACATATAAACCTACAAATAAGTATGGATATCATGTGACTTAGTTGGTAATCCTAATAGCTCATTATTATATATCATATCTCAATATAAAGGCATGAAGGGAAAAGAAAATAATTTGGATCATTGTACAGCATAAAATGACATTTGATATCCCCAGATATTTCATATTTTCCTTATATATTCAAGATTTCCTTAAAATCAGAGTTTGTGGATATTTAGTAAGCTTCAAGCTCTTGTGACTGACTTACCATCTTCATTTCCTGAAACAATAGTATATACAATACTTTGATTGATGGCTGCTGCGTTGATAACACCAACTGGAGTCCCTATTGGTGCAAGTTCACTTACTGGAGGTGGTCTGCAGAATTAGACAAAATAATTTTTTCCTCATGTTAATATTTGATGTGACACAGGTTTGAATTCAAAGATTAAATATGTATAGTATCAGTTGAGGCAGATTTTCCACAAGGTTGACTGTTAAAGTCTTCAGGGAGGTGAGAGATTAAGACATCAGGCACAGAAACACAAGCAAATTTAGCAGCATTTTAGTAAATAGGAAAGTCTCTTCATCCAGAGCAATAAAGAATAAACACAAGAGTGTTGTGGCTGTATCACATGACTAATTGATAGGTAATGGATTGAATGGAGGGCACTTTCCTAATTTAAAAAAAAAATACAACAACTAACTGGGCTATACCACTAGCATTAAAATTTTATTATAGTACAATGATGTTAATGGTATTAAACAGACAGTTTTTCTTTGTAGTCCTTGTTCTTTCTTAATTCCCATTCTTCTCCTTCCCCCAACCACTATAATTGCAGGACATTTCTAAATGGAAGGATAATCACAAAGAAAGAATTAAGCTGCCTATGGAATATCAGCATCTTGCTCATATTCTGGGGTTTGTTACTCTCTTATTTATCTACATTCCAAGCATCATTATCAATATATAATTATTGTTCTCAAAGGGGATTAATTCATTTTGTAATAATAGCAGAAGTCTTATAATATCTTCCAAGGGATTTTTCCTAATCATCTTCATGTTTCTTCACCTTTCTGAATCATTGTTTTCTACTCTTAAATGCAGGGAATGGTTGTTATTACTTGGGTTAAATATAGACTTCTTATTCTTTAGAGGTAGCTGTAATACCATACCTAATGATTCTGTTTTATACAGAAATATTATTGGTAGATGCTTTTTAAAATTTTAAATCCCTCATTTTCTTCCTGGAACATCCCTCAAAATTACCTCCTTCTTATTATCTACTTTGGCAATACAGAACTTACTATGTTTTCCTTAAAACCTCACCTGACTCTAAACTTTCCAATCTCTGCTATGGATGCCACCATCCTTCCAAGGACCCAAGTGCACAACCTTGAGGTCATCTTGCCTCTTTTCCTTTCACTACAATATACAAATATTTTATTTATCCTTCTATTTTCCTTCACTGAGACACTGCCTCACTTCCAGCTCTTGTCACCTCTCACCAGGACTATTGTAGTAACCTCCTCCTGGTCTCTCTTTTTCTAGTCTCTGCTCTCTAACCCAGACAGTGGCATTGAAGGTAATGTTATGGATTCATATCTCACCTCAGATACCACTAGCTGTATGACCCCAGATAAACCACTTAAATCTAGTCAATAAGCATTTATTAGGCACTAATTATGTGTCAGGCACTGTGGTAAGTGCTGGGGTTACAAAGAAAGATTTAAAAAATTCCTCACTTTAAAGGGGTCATTTTTTATTGGGAGAGACAAGATGCAATCAACTATATGCCAACAAAAATATGGGTCAAGTTAACAGCAGGTGATTCCAGAGGGAAGCCATTAACAGTGGTGGAGAGGGAGAGGGGACTGGGAAATGATTTTTGTAAAAGCCAAAATTTTAGCTGAAACTTTAAGTTACAGAATCCAAGATACAAAAAGCATCCCCTGACCACCAGTGAAAAGGCATAAAAATATACATGTGCCAAATGGCATAGTATCCACATTTTTAAAGGACAAGTTAAATCAATTATGGAAGAAATAGTCAGTAAAACTCTACTAGTGGGAGACCTCAACTTTTCCCCCTTAAAGCTAGATAATTCTAAAGATAACATAAAGAGTTAAGGAGATTTGTGTATGTATAAATGCATACATGTGTATGTATGTGTGCATGTATATGTATGTGTGCAATTCACTATATATATATATTCATCATATTCATAGCCTATATACATATATACTATTCATCATATATATTCATTGTATTCCATATAGGTGTCTATATACATACATTCATGTTCTACATATACATATATACATGCTTATAAATAAACACACACATATATATGTACACACACACACACACACACACACATATATATATATGAAGTAGACCTCTGGTAAAATGAATGGGAATATAAAAAAGTATATCCTTTTCTCAGAGACATATGACATCTTCACAAAAATTGAACATATATTAGGGAATAAAAAAATCTCACAAACAAATGCAAAAATGTAGAAGTATTAAATGTACCCTTTCCACAACTTAATGCAACTAAAATTATATTCAATAAAGGGAAGCAGAAGCAAAGATTAAAAATAATTAGAAACTAAATAATCAAATCCGAAAGAATGAGTGGGCCAAAGAACAAATCATAAAACCAATAATTTCATTAAAAATAATGACAACAATGAGAAAACAAGGCAAGATATGGGGAATGTAGTCAAAGCAGTGCTTAGGGGAAAATTTACATCTTTAAATGTATACCTCAATAAAAGAGAGAGAAAGGAGATCAACAAATTGGTCAAAATTCATTGTGATCCAGTAAATAAAAACTAAAAAAAAAATTATAAATCCTGAAATACTAAGATAGAAATCTCAAAAATCAAGGGAGAGATTACAATTGAAAGAAAAAATAAATTATTGAACTAATAAATAAGACTAGGAATTGACTTATTAAAAACAATAAATTGATAAACTATTGTTTAATTTGACAAAAAGACCAAATTACCAGTATTAAAAATGAAAAAGGCGAATCTACCTCTAATAAAGATGAAATTAAATGATTTATTAGAAGTTATTATTTGTCAGTAAAATTTATGATCTAAATGAAATAAAAAATAAAACATAAAAGCATAAATTGCACAGATTAACAAAAGAGGGAATAGAATACTTAAAAAACCTTATCTTAGATAAAGAAATACAATAAACCATAAATAAGCTTTCTAAGAAAAAAAATACCCAGGAACTAATGAATTTGCACATGAATTCTACCAAATCTTTAAGGAAAAATTTATTCCAAAACTACATAAACTATTTGCAAAAGATAATTAAGGAGTCCTAATAAATTTCTTTTATGACGCAAATATTGTTTTGATACCTAAGAGAGTATGGGGAGCAAAATGTTACAAGGACAAACTGAGAAATGTTTTCTCTGAGCAAGAGAAGTTTATTAATAATGACATATTCGTTTCTGCCTTTTTTTTAAGGGGAAAAGCAGGGCAATTGGGGTTAAGTGATTTGCCCAAGGTCAAATGGCTATTAAGTGTCTGAGGTCGGATTTGAACTCAGTTCTTCCTGACTCTAGGGCCAGTGCTCTATTCACTGTAGCACCTAGCCAGCCTGATGTTTGTTTGCTTTTTTTAAAGGGTGTCAGACTGGCCCTGAACTGGGTCAGTGATCAAGATGATGTGGGAAAATCCCTCTTTATGGAGATGTAGGAAAGGATACCAATCAAATTACCAAATAATTATTTTATAGAGCTATATAAATAACAAAATTCATTGGGAAGAGTAAAAAAAAATAAGGGAACTGATGATAAAAATGTGAAGGAAGGAGGTCTATTAATACCAGATTACAAAATACATTACATAGTGCTAATCATCAAAAACAGTGTGGTACTAGCTAAGAAACAGAGGATCAGTAGACTATATTAGGGAAAAAATGGTAAGTGATAATAGTAATCTACTATTTATTAATCCCAAAGGTCCAAGTTTTGGGGGCAAGCATTCACCACTAGTCAAAATTGCTGTGTAAACTATGAAGCAGTTTGGCAGAAATGAGGTATAGGCCAACATCTCACCCCATATACCAAAGTATGGTCAAAATAGGTAAATGACTTAGACATAAATGGTGATATCATAAATAAAATAGGGGAGCATGAAAATAAATATATTTCTCAGATCTATGGATAAGGGAAGAACTTATGATCAAACAAGATAGGAACACAGGAAATAAAATAGATTGTTTTCATTACATGAAATTTAAAAGTTTTTACATAAACAAAACCAGTGTAATCAAAATTAGAAGGGAAGCCAGAAACTAGGGGAAATTTCTTTTACCCCAAATTTCTCAGATAAAGGCCCAATTTCTCAAATTAGTATATATATGCATAGAGTATATATAAATATATATGCATATATTTTATACATGAAACTGAGCCAAAGTTACATGTTAGTGATTATATATGTGTATACATACTATATATATACACACACACATACATATACACATATCTAGATATCCATATACATACACACATATATTTATATACACATATTACATATGTTTAAATACACATACATTTGCATATTTGAGGAAAATGTATAAAGAATAGAGTCACTCCCTAATTGATGAAAGGTCAAAGGATATGAACTGAAGAAGAAATCAAACTATCAATAGTCACATGGAAAAATGCTCTAAACTGCTATTGATTAGAGAAATACAACTTAAAAGAACTCTAAGGTAATATCTCATACCTCTCATATTGGCCAATATGACAGAAAAGAGAAATGATAAATGCTGGAGGGGGTGTGAAAACCTAGATACACTAACACATTTCTGGTGAAGCTGTGAACTGGTCCAATTATTATGAAGAGCAATATGGAACAGTGCCCAAAGGGGATTGTAAAACTGTGTATACTCTCAGACCTAGTAATACCATTACAAAGTTTGTATGCAAAAGAGATCAAAGAAAATTGAAAAATTATATATGTATATATACACTTATGTACATATACATAAATTTGCACACATACACATATACATATATAAAATATTTTATTTTTAATATTTTATTTCCCTCAATTACATGTAAAAACAATTTTTAAAAGATTACATGTAAAAACAGCCCCCCCTCCTCCCTGAGATTGTAATCCAACTTATATAGGTTATACTTGTAAAATCATGTAAAACATATTTCCATAATAGTCATTTTGTGAAAGAAAACTCAACCCCATTAACTAGAGAATGATTGAATAAGTTGTGGTATATGATTGTGATGGAATATTATTGTGTTATAAATAAATGATGATTCAGGAAGCTTTCAGAAAATTAAAACTTGGGAGATTTATGTGAACTGATATAAAGTGAAGTGTGCAGAACCAGGAGAACATTGTACGCAGTAATAGCAATATTGTACGATGATCTTATGTGAAAGACGTAGCTACTAAGATCGATGCAATAATATAAATTAGTTCCAAAGGACCCATGATGAAAAATACTATCTACCCCCAGAGAGAGATCTAATGAATTCAGAGTGCATACTGAAGCATATTTTCACTTGATTTTTGCTTCTTTTTGCAACATGGTTAATATGGAAATATATTTTGCATGACTTCACATGTATAACTGATACCTTATTGTTTGTCTTCTCAATGGGGATAGGGCAGAAGGAAAAAAAGAGAATTGGAACTCAAAATTTAAAAAAAGACTGCTAAAATGATTATCTTGAAAAATCATTATTTTGATTACTCTTATTGTTGTTACTTAGACCTCTTGTACCTATCAAATTAACATTCCTGAGATAAAGATCTGACCATGTTAAGCACCTACCCAAAACTCTGCATTGGCTTCTTCAAGCAGTTAAACTCTGCAGTTAAGATGTAACATTCTCTGCTGTCTATATTTCCATATTTATTTTATATTACTCCCCGTCATATATAATACATTATGGTTATAATGGCTTTCATCTCTTCCCCACACTCACCATGATGTTTCTCATGCCCCTGCCTTCATGTGGGCTGCCCTCCTAATGTAGGAAAGCTCTCCTTTATCTCATCTACCCCTTAAGAGTTCTTCGCATTCATCAATGTTCAGCTCAGCTGCCTTCTTCTATGACAAACCTTTGTTGATCTGCCCTGGTTGTTTGTGCTGTATCCCTTCTCCAGAAAAATACTCTTTTATTTATCTATTTACATTTCATCTCCACCCTGTAAAATGAAAACTCCTTGAACACAGAGATTATCTTCATTTGTGTCTTTGTATCCCTAGAGAGGAGCACACAGTTAATGCTTGATAAAAAGTTGATGATGTGAGTTGGATCTGTTGCATGATTTTTTAAAATGCAAAGTAAGAAATTCTTCACTTCCAGTCTATTCATCAACAATGTGTCAGAATGGGAATGGTCTTTGTATATCCTTAGATCAAGTATGAATTGCTTCATTTTGGCTCTTATAATATAGCATAAAGTTCCTGAGTGTAGAAACCCCAGTTTTTACTCTCTAGGTTCTATGGTGCCAAATATAGGACCATAAATTAAACAGAAATGTTTGATGATAGAAAATAAAACTTCATCTAGTCCTGGATTATTTTTTAGCAAACATATTTTGACAGAATTCCTTAGGCTGCCAATCAACCATACTAGTGTAAAAATTCACTTCAGATATCGGTGGTTAAATTAAGAAAGGTTTTATCTATTTTGTCTCGACAGTCATGCTGGAGTTTCAAATTAATTTAATACTTGCCAATATGTGAGTGAGTGAAGATGATCAAATAATCTTTAACATAAAAGCTTGGATCTTAAAAAAAATCACATGTCAATCATTTGATAATTCAGTGAATAATATGAATGGTTACTGAGGTAATAAGGTAAACTATTGTGCAACTGAACTAAACTGAAACAATTCTTGACACTTGACCACATAGATGGCTAAAAAATTTGAAGCTGCACATCTTCCCAAGGAACATGTAACAACATATAATTAATGTGAGTAATGCCATATATTATTAAAAATAAATATGGAATTACAGGGACATAGTTTAAAAGAAACATGATCAAAAAAGAATACGACATCAAATAAAAGAGAGGAAGATACATGACAACATGACACCTATCTTCCAAGTCAAATAACGAAATCATGTTGCATAGTCTTAAGAAACATAAAAAGACTAGCATGAAAAATAACAATTAAGTATTATTTTCAGTGACTCTAAAGAGAAACTCTTTGAGTAAATCATCATAAAATTTCTCTATAAAATATAAAAATAAGTTACTGTACATGGGCATTCCCAGCTTTCAAATTGTGACTACCTATCTGTTCAATCACTTGTAAAATCTGAGAGGAATTGGTATCAAAATATAGAAGCCAAGGAAACCTGATGTTAAGACATTCTGTGGGGGAGGAAAGAGTAGAATCCATTGGTCCAGCTGGTGATTGTGATAAAAAGTTCAAAATTCTGTACTGTCTGTAATTAGCCTCTTCATGGATCCACATATTCTCTCTTTTTGAGGATGCACTACAGAAAAATGATGTCTGCAATTAATGCACCATTAACTTTGTAAAATGACATCGTTTATTTCATATATTCAAATGAAAACACCACAAAACTATTTGTGTTTCTGCTGCATCATCTTCCACATGAGGGTGGACATAATTAATACAAGAGCAAGAAAATGGCATAATTTAAGGAGCAATTTAAATCCCGGGCTCAACATTGAAAACATTTAGCATTCTATTTGTTACTGAATGCTTAAAACACATTTTGTTCTGGCCAAAACATTTCCTTATTAACCTTTGTCATAATTGTTCTTGCTTATGTCTTATGACTGAAAATAAACCTACCATAATAAAATGCAATTTTGTTCTAGCTAGCATCAAAAGAAACTTGAAAATAATGAATATCAGATGACAACAATAGCAACAACAACAAAAAGCAACCCTTCTATGTTCAGATAATTGATGAAATATTTTATTTTCTATTTACATAGCACAAAACATCAGCATCTAGTTAGTTATAATTTTTCTTCCTTTCATTATATTATTCTCAACTAATATGGATTTTGTAAGATCTGAGCTCCAAAATCTATATACACCTATACACACGTATGTATGCATATATACATGCATGATATGTATGTGCATGTGTGTATGTATATATGGGTATATGTGTGTATATATTTTTTCTTTCCCATTTTCCCTGGGCATGTTTTTGTAGTTGTTTTTAAGTTTGTGCCAACTTTTTTTTTACTTTAATCAATATGGTCTCTTCTGTTCAAACCCTTGTTTCAAAAAAGGAAATTTATTCTAATATATTTGGGAACATTTTAGCATCACCTGAATCTGAAATTTAGCAATACAGACTGTATAGCCTCTACTGAAGACTAATGATCACCCAAATTTTCATCTGCAGGTAGATATACACCTGTAATCATCTGCATGTATACATTTAATTATCCTTGTGTGAACATGTGCATCAATATTCTCAAGACAATAACTTTTATTTCTAACTCTAAGCCCATATTGAGCTTTTTAACCATCTCTACTGAATTCCTATTTGTGTATGCTAATTGTTGACCTTGCTATTTATACCTAAAGGCTGTAGCTTTTTTTTTCTTTTTTTTTTAAGCAAATGCTTTATTAACTTCTGGTTTACATGATTCATTTCCACCAAATTTTGAGTTACAATTTTCCCCCATTTTTCCCTACCGACCACCCCAGAATAGCAATCCCACTAGATATCCCCTCATCCAATCTGCTCTCTCCCATATCTTCTCCCATATCCCCTTCGATTTTGCCATTAGGGCAAGGTGAATCTCTGAGCCCCACTGCCTGGACATCTTATGAAACATTTAATTTTAAAATTTCGATTTTCAGATCCATTCCCTTCCTCCCTTGTCACCCACTCGCTCTGAGAAGATAAGCAATTCAGTATGTGTTGTACATGTATATCTTGCAAAACATTACCATAGTAGATATATTGTAAAAGACTGCTTATATTTCCTTCCCACCTGTCTCACCTCCCACCTGGTACATTCCCTACTTTGATCCTGTCCCTCTTTGATAGTGGGTACTTCCAACCTCCCCTCCCCCCAGCATGCCCTCCCCTCCATCATCCCCCCTCTCATCCCCCTTTCCCCTACTCAGGAGTGTGAGTGAGGGTAAGATATTCCATTTAGTATGTATGTGGTTCTCTCCTTGAGCCAACTTCAATGAGAATATGCTTTTGCCTTTTTGCCTTCCTGTTCTTCCCCTCCAATGCAACTACTTCCCTTTGCCTCTTCTACATGAGATAGTTTACCCTACCCTGTCTCTCTCCATCTCCTCTTGCCACTTTCCTCTCTCACCTCTTGACTTCACCCCTTAAGAATCATCCCTTCCTTGGGGCGGCTGGTTGGAGCAGCAAGCAGAGCACCGGGCCTGGAGCCAGAAGGACCCAAGCCTGGATCCTTCCCCAGACACCCAACACACAAACAAAAACCCAGCCACGCAACCCCAAGCAAGTTACCCACCCCCAATTGCCCTCCAAAAAAAAAAAAAGAATCATCCCTTGCCATCAAATTTAACCTGTGCCCTCTATCCATGTATACCTGTGAACATATGCCATGTACCCTTCTTCAATTATTTTCATAATGAGAAAGGTTTCATTAAACACAGTTATTGTTTTTCCATGTAGGACTGTAAATAGTCCAACTTTGATAAGTTCCTTTTGATTTCTTTTCCTTGATTACCTTCTCAAGCATCTCTTGCTTCTTGTGTCTGAATGTCACATTTTCTATTCAACTCTGGTTTTTTCATCAAGAATGCTTGAAAATCCTCTATTCCACTGGATGACCATATTTTCCCCTGAAACAAGATACTCAGTTTTTCTGGGTAGGTGACCCTTGGCTTCAATCTCAGCTCTTTTGCCCTCTGGAATATCATATTCCATGCTCTTCAATCCCTCAGTGTAGAATCTGCCAGGTCCTGGGCTATTCTGATTGTTTCCACAATATTGAAATTGCTTCTTCCTGGCTGCTTGTCGTATTTTCTCCTTGATCTGGGAGTTCTGGAGCGTGGCTATAATATTCCTAGGAGTTTTCTTTTTGGGACCTTTTTCAGGAGGTGATCTATGGATTCTTTCAACCTCTATTTCCCCCACTGGGTCTAAAACATCAAGGCAATTTTCCTTGAAAATTTCTTTAAGGATGATTTCTAGGTTCTTTCTGTGATTGTGGCTTTCAGGTAGTACAATTTTTAAATTATCTCTCCTGGATCTATTTTCCAGGTCAATGGTTTTTCCCTTGAGATATTTCACATTGCCTTCTATTCTTTCATTTGTTTGGATGTGTTTAATAGTATCTTGATTTCTCATAAAGTCACTAGCTTCCATTTGCTCCAATCTAACTCTGAAGGAATGAATCTCCTCAGTGAGCTTTTGAGATTCTTTTTCCATCTGGCAAATTTGACTTTTTAAGGCTTTCTTCTCCTCATTGCCTTTCTGAGCCTCTTTTGCCATTTGAGTTAGTCTATTTTTTAAGGTGTTATTTTCCTCAGTCAGGCTGTTGACTGTCATTTCATACTTTTCTTGCATCTTTTTCATTTCTCTTCCCAAATTTTCCCCCACTTCTCTTATCTGCTTCTTAAGGTCCTCTATGGCCTGTAGCCAGCTTGTATTTTTATTTGGGGCTTTTGGTGCAGGAGTTCTGACTTCACAGTCCTCCTCCATGCTTTGAGCCTCTTTGCCCCTAAAATAGGAGTCCAATGTTGAACTTTTCTGTTTATTTTGTTTCATTTGCCTAGGCATGTTGCCACTTAATTACTTGATTTTTGGGCTTGTTGACACAGTAGGACTCTGCCACCATACAGGGGAGCTTCTGCCCAAACATGGGGTCTTCACAACTTCCTCCAGTTGGGTGGCCTCTGTAAAGCCTCCACCCACTCTGGCAAATTGGATACCCACCCCAAACTTCCCCCACAGACCACAATCAAGATCCAGGCAAGAGCAATTAACCCCCAGACTGATTGCTGGATTTCCCTACAGTTCACAGACCAGGAGCTAGAGCCACTACTGACGCTGCAAAATGGCTTCTGTGCAGCTGTTTCTTCAGCAGCTTTTCGCCCCCAGGGGAGGAAGCCACACATTCCCCAAATACTGGTCCCAAAGTCCATAGGGCACTAACCTCTCACTTTGTCCTAGGCATATCTGTGCTGATAATTCTGGAATCGCCACAATTGCTGGTGTTTTGTGGTCCCTCCAGCAGGCTGAAGGCCCGGCCACCCTAGGGCTAAAACCGCGTACCTGGGCTTGGCTCTGCGGGCTGCGCTGTTGGTTCCCAGTGCACTGTGCTACCTGCTCTCAGAGCGCTGCGCTGGCCACTCCCTGCAGGGCTGCTGGGCTCTCCTCAGCAGGAGGTTAGCTTCTCTGTGCCGTTCTGTGGGTGCTGTGGCTCCAGAAGTTGTTTGGAGTCCCCTTTCACATTGATTGAAATTTGTGTGGGGCAGAGCAACTTGGAAGTGCTGTTTCTACTCTGCCATCTTGGCTCCACCCCCCTAAAGGCTGTAGCTTACATACTTCTGGGTTATCCCATAGGAGACTGTGCCATTAGTGTAGATGAAGAAATTAACAAAATCAACCTGTATAAAACATTTCGTATGGGCCAAGGACCAGACTTGGTGCTGGGGTTACAACTTAAAAATAATTGCCTATGTATTAGTAATTGTGAGGGAGGAGAAAGATACAATTCTGGTCTATTCCCCCATTTCTTACAAGAGCAGAGTATCCAGTATCTAGATTAAGCTCAGTCTCCTACTCCTCTCCAGGCAGAATTCAATCTCTCCATGAGAAATGAGGAGAAAGATTCAGGAGATATCCATTCTTGTCTCTTTGTGAGATAAAAAAGTAGAACAGGGGTGGCTAGGTAGTGTAGTGAATAGAGCGCCGGCCCTGGAGTCAGAAGGACCTGAGTTCAGAGCCGGCCTCTGACACTTAATCCACACAAACAAAAACCTAGCGGTGTAACCTTGGGCAAGTTACTTAACCCCAATTGCCCTAAAGGGGAGGCTAGGTGGCACAGTGAGTAAGAGCGCCGGCCTCGGAGTTGGGATGACCCGAGATCAGATCCGGCCTCAGAAAATGAGCACCCACGCATAAATAATGACTAGCCGTGTAACCTTGAGCAAGTTACTTAACCCCAATTGCTTTTAAAAAAAAAAAGTAGAACAATCCATTATATTCCTTGCATTTTCTCACCCAAGACAGTCTATAAGTCACTGAGACCCTTTCTACAATCATCTCCCATGCACAAAAATTTCTCCCCTTTTATCTCTGCCTTTTGCCTTCTCTGATGTCCTTAAAGTTCCAGTTATTCCATATGTGTGCATGTTATATGTACTCATTTGCATATGTATACATGTACAAACACATGTGGGAATATAATATGCTTGCACACTGGGTATATGTGTATTTGTATACACACATGTGTTTGTATGTGTCCTGTACGTGGATATGTGAGTATATGCATATACACATGCATATGTGTATATACCATACCTCTTTATATATATATATATATATATATATATATATATATATATATATATATATACATTCATTTATATATGCATGCATCTATATATATTTCTCGTAAATAGTTGTTTGTGAGCTGTCTCCACCATCAGACTGTGAGCTTGTTTGGTGTAGGGCCTGTTTTTGCCTTTCTTTAACTCCTTAGCACTTAGCACGATGGCTGGAACATCATATGCTCTTAATAAATGCTTATTGACTTGACTTCATTCTCAGTTCTTTTGTAGTAGTTATTGGAGTTACTTCCCTCATCAAATTATCCGATGTTTCATTGACCTTTGCAAATGCTTTATTCTCTGGGTAGAATGTAAAGTCATTGAGGGAAGAGAATTTGTGTTTAATTTTTCTAACCCTGATACTTAACCCTACTGCATTTCAATTCAGTTCAACAGTATTTATGAAGTACTTATTACATAAATCACCTAGGTGGCCCAGTACACACAGCATAGGGTTTAGAACAGGAAGACCTGAGTTTAGATCCAACCTCAGACATTTACTAGCTGTGTGACCTGAGGAAATCACTTTATTTCTGTTTGTCTTAATTTCCTTCTCTGTAAATGGGGATAATAATAATGATAATAATAATAATAATAATAATAATAGAAACTGCCACTCAGGCTTGTTTTCATGACCAAATAATTTGATATGTATAAAACACTTAGTATGTTTTTGGTACAGAATAGGTGACATTTAAATGCTAGTTATTATTATTATTACTATCATTATTATTATTATTATTATTATTATCATTATTACTATTATTATATTCTTGGAACTCTAACTAGCATCAGGGCTACATGCACCAAAGGAGTAATCATTCATCCTACTTTCATATAGTAGAAGCATGTTATGGGAATGTGAATTTAACATCTTATCTGCCCCTAGGCCCTTTGATAGGCTTAAGTGCACCTGGAGCCTATGGCTGGAGGCTTGTTTTTAGGGAATGCTTTTTGATTGATTGGGCAGTGGGTCAAAAGGGTTGTTCCATTTTCTGAGCCAGGAGAAGGCTATATAAATCCTGATGTGAGGCTTTGTTTTGGGGCCCTCTTTGATGTTGTGTGATTTGACCATATGAGACTCTGGGTAGCCGTTAAGAGTACACCCCCCACCCCCCAGCTTTGAAAACCCAGACATTGGTGCTTCCCTCTCTGGTAACTATGACTAGGTATGGATGTAATGGTCAGACAGTTGGAGGCCTGTCTGCTTGATCTGTTTCTCTGCCTTCTTGTAACTTCTGCTTGTAACTTGTTTGTATTCTCTGACGTTCGGGGTACAGATCGTTTTTCCCTGAACTAGGTAAATGACATATGTTTGATTAAAGCAAGATTGTTAACCCTTTTGGAGTTGCTTTCCTTTAGAAAATCATATCTAAGAATCTGTGTTGGCAGCCATCCTGGGGTTGCTGGGGTGCTTGCTGCAACAAAGCATAATAAATTATTGTTTGGCTTAATGATGTGTCTTAAAATTTAAATAAAACTATTTTTAGACTTAGGCTTCATTTTAATCATATCAGTCTGTGGAAAAGGGAGTAGGAGAAGAGCAAGCCAGTCACAAACAGTCCAGAAATAATGAAAATAAATTTAACTTTTATTTTAAGCTTAGAAGGAAATTATGAGAAGAAAATTAAAATCATGTATGCAGAGAACTTCAATGGCTAATTCCTTTTAGCTGCCATGCATTTTAACCTAAAATCTGTTTGTAAAGGAATACTCTAAAATTTTCTCTGGCATTTAACATAATGCTGTAACTGTCTTTTTTTTTTCCTCCTGAGGGACATGGCCTTTGGATTTTAGTACATCTGACTTCCAGGTATTTTTTACTGCTAATTAAGATGTTTTTGTGCCCAGTATAAAGAGATTCATGAAAATGTGATAAGGCCACTTAACTACCTATTTTTCTATAACCTTTTAAAAATTAGATGACATTGATCTATTTTTAAGAAATGTAACCAAAACATACCAGGTTTCAAAGAATACAAAACTCATATTTCTCCTAAAACTCTATGAGGTTTCCCCCCCTCATTTTGAGTCCAGATTATGAGTTTTATCTTTTTAAGGAAATACCAGTGAGGAAACATCATCTACCATTTCTGATTAGTGATTCTTTTGTTACGTAGAGACTTAGAGAAAACCCTAAGAAGAAAAATGACTTTCCAATGCCTATGTAGCTCATCTCTGTGTAACACTGAATTACCCTGGCAGAACATAGGGCAAGTCTCAGATCTGTCAAGGATAGGATCAGGAAACTAGGTCTTCCTGGCTCCCAAACTTCCTCTTTATCCACTGCACAACATTACCTCATGGAGGGGGGAATTACTGATAATCAAATTAATAATGGAACAGAAGCATAAAACATCATCACTAAAATTTATGTATAGTTTACATTTGTTATTTTTGTTTTCTGAAAGCTTCATTTTTCATTGTAAAAAATACATTTTGGGGGCGGCTAGGTGGCACAGTGAGTAGAGCATTGGCCCTGGAGTCAGAAGGACCTGAGTTCGGATCTGGCCTCAGACACTTAACACACACATAAACAAAAACCTAGCCAGTTATTTAACCCCAATTGCCCTCCAAACAAAGAGGCAAAATTTTTTTTTTCAGTTGTTGATCCGATTTGTACTAAAAATTATGAAAAAAAAATAGGTGTAAGGAGGCACTTTCAAAGGCTAGAGAAGTTATATGCCATGGTGACAAATATAAAATATATTTTAAAAAGATCTGATGTGACATTTAGAGGAAGAGGTTATCATGTCCCTCTGTCTCAAGACACTTTGTGATTCATCTTCTGCTTACTCTATTAAATTGATCTTAGAAAGACTAAAGATTCTTAAGTTTAGACATCTCTTGCCCAATTAAGTGAAATTAATAGCTATCATTTATATTACACTTTAAATCTAATACTATGTATCCATCCTATTGATCCATCCATCTATCTATCTATCTTTCTACCTATATATCTGTAGATGAGAGGTTCTCCAAGAAAGAAGAAAAATCCCTGAACTTTGAATCATAGGATCTGGATTTTAATGTCAGCTCTGTTATTTAATGGCACTTTAGGCAGAGAGTCCAGAGGATAGTGATGGTTCACTTATTGAACTGTCCTGGCAAATGTCTCTGTTTTCATCTCCCCAGTTCAAGACGTTCACCACTAGATGTCCAGTGTACAATGAGCAGGACATCAAAAGGCCTTACAATCATGATAGATGTGGGACTAAGAATTAAAACCTGAAAATGACATGATATCCATATTTGAACATTTGAAAGATTGTGATATAATAGAGGATATTTGTTCTTGATTCAAGAGGTCAAGAATAGAAGGATAATCCATAGTTCATTGTTACAGTAGAGAGAAAGAAGGGAGGGAGAAGAGTATTGTTTGAAATTTACTCTCATCAGATTTGGTTCAAGGAGGGAATAACATACTCAGTTAAGAGTAGAAATCTCAAATGCCCTATAGGCAGTAAGGGAGGAAAGGGGAAAGAAAAGGGGGAGGGTTGTTAGAAGTATTTAGGGCAAAGGGTAGGAAAAGGGTGGGGTTTGATAGGGAGGGAATGTTGAGTGAGATGGTGGTCAAAAGTAAAACTCTTCTGAGGAGGGGAAACAAGAAGAAAGAAATAAAATCTTAAATGAGAGGGATTGGGCTAGGGATTAGAGGGAGAAAAAGACACAGATAGTAATTATAACTCTGAATGTGAATGGGATGAACACTCCCATAAAATGGAGGTGGATAGCAGAATGAATTAAAAACCACTATCCTACAATATGTTGTTTACAAGAAACACATTTGGAACAGAGGCATATACACAGGGTAAAGGTGAAAGGCTGGAGTAGAATATATTATGCTTCAGCTAAAGTAAAAAAAAAGGTAGGGGTAGAAATACTAATCTCAGATAAAGCACAAACAAAAATATATCTAATTAAAAAAGATAAGAAAGGAAACTATATACTGCTAAAAGATACCATTGACAATGTAGTATCATTAATATGTGTATGTATGTATGTATGTATATATATATATATATATATATATATATTTACCAAGAGATATAGCAGCTAAAGTCTTAGAGGAGAAGTTAAGGTAGTTAGAGGAATAAAAAGATAGCAAAACTGTACTAGTGGGGGACCTCAACCTACCCTCTCTGAACTTGATAAATGTAACCTCAAAATAAACAAGAAAGAAGTTAAGGAAGTGAACAGAATTTTAGAAATGGTAGATAAGATAGACCTCTGGAGAAAATTGAATAAAAAGCAGTTAAAAAGGAATATACCTTCTTCTCAATGGTACATGGCATATACACAAAAATTGACCACATACTAGGGTATAAAAACTTCACAATCCAGTGCAGAAAGGCAGAAATATTTCATACATCCTTTTCAGATCATGATGTAATAAAAAGTATATGTAATAAAGGGCCATGGAAAAAACAGGATAAAAACTAAGTGGAAACTAAGTAATCTTATCCTAAAGAATGAGTAGGTCAGACAACAAATAGAAACAATCAATAACTTCATTCAAGAGAATGATAATAATGAGACAACATACCAAAACTTATGGGATGTAGCAAAAGCAGTTCTTAGTAGAAGTTTTATATCTCTGGAGGTTTACATGAATAAAATATAGAAAAATGATATCAATGAATTGGGTATGCAACTGAAAAAGCTAGAAAAAGAACAAATTGAAAGTCCCCAATTAAATACTAAATTATAAATACTGAAAAACAAAAGAGAGATTAATGAAATTCAGGAAATTATTGAACTAATAAATAAAACTAAAAACTGGTTTTATGAAAATAAAATAGACAAACTTTTAGTCAATATAATTAAAAGAAAGAAAGAAGGGGGCAGAGCCAAGATGGAGGAGCAGAAACAGGACTTCCACATGGCTCCCACTTCCACCTCCCCCAATTGATGTAAAAAATGACTCTAAACAAACTTTGGACCTACAGAACCCACAAAATGGCAGAGAGAAGCTAACATCCCAATGAAGACAGCCTGGCAGGGCAGCAGAAAGGGGCCAGTGCAGTGCTCTGGGAGCAGAGCCCAGCCCCCCATGAGCCAGAACCAGCCTCTCACTGGAGGGAATTCAGATCACTAGCAGCTGTGGTTGTTTCCAGAGTTATCAACACATAGATGCTAAGGACAAAGTAAGAGGTCAGTGCAGTGTGGACTTTGGGAACCAGAAGTCCAGGAATGTGGTCCGGCCTTTGTCCCCTGGAGGGAGAAGCAGCTGAGGTGTGGTAGCCATGTAGCCACTGCCACATGGCTACTTCAGAATTCCTGGCCTGAAGATTTTAGGGGGACCAAAAAACCAGTCTGAAGGGTAATCATTCTTGCTTTCACACTCCTATTTTGGGGACAAAAAGGATCAAAGCATGGAACACAAGGGAAAAAAATTGAAATAAATAACTTTAGCAAAGTTGAGGGACATAAAATAAACCCATATAAATCATTGGCATTCCTATCTATCTATCTATCTATCTATCTATCTATCTATCTATCTATCTATCTATTTATATCATCTATCAATCTATCAAATGAAGCCAAAGAGCAATTAGTAGAAAGAGCAATTCCATTTAAAGTTACTGTAGACATTATAAAATATTTGGGAGCCTACCTGACATAACAAAACAGGAATAGAATAAGAAAATATTTTTTCAGACAAAGTCAGATCTAAATAATTGGAAAAACATCAGTTGTTCATGGCTAGGTCATGCTAATGTAATAAAAATGACAATTTTACCTAAATTAATTTACCTACTTAGTGCCATACCAAAATCAAAGTACCAAAAATTTGTTTTATAGAGTTAGAGAAAATAGTAACAAAATTCATCTGGAAGAACTGAAGATCTGGGGCAAGCGGTGCTATCTCCCACACCCCAGGGATAGAGGTGATCACAAAAATTAAACTATTACCACAAAAATGCATAGGCAAAGGAGAAAGAGTCCAATCACAGAAAGCTATTATGGGAATAAAGAAGACTGGTGTTCATCTTCAGAGGATATTGAAGGAAAGAAATCTTTTTCTACCCAAAAGAGTGATGTCAAAGGGTCACCAGCCTAAAATAGAATTCATAGAAGAACTTAAAACAGACTTTAAAAATCAAATGAGAGAGATGGAGGAAAAAGTAAAAGAAAATAAGAATAATCCAAGGAAAACAAGAAAATTATGAAAGGAAAATCAACCACTTAGAAAGGAGATACAGAATCTTAAGGAAGAAAATGATATTTTGAAAATTAGAGTTGGGCAAGGTAAAGTCAGTGAAGTTATAAGAGATCAAGAAATAATTAAACAAAATATGAAGAATGAAAAATTAGAAGAGAAAATGAAACACCTTATAAGAAAAGGAACAGATTTGGATAACAGATCAAGAAGAAAAACATAAGAACAATTGGACTACCTAAAGTTAAGAAAAAAAGACCTTGTATTATATTAGGACAATATTATATATTGCATTATAAGTCCTTAGAACAATAATACAAAAAATGAAGAAAATTGTCTTCAAGAATTAAAAGAAGGCAGGGAAGCCTTCATATTAAATCAAACACTACTTTAAAGAGATCCTATGAGGAAAACTCATAGGAATAGTATAGTTAAATACCAAAACCCCCAGCTCAAGAATAAACTATTAAAAGCAACAAAGAAAAAGCAATTTAAATATGATGGTGCCATAATTAGAATCACACAATACCTAGCAGTGGAGAAACTAAAGGTCCGCAGGTTTTGGAACCCTATATATCAAAGAGCAAATGAACTAGGGCTTCAAGCAAAAATATCCTACGCAGCAAAATTAAGCACAATTCTGAGTGGAAAAAAATGCAGAACTGGTCAACTGTCAGACTTTTAAGAATTTGTTTAAAAAACTGAGCTTAATAGAAGATTTGACATGCAAGATCCAAGAAAAACGCAAAGCACATACGAAAGACTGATTACAAGGGATTCAATAAGGACAGACCATTTACTTTTTTTTATATGAAAAATATATGTCTAAGATTGTCATTAGTAATTTGGTAGTTCATAAGAAAATTGGGTAGACCTAAGTATGATATGACTTAAAAAAACATTTAGGAACAACTAAAAATATCAATCATTTTATAGAAATAAGGTGCAAGAGGAAGAATTGATGTGGAAGAATTATATAGGGGGAGGAGGGTTTATAGTCTTGCTAACCTACTTTCATTTGGAATCGGTTTAAAAGGAAACAATGCATATACAGTTATAAGAGTATAAAATTCTAAACTCAAAAGAAATAAAATGGTAAAGAGATGGGAGGGGGAGAGGACAAGGGAGGAATCTGTAGAGGAGAGGGTGAAGGAATAGGTTGAAGGGGGATATAGAAGGGGTGCTTAGATCAATGGGTATGGGAGGATAAGGAGAGGTTCTCTAGAGGACAGGTTGAGGGAATAGGTTATAGGGGGCTACAGAAAAATGTTTAGATTTGTAGCAATAGGAGGATAGGGGAAGAATCCATGGGGGAGGTAGGCCAAGTAATAAGAGAAAAAGGTAGTTGGTAGAAGTAAAGTTGAGGAATCAGGAGGGATAGCAAATGAGATATGTACAAACATAAAAAAAAAAGATCAGGAACTGAATTTGTTAGGGAAAACACATGTCTATATATGTGTGTGTGTATATGTGTCTATATGTATATGTGTATGTATATATCTATATCTATATAATAATATATTTGCACTTGATTGTAGCCTTCTGGAGGGGTGGGGGAGGAAGAGAGAAAAAAGAATGAAGTAAAAAGTGCACAGCAGAGAATAAAAGAAAACTTGCAAGGAATCAAAGAAAAGGACAGCTCTGAACACAATGTATAGCATTTATCATACAGGTTTTCTTAAAATGAAAATGTATTGTTACATATTTTGAAACCTCTCATGTTTTTGCCATGCATAGCACATGCTTTTTTTTTTTCTTAGTTTTTAATTCCAATATTTAAGTTAAGGATTTTTTTTCTTTCCTTTTTTCTGTATTTATGTTCTGGTGTTTGAGTTTAAATAAAATTTTTAAAATACATAAATATTTTGTATATATAGGTCCTTTTCCTTTTTTAAAAATCTCTTTTGGGGGAGGCTAGGTGGCGAAGTGAGTAGAGCGTCGGCCCTGGAGTCAGAAGGACCCGAGTTCAGATCCGGCCTCAGACACTTAACACACACACAAACAAAAACCTAGCTGTGTGACCTTGGGCAAGTTACTTAACCCCAGTTGCCCTCCAAAAAGGCAAAAAAAAATCTCTTTTGGGATACAGACCTAGTAGTGGCATTGCTATGTCAAAGGGTATGCATGGCTTTATAGTCCTTTGGGCATAATTCAAAATTGCTCTACAGAATGGTTGAATCAGTATACAACTTCACCAATGCTACATTAGTGTTTTAATTTTCCAACGTCCCTTCCAACATTTGTCATTTTCCTTTTCTGTCATATTAGCCAATCAGACAGGTATGAGGTAGTATTTCTGAATTGTTTTAATTTGCATTTCTCTCATCAATAGTGATTTAGAGAAGTATTTTTTTAATATGACTATAGATTGCATTGATTCCTTTGTCTGAAAACTTCCTGTTCATATTCTTTGACCTTTTATCAACTGAAGAATGGCTCTTGTTTCTATAAATTTGACTTAGTTTCCTCTGTCTGAGAAATGTAGTGTTTATCAGAGAAATTCGTATTTTTTTTCCATAGTAATGATTACCAACTATATTTTCCCCTCACTCCTACTTTCCCCCATTGGTCCTAGTGTCTCTTTCATTTTACCTTATCTTTTCTCAAAAGTGTTTTGCTTCTGACTTTTACCTCCCCCAAAGTACCCTCCCTTATATCAGCTCCCACCACCCTACAATTATCATCTTCCCCTCCTACTTTCACATATGGTAAGGAAGATTTGTAGACCCAACTGAGTGTGTGTTTTATTCCTTCTTTGGGCCAATTCCCACGAGAATAAGGTTTATGTGCTCCTATTCCTGCTTCCCCCATCTTCTCCTCCACTTTAAAATCTCTTTCTGGCCTCTCTTATGTCAGATAATTTATCCTGTTCTACCTCTCCCTTTCCCCTTCTCCCAGTGTATTCTTTTTTCTCATACCTTAATTTTATTTTTTAGATAATAAAACCATCACATTCAACTAATGCCTCTGCTTTCTGTCTTTTCCTAACTGCCCTAATAATGAGAAAGTTTATTAGCACTAATTAATGTCATTTTGTTGAAAAGGTTTTAACATTCTTCCTTAAGTAGGCAATGAATTTCATGGTTTCTGAGCTGCCTCTAATTTGAGCATACTATATTTTCTTTTTAACTTGAGATTTTTTATACTTTTGTGACTTCTGACATTAGTCAACACTCAATAATTTGTTTAATTTCATGTTGTCAATAATAGTTGCTTTTATTTGTCCATACCATGTGCCAGGCACTGTGCTAAACACTTCACAAGTATTATCTCATTTAATCATAATAATTCTAAGAGGTAGGTGCTGTTATATACATCTTGTATAGTAAAGGAAACTGAGGTGGACAGAAGTCAAGATTTGCTCAAGGTCACATAGTAAGTGCCAGAAGCTGAATCTGAACTTAGGTCTTCTTGACTCTGGGCCCAGCATTGTATCCACTCCACCACCTACTGGCCCATGTATTAGGCAACTCAGAAATTTTGATTGTTTCAAATCTTATGGGACTCATCCATATGATCATATTAGAGATTTCCTTCTAGGTTTCTCTGTATTTTTGCACTAACACTTAGACTTTCCTTGGTATATTTCCCTTTTACTATGTCACCAGTTCACCTCTTTATTCTGATCACACTTTTCCTTACCACTTAAGACGTTTTCTTGGGTTCTTATCAGAAATAAGTCCCATTCATTGAGAAACTGAAACTAGAAAATGAGTAATTTTATGCTATAGGGTCAGGTAAAAAGAGAGAAAATATAGATTCTAGAATTCAATTTTTACTGCATATTTTAAAAGCGACAAGAGTAGTATTTTACTGTATTTCCCTTCTTTTTAAAAAAATTAACTATGTAGTAATGATGTATCTCATAGAAATACCCACTTAAATATTATTGCTCAAGCAAATCTGATTTTAGCAGGGTTGGTAAACACTTCGCAGGTGAAGATCATGTCCCTTCAACTTTTAATAGATACTTGTCAAGAATTACTCCAGTTGGAAAAAAAAAAAAAAACTCAGCTTCGTGGCCAGTCTTCTGACGACAAGTCCTGGAGCAAACGAGCTATATCCCTTCAATATCCCTGTGTTTGACAATAGTTCCAACATACTAGGGCATGTTTGAATTTATAGTCAGAAGATATAGCCTTTGAGAGTGTGTAATACCAGATGATTATAGTGAAACTATGGAGAAGAATTTCCCTAGAATTTTAGGTCCAACTTTTTTTGAATGGAAATCTCTTCTCCAAAATTCTTCCCAAGTGGTCAGTTGGACCTTCTGTTTCTGTAACCATGACAAGAGGATGTTCCAGTTGGAAATTGGAATTCATTTTCCCTTTTAAAAATTGTGTTTGTTAGATGGGGCACAAAGTGAAAATATTAGGTACAGAGATCAATGCTAGATGTGGAATCTGGGAGACCTGAATTCCTATCTGGGCTCAAATACTTACAAATTTTGTGTCTCTTGGCAAATAACTTAAACTCTGTCCATGGCAGCTTCTTTATTTGTAAAATGCAGATAATATCACCTATTCCCCTAGGTTGTTGTGAGGATGAAATGAAAAACAAAATATTTATAAGATGCTTTGTAAATCTCAAAGCTCTGCACAACTTTTTTTTTACTGGATTAGCCACTAAATTAGGTATTGAAAATGTAAAGGTACTAATGAAAAAGTCCTTTCCCTCAAAATGCTTCCATTTTATGAATGAAACAGCATCTTGTGGTTGGCCCTGTCCATTAAACACCATTCAGAATAGCATTTCCACAGGGTGATTGCAAACCATGGACTTATTTATAAACAGAGATGACATAATGTTGTGGCTAAAGCATTGATATTTGAGTCAGGAAGAACCAATTTGAAATATACCTCGGAAGTTTACTAGCTGTGAGATCTCGATTAAGTAACTTATTCTCTCTAAGCTTTCATTCCCTCATGTTTAAAATGAAGAGGCTGAGTTCAATGACCTCCAAAGTCCCTCCCAGGTCTAAATATATTATTATATGGACTTTTGGGACATGGCTCTGTTGTGATTTGGAGAGGGCTATACTTTATTTAGGTTCCTATAATTTACTTTTAGTTTTTCATTGACCATTAAGAATCTTTGAAAGGTCATTACCTGAGATTTTGGATAAGTACTCTGGGGTGGTAGGGAGTATACACTGAACCTAACACATAGGAAAGTGAATTCTATAGTTCTCTTATGAAAATCTTAGTTTCAAGTCCAGGTATAACAAAAGAAGAATCAATTTTCTAATGTGTCTTTAAGGCTTATGACAGACCACACTGGGAGTTTTGCATGTACTAAAAAACTAAAACAACCCTACTGTATAAAAGCAATGAGGTGGGAAAGGGTTATTAACCAATATAAGAATGATGTTACCTTGGTAGACAGGGCCTAGGAAGCACCCTCCCCCTTGAATGTGAATGTGTTACTATGAACTTTGTCCCAGGAATATTTGTAGAAAAATGTGTTATTTACTTCAACCACTGACACTGTACTAGACCATTTCTGAAATGACAATATCAAATATATGGGCTCATCTTAATAACATTTTTCCTCATGTAATTCCTAGTCATTCTTATACTTCTGAGGACCGAACAAGGCATTGGTAGATATGAGAGATAAAGTGTTTGGAAAGGACTAGTGGTAGGTATGTATACTTTAAATAGAATTATAGCTAGCCTTAAAGAGGGAGATGAGAAATTAAATACAATGTAAGCAAATAGGGATTCCCAAGAAAAGTTTAAAGGAAAGACACAGCAGCATCAGAAATAGATGAGGGGAAAGGTTTATGCACCATGGAAACAGAATATTTTCTTTATGGCTAATACTATTATAAACTGAGGAAGTAGGACATAAATAGTTAATCTCTTTGTGAACAAAGTCCTATTTATAGGGCCACAAATTTAAAAAAAGAATCAGAAAACAAATTTAACCCATAGGTGAAGTCACTTTCTTTACATGCAGGCATATTTTGTATTGCATTTGTGTTAGAGAGATTTTGGATTTTTTCTTCACCTTTTGAAATTTACCCTAAAACTGTTTGACTTACTGATTTAAATCCTCTCTTTAAAATGTAATGTTCCAATTTTGTTGCTTTTGTAAGGATGATGGTAGGCTTCTTTGGTTTGAAAAGTAATTTGGTTTATTTATTTTTCCCTAATGAAATGTTAACTTGAGCTGTTCACTTCCCTACGTCCTCCACCATTGTGGTAGGCTCCCATTCTTCCCTTTCAGTGGTCTATAAATGGTTGTCTGCATTTCTACAGCTTTTAAATGAGCTTTCTTCATCATTGTATGCAAGTTGTCATGCTCTTTATATGACCATTCATAATAGAATTGACTCCAATTGATTCGTGAAAAGCTCTCTGAAGAATTTGATTTGTGTTTAAAATATATTAAGTTTATGGAATTTTCATCTGTGAGAAATTTATCTCTCTGAATCAGTAGAGTGCTCTTCTCTCTAAATTGGAGATTTGCATATATTTTCTTTTCAGTTAAAGTCTATAGATGTACATTAAGATTTCAATGAATCTGTGTTTGGACCACCATAGACTCTTGAAACAAATACAGATCTCAAAACTTTTGTAACTTGTTACATTATTTTAATGAGTTTCTGTGACAGAAAGTATATCACCCCGGTGAGAAGATTCTGAACTTAGTTTGCCTCATCCTGAGAATACACAGTGTCTCATTTTAGGTAAGACTTGGTTAGGATTGGGTTGATGATTCAGGTTCAGAAATGAAACAAATAAGGCACTCTTCGACTATATAACAGAAGTCTTTCAATTTGGGAGAATATGTCAAATCTTATCCTCCATGGTCATGGCCTTGAGCAACACATATTGACTTCTATACCGAGATGAGGTTGAAATTGGAGAGAGAGAGAGAGAGTAATCTGGGATTCAGCATCACAGGGATAGGGAAGTTAAGAGGTTATGGGATTATACTAGCCCTTGGAGAATGAGTCCAGGATGAGTAGCAGTAGATATGAGGTGCACCAATGTTGATTAACCCCATCTTGAGGTCTCATTTTCTGGTTCTTCAGTAGTAGATGTAATAGTTCTGTGTGTGTGTGTGTGTGTGTGTGTGTGTGTGTGTGTGTGTGTGTGTGTGTACACCCTCGGAGCAAGTAGAACCATTGGTCTGGATCCCAATAGGAGTGCGTTAACCTCATTGGTAGAAGCAGCTGCAATCACTATTATATTTGTAGTCTACCAAAATTCATATTTTAATTTAAATGAAGTTCATTCCTTCTCCCCTTACTCAATGGAAGTAATTATTAATACAAACTATAATTAATACTTTAAAATATAATGTTAACATTGCACAAACCCTTAATAGTCACCACAGTAAATGCCAAAGTGACTAAAGGTCATTCTAATGCCAAAGGCATTTCCATTCAGGTATCTCTCAAATGAATGTAACTGATCTGCATTAGTAACATTCTGAAAATATGTGTACAGTATTGCCCTTCTTGGTGGAAACAAACACCTAATCCTATTCACAAACTTGGTGTTCTTTGATCTATTCAAGAAAATTTGACCTTTCCATGATATTTACCTCTCTGACTGATGACAAGTGCATTCTGGTTTTTAAAAGTGTCTCAGCCCATCATTGTCAGGTAAATGTCAAACATACTTCTTCAGAACTTTGCCTCACTGGGCATGATGAAATCAACCTCATCTTAGAAAGCATTTGATATTTAGATTTCCATCTAAAACAGATATTTTGGTCATGGTTGATTCATGAAAATATATTTGTTCACCTTGGATATGGAAATAATTCAATGATTTTCCAAGAAATTCAAGGAAATCATTGAAAAACTCCATCGTATTTCTAGTTGAAACCAAATTATTTGAGGTTATTAATACAATGTAGGTCAAAAATCTTTAACTAAAACTAAAATAAATTGACCTGTCAGATGGACCAATACACAACAGAGAAATGTACAGCAGGCAAACCTAGACTAGAGTGTATTACTAAGGAAGCGTTGCATGCAATAATTAACTGAAACACAGCATTTTAATCAATCATCATTTCTTAAACACTTTTGGTGTGTTAACCTCTTCATAGAAAAAAGAAGGAAAAGACAGAAATTGCCCTGTATTCAAGGAGATGACATATTATTGGAGGAGGGAACAAGTGAAAAGACATAAATATATATGACATATAAGGTTATATTAATAGCCTAATAATAGTAAGAGAGCTGACCTCAGCACCAGGAAGATCTTAGTTCCCATACCATCTCTGACAAATACTGGCTCCATGAAAGTTTTTAGTTTTCTTAGCAACCTAGGCAAATCTCAGTGACTCTAAGTTGTAGAGTAGGTGCCAGCTGTATTGGTAGCACTCCCTCACCAGGGAATTCCCTGTATTAAAGAAATAATAGTTCAATCTAGTACAGTATGCAATGCAAACATCTAAGAGGAAGGAAACCTTCAAAATTAATGTCCAAGTAGTGGCTGAGACATGCAGAAAATGTTTGAGCCGATTCTTGAAACACTAAAAAGATCTCAAGAGTCAGAGGTGAGGGAAAACCAATGAAAAATCATGAAGAAAGAAAATAGTGCATTTATAAATTGGGTAAGGAGGGCAAGATTGACAGACCAAAGTATTTTTCAGGAGATATATAAAAGACTTCAAGAAAGACCTCTGAAACCATAGAAGACAAATTAAAATTTCAAAGAATGTGATGGTGTGGATAGGTTGCTATCTGTACCAGAGTAAGGAATACCAACATCAGTGAGATCAGAGATTCATCTGAGTATTAAAGAGATATGAGCTTTCACAATGGGTACAAATAGTTCTATAATAGTATGAAATTTACACATCAAAAGTGAAAATGAAAGAGTTGCATTTAGGAAACAAAACTCAATGATACACATGAATCTCATAGCTAGAAGTAAGGATGAAAAGGAAGAGAAATAATAAGAAATCATGATCTTGGACAGATGTACTATGAGATAATGAGATAGCAGAAATTCCACAGTGAGGAGAGGAATTGCCTAACAGCTAAAGGACATTAGAATGTAAACACATTGAGAGCAGAGTTTTGTTTTTTTTAATTTGTATCTACTTTGCTAAAAAAAATGTCTGGCAATTAGTTAAGGTTTTTTGAACTTAACTGAATTATGAAAAAGTGGAAGGGAAATGACAATGTAAGAAAATCCAAATGTGGTCTTTTTGTTATTTCAAAGTAATGCATACCTGAAATTTTGTGAAAATAATTATAACATGCCTATTTCTTAAATCATGTTTATGATAAAAATAAAATGAATGGACTGGAAAGCAGTGAGGTTTGAGAGTATCAGATTTGCTGCCAGAGAGCCTGAATTGAAATTCTAACTTTTCCATACTACCCACAGACCTTTATTAAGTCCCTTTCCTACAGTGACCCTTGATTTCCTCCTCTGTGTAGCGGCAAGCACCCCAATATCCCCAGGGTGACTGCCAACACAGGTTCTTAGATCTGCTTTTCAAAAGGAAAGCAACTCAAAATGGGTTAACAAGCTTACTTTAATCAAACAAACACACATTACCTAATTCAGGGGAAAAAGGTCAACACCCCGAACTTCAGAGTTACAGAACTTACAGATCAAACAGACAGGCTTCCAAACTGTCCAACCATTATATCAATACCAAATCACAGTTACCAGAGAGGGAAGCATCAACATCTGGGTTTTCAAAGCCGGGGGGCTCTCAACAAAGGCTTCCCAGAGTCTCATCTGGTCAAATCACAAAACACTTCTCAAAGTGAGCCCCAAAGCAAAGCCTCTCATCAGAGTTTATATAGCCTTCTCTTGGCTCAGAGAATGTAACAACCTTCTGGACCCACTGCCCAATCACTAAGTATGAAGGTGTGGGCTTTTCTGAAAAAGAAGCCTCCCACCACAGGCTCCAGGTGCACTTAAGCGAAGGGCAGGGAAGATCTTTAAATTTGCATTTCCATTACACTCTGTAAAAGGAGGAAGTGGATTAGATGTATATGAAGGGTCCTTTCAGTTCTAAATCTTGAATCATGGGGAACTTTATGTCAGTGTCTAGATCTGACATTTTATTTTCCCTGCCTCTCATTTTATTGATAGTTTGACTTGCTTTTGGAATAAAAGTTGACCAATAATAAGATTGCTTCTGACTGACTCACTGGTCACACTGAAAAACTGCATCAATTGAGCAGTATATCCATCAACTGCTGTTGATTGTATGAATTTGATTGAAGTAAGTTTAACTACCCATTGGATAAGGTCATCAGTCCTGAGGCTTCAATGAAAATCTGACATAAATGAACTGTAGACTTTCAACTTCAGGTTAACAATTCAGCAACCATGCCACAAGGAAAACCAGGAGTAATAAGCTGGTTTCCATCAGTGGATAATGTTCTGGTCTTAGGGTCAGAAATACCCAAGTTTGAATCCCACCTCAGACATTTACTACTTGTGTAAGCCTGGGCTTTTCACTTATCATGGTCTCAGTTTCCTTTTTTTTTAAGTAAGGGGTTGAACTTGAGAACCTCTAGGTTTCTTTCCATTCATGGCACCCTTCTCTAATGACTCATCATACTATCAACTCCATTATGCCATCACCTTGGCATTATGTGACATCATTACCATCATTAACATTTGAATAGTAAATTAAAGTTTATAAAATATTTTACATATATTCCTTTATTTGGGCTTTACAACACCTTAGTGAGGTTGGTTGTTATTACTATTTTAAGTAAGAGGAAATTGAGGCTAGGTTAGATAAAATTCTTTTTTGAAAATGAGTTCCAAAATGCTATGACAGTACAGTCCATTCCCTTTCCACTCCAAAAAGGTGGAAGGTCTTCAAATAAAGGTAGATGCTAGCTGAACTATATTGTCTTGTTGGAGGTCAAGCTTAGAGCATCACCACGTTTGCCTCAGGGTGATGAAGCTTTCATCCACAGCAAATCTTAAGGACCTTTCTCCTGAGTTTGAGAGGGAGTGTGTCTTTCACATTGATAAAATCAAAGATTAATTATTTTTGACATAGGATAAGCTAGAATGCTCCCATTACAAATTATGAAATTAGATTCCTAGGTCCTGTGATAACCAATAGATGGGGACTTAGGTATTTCTCCATTCTTTGTGTCTTTTCAAAATTCCACCTAACAAAATTTGTATGTAAGGCAAAAAAAGATCTGTCTTCACAGGATAAGACATTAAGAAATGTTTTGAGGTAATTGCTTTATGAATTAATACACAAGACAACTAATTCCTAACCTCTACAACATGCATTAAGTACCTCCTCCCTCATCATTCCTCACACTCTGGGATAACTATTTGTTAGATCCATAGACTTATAATTCAGTATCCACATAACAATTTCATTGCTGTGCCTCGATTCCTTACCAGCACACTCGTGCCCTCACAACAGAATTCTTTTCCGGGCATGTCCTTATCTGTCACAGGAAGGTGAAAGTGTAGAAAAGCAGAAAGCTGCTCTTTCAGAGTGTTGTAGTAGTACTCAGCAAAAGAAAAAAAGAAACAGAGGGAACTTGGGCAATTCATCAGGTCATGTGAGTCCATATTAGGCTTGAAGGAAAAAAAGTTCTGGTATCAACCTAGGGAAAATACAGTCTCTCTAGAAGTCAGGAGGATTAGGAAGTGAGAGACATGAAAAGTGAATTTTCCAGCATGGAAGGAAGCTGGGGCAACTATGAGCTCTAGTCCTTGGAAGAATCAATCACTAAAGTGAAAATAATCAACAAGTGAAGGATAAAAGAATATAAGGGTCAGGGAGAGACTGAATTACCAAAGATCTTAGGAAGAACGGAACTCAGTTAAAGACCTTGAGCATAAGCAAATACAACAAGGAATACATTAATAACAGAAAAAAATTGTTCTAAATCATCTAAATGTGTCTAAATAGTTCTCAATAGATTTTGCAAGTAAATGAAAAGTGAATTAACACCTGAAGAGACAAAGGATCCACTCAGTTTCCAGGAGACTTTCAAGCTACCATAGGATCTTATAAATGGTTCAAGAGAGAAATACAATATTAGGAAAGCAGAAACAATATGAATGCAGTCTTGCACAGTTGAAATACTTGGCAATGTGAATATACATATGTACATATATGTATATGTGTGCATCCCAATAACTTTGAATACATGCTGGTGAGTATTTATAAGTAAATAAAGCAGAGAGACAACTGATTAAAGATATAATACATAAAAGAACAAATTAATAAATTAATATTAAAAGAACAAATGTTCTCTATAAAAGCAAAACAAATTGATCTCAAAGATAATGTTAAGAAAATGTAGGCATCCCAGTTCTCCAAGATAACGAAAAAAAAGTTTAAAAAACCCACACATGATCATAATGCAAGAAATAGTATGAATAAACTTCCCAGAGCTTCTGGATATGTAAAGGTATAAATCAAAGCATTCATAGAGTGTCAAAACAACAACACTTCTGCTGCATATTTTCAGTCTAACAGTAAAATGGTACAGTTTATCAACTGACAAACAACAAAGTCTGCATGTAAGCAGTAGGAAGAGCTTCCAAGATAAAGGAAAAGAAATTTTAAAAGTGCAATAATATTGTATATTCACCAGAAACCACAGAAGCGAATGAGGGAAAAAAAATATTCTGAAGAGCCAAGGTGTTCAAGGTGTGACCTAAAGTAACATACTATGTAAACCTGAGCCTAATCATAAATGGAAAAAATATGAATTTCAGTAGAAAAGAGGCATTTGAAATATTGCTATATACTCCCAATACACACAACAAATGGGAAAATACCCCAAATCACAGAAACATAAGAAAAATAAAAATGTAGAGTAATCAAAGAAGTAAAAACTAACAAAATAAAGTGCCCTGAGTTTTTTTTTTTCCTTAAAGAAAAATGATACTAGCATAAGAGTACTATGGGGTTAAAAACAGGAACTAAAAATGGAAAAAATGAATTTTTTTTCTAAAGGTACAAAAGAAGATAGTGATAGAAGTGGAACTCAAAATAAATGAAAGTGGAGGAAGAGACCTGAATTATTTTTGACTTAAGCACCACAATGATTCAGATACAAAAGAATCAACATTTTCTTGTGGCACTAAAATGAAGAATGGGTGGGTGCATTAAAAGAGTGGGGGAGAAAATAGAGGCGAATGTATAATGCATGTCAATCAAGTAAATTGTAAAAGGAAAGAAAAGTAATTCCTGAGTCTCTCTGGGAGAAGAAGGTCTTTGGGAGAATGGGTGAAGAGTAAAATTGAGGGATTAAAACAAGGAGTGGAAAAGAGAGGATTTTCAAATCACTGATGGGAGTAGGTCTCATTAAAGAACATTCCTATGAGGATGAGACATATTCAAGAGATATTTGGTAATGGAGATGAGGTTGTAAAGTGGTATATAATCTGCAGAAATTTTATTCTTAGAGAGACTATCATCTCTAACATAGAGGTGTGCCTCTTAGAATGCATTTTTCTCAGGAGGAGAATCAGAACATCTGGATGCAACCTTCATCCATAATAGTGGGATAACATTAACTTTGAGTTGGGATTTTCATAGAAAATGGGTGAAAATGATTATGGGAAGGGCATGTGGTATCACAGAGTCAGAAGTGCATAAACTTTCTATTATGGGATAATGCTGCTTTATTCTCTATCGCCTGCAGGAATTGATACATCTAAGATTGAGTCACAACAAAAAAGAGAAGATGAAAAATTTACACGTCAGTAACAGATAATGTATTTAGAAGACAAAACTCAAAATAGATAACAGAAGCTTTAATTCTATGATGAAAAGAGATACAAAGAAGAGAAAAAAGGTTAGAGATTCTGAATCAAAGAATAAAAGCCTAGAACAGAAAAAAAGTAAAGATAATTAATGAACAAAACAGGAGAAAGAATTCCTTGTTTGAAAAAGTTCAGACAATTGAAAAAAATAACAAAAGAACTTGAAGGGAAAGAAGTGAATTGGGATTTTACAAAGCTACTTAACTCAGAGAAAAGGGGAATAATTGGTTAACTAGATAAAAAGAAAATGGGATCTATAAGTAAAACTGAAAAAAAAAAAGCATCTAGAGAAAACAGGGGATAGCTTGAGAGTGAGGGGAAGTGAGTTTGTAGAAATATGATTATCTTAGATGAAGCCTAAATAAGAAGAGAAACATTGCTACCTTCACAAAGGAAGAGTAGGAAAATATCCTAACTCAGAAAATACATTAAAACAAATTGAAAAATATGTAAATAGAATTATCAAAATGTTAAAAGTGAAAATATTATACCATCCAGTAAAATGAAAGGGAGAATGAGAAAACAAAACCTCACAATCTGTTGCTTACAAGAAATACACCTAAAAATCAAAGACAGAGATAGGATAAAAATGGAAGTTGTGAGCAAAATTTACTATACATAAAGGGAATCCAAAGGATATGTAATTATTTTACCAAATAAAATAAAAACAAAATTTATAACATAGAGATAAACAATACAACTATTTTTATGTTTAAGGAATCACAGTCTAAAAACCAATATCAATATTATATGTATATGCTTCAAGTTACTTAACATCTGAATTCATCCACTAAATTTCAAGGAGATAGGGTGACTAGGTGGCACAGTGAATAGAGCACCAGCCCTAGAGTTAGGAGGACCTGGATTCAGATTCAGTCTCACACACTTAACACAAAAACTAGCAGTGTAACCTTAGGCAAGTTACTTAAGCAAAAAAAAAAAGGTGTCTATTGTTCAGAGTGACTAGGTGGAGCAGTGAGTAAGAGCAGAGACCCTGGAGTTGGGAGGACCCGGGATCAATTCTGCCTCAGATACTTAACACCCACACACACAAAAAAAGGCCATGTAACCTTGGGAAGTTACTTAACCCCAATTGCTTTAAAAAAATTTCAAGGAGTTATAACTTAATAAAATAAGAACAGGGAACTTTAATGTACTTTCCTTACTTTTTGAAAATCCAAAAGAAATATTAAAAAGGGATAAAGAACTGAACAAATTGCTGAAGAAAGTAGAGCTAAAAGACATAAATAATATTCACTAAATGTTAAGAATATGCATATTATCCAGTGCCACATGGATACAATAATGGCAATGTTTTCAGACACAGAGATATTGAAAATAAAAATAAAAAGGCTGGAATGATAAACTCATCTTTTACAGACTATAATACAATAAAATAGCAATTAATTTTAAAGGAAAAATGATATAGGCCCAAATGGAGACTGAATAATGAAATCCTAAATATAAATGGTCAAGGAACCAATCATATAAACAATTTTTAATTATATCAAAGGAAACAACAATGATGAAAAACCAACATTTATAAGATGTAACTAACAGTAATCCAGGAGAAATTATATCCCTAAAAACATTTATTAAGATAAAATAAAAATACAAAAATGAACTGAATATGCATTTAAAAAAATTAGAAAGAAAATAAATAAACCCCAAACAAAAACAAAAGAGATGATACTGGAAACTAGGGGGAAAATAAATTGAAAATGAAGAAAAATTATAGAGATGAAAAACAAATTTCAAGCTGGTTTTTGAAAACATTAACAAAAATGATAAACATTTAAACAATCTGATTCTATAGAAGAGGACAGAAAATCAAATGAGCAAAACAATAAAACAACAAAGTGAAAATAAAACATAAAAGAACCAGAAGAATAACAAAGTATTGTCAGCTACCTGCTAACAAAACTGAAGACATGAAAGAATAGAATAATACTTTCAAATATATCAAATCCCTTTAATGCCAGAATGACAAATGAAAATTTTTAATAGCTTAATTTCAAAAAAGAAAATATATCTACAGATTATGTGTTTTGGAATGATTAAGGGGGAACTCCTGGACCTGGTGCATATTTATGAAATAATTATATAGAACTTTTAAAGAATAATGCCAATATTGCAAAACAAAATTAAGAAGGAAAGTATTCTACTAGAGCACTTTTTAAGTTAATATATTCCTAATACCTAATTCAGGAAAAGACAAAAGAAAAAGACAGAATTATAGGTATATAGTTTTATTAAATTTGCTAAATATTTTAAAACAAAATGCCATTCAACAGATAAAATCAATTCATCTATGATATCATTCATTCTGATCAAGTAACATGAATACAAGGGATACAAGAATGGCATAATAAGAAAATAATCATCATCAATCATATTACAGAAAAAAATCTAAAAGTACATTATTCTCTTGATAGATGCAAAAAAAGCCTCTGAGGGAAGAAAAACACTCATTGATGATAAAAATCTGACAAATTATAATCATAATGGCACCTTCTGTTTTAAACATAAAAATAATCTGAATTCAAAAGTGAGCATTGTATGCAATAGGGATTAATTAGAAGCTTTCCCAATAAATATTGGAGTAAAGAAATGATGCTTGCTTTCTCTCAAGTATTATTTGATATATGTCTAGAAATCTAGCAATAGCAGTAAGACAAAAAAAGTAACAACAACAGTATTTATATAGCACTTACTATGTGCCAGGCACTATGCTAAGAACTTTATATTTATTATATCATTATTATATTATTTATTATATCATTATTATATTATTTATTATATCATTATTATATATTATATCACACCTACCCAGGAGGTAACCATCATCATCATCATCATCATCATCATCATCTCATATTTATATAATGCTTATTTCATGACAGGCACAATGTAAAGAACTTTATAATCATGTTATTTTATCCTCATAATAATGCTAGGAAGTAGGCACTATAATCACTCCCATTTTACACATGAGGAAGTAAGGCAAAGAGAAGTTAAGCAATTTGCTTAGGATCACACAACTAGTAAGTGTTGGAGGTCAGATTTAAACTCATGTCTTTTTGACTCCAGGTCCAGTGCTCTATCCACTGCACCAAGAGATCAAAGCTACCTACCCTTAATGCTAAAGACATGACAGTTCACTTAGAATATCCTAGGAAATCATCAAATATACTAATTAATAAGATAGTTTCAATAAAACTACAGACTACTAAGTGAAATTTCTCTCCCCCATTAACATTATTTCCCCATAATAATGATGACATCTAAGAAGTAATCATAAAGAGGAAATTCCATTCCAAAGGACTAAAAGTGCATAAAATACTTGAAAGAACTCAAAAAACTTGTATACATTAAATCCAAAAATGCTACTTAAAAAAAAGATCAATTTAAATAGCTAGAAGAATATTCATTGCCCATGGCTAGGCTATGTCAATATAACAAAAAATCAAAATGTTACCAAAATTAATTTATGGTTTAAATGGCATAGCTACAAACTTTTCAAAAAAATGCTTTCTAGAATCTTATATAATAATAACATGATTCTTTTGGAGAAACAGAAGACCTTGAATATCAGGGAAAAGAATGAAAAAAAAATTAATAAGGACAAGTGTTTCCACAACTCAGACTATATTATAAAGCAGCAGTCATCAAAACCACTTGCTAATGGTTAAAAAAAGAGGTAGATTAATAGAATAGATTAAACATTGGAAAAAAGAAATAATGGAACACAATAATTTAATACTTGATAAACTGGAAAATATAAATTTCTTAGCAAAGAACCCCTATATGATATAAAAACAATAGCAAAAACAAACAAAAAAGCCTGCTGGGAAAAATAGAAAGAAATCTGGCAGAAATTAGGCACATGCTAATACATTACACCATAACTTTCAATACATTTTAAAAGGATATATGATTTAATTTTAAAGATGATACAATAAAACGATAGAATAGGAGGTCATACATCTCTGAAAATTACAGGTAGAAGAAGTATTCTGACCCAAACAAGATATAAATGTAATTGCAAAAGGAAAAAAAATTAGTTTTTTTTCTCCTTTAATTACATGAAATTGAAAAGGCCAAATAGAAAGAAATACACACACATACACATAGTATACTCAAATATATAAAATTTCAAAGTATAAAAACATAATTCTCCAAAGAAAAAAATTGTGGGCAGTAAAGTGGGAAAATGGGTAAAATGGTCCTGGTGTCTAGCAGACCTGAGCTCAAATCCAGCCTCAAACAGTTATTAACTGTTATCCTGGACAAGTCACTTAACCCTGATGGCCTAAAAAAAAAAATGTAAACTACTAATAACCATATGAAACAATTAACTAAATCACTAATCTTAAGATGAATGCAAATGCAAAATAGCCTTGAGATTTCACATCACACCCTGTAAACTGGCAAACATGACCAAGGATGGGAGTAGTCAATGTTGGTGGGATTATAAGAAAATAGGGGTACTGGTACAATATTATTGGAGCTGTGAATCCTTATATTCATTTGGGGGAAAAGTTGACATCAAGCAGAAAGTATCTTTTTATTAGGTAATCCATTATGAGGCTTATTCCCACAAGAAGGTCATTGATGAGAAGAAAGTTCACATAGTCATCAAAATATTTACAATGGCAATTTTTGTGGTAGCAAAGAATTGGAAAATAAAGTAAAAGTCCATTAGATAGGGATCATTAAACAAATGTGATGGCATATTACTTGGCTGTAAGAAACAGTAACTATGATAAATATAGAGAAGCATAAATAGATCTACATAATATGACAAAAAAAGAAACAAGAAAGCAATGTACTAAAATAACCACAGCATGATTAATGGGAAGAACAACAACAAAATAAACAAAACTGAATGATATGAAATTACCAAAACCAACTGTGGCCCCAAGGAAGAGATGAGAAAACATCCCTATCCACTCCTTCAGGGAGCTGGGAGCTCCATGGCTGTGGTACTTTGCATGCATTTTCAGACTTTTTCATCTTATTCATTGGTTTTGCTGACATTTTAAAATTTACATTTCTCTTTTTTTCTCCTTAAGAAATACCATTTCCATGGGGCGGCTAGGTGGCACAGTGAGTAGAGCACTGGCCCTGGAGTCAGAAGGACCTGAGTTCAGATCCGGCCTCAGACACTTAACACACACAAACAAACAAATAAAAAAACTTAGCCATGTGACCTTGGGCAAGTTACTTAACTCCAATTGCCCTCCAAAAAAAAAGGCAAAAAATAAATAAATACCATTTCCTATATAGGAGGGCTTTTTTTTTCCTTTTTGGAGGGCGATTGGGGTTAAGTAACTTGCCCAAGGTCACAGGGCTAGGTTTTTGTTTGTGTGTGCATTAAGTGTCTAAGGCCAGATACGAACTCAGGTCCTTCTGACTCCAGGGCCAGTGCTCTATTCACTGTGCCACTTAGCTGCCCCATAGGAGGGCTTTCTAAGATATTATAAGAAAGAAGTGTCCTAGGAAAAATATTTATGATGCAAAAAATATGCAATAAAATATTTATTATTTTTAAAGCAGATTGTCTCTGCCCTCAAGGAGCTTATATTCTATTAAGACAAGACAATGCATATAGGAGAGTGGTGGTCAGAGAGGAATAATTTGATTTGTAAAGTTAATGAGCAGAGCTGTAGAGAGGTAGCCATGCTTTGTTTTGTTTTCCTCTTGGAGCAATCATATAATTGATTTGATTTTGGTTCAAGAACTGGAAAGCAAGAGCAAAGTAAATGTGGTAGCAGAGTCTTAAATCAGCAGGGCAATAAGACCAAGAGTAGCATGGAGCATGCCTAGAAGAAAGACTAGATGTATCGGGTGTCTGATGCAACCATTAGTGCAAATAGCAGTGGTGGGGTTGTGATGGTGACAAGAACTCCAGGCCACAGCTAACCATCCAGGAGGCAAGCTAGATCCTAAGAAGGTGGTCTGATAATTGAATAACACATGCCTAGAGCCAGGCCTTGATGTGATGGGTGACAAAGGTTATCACCAATTAGAAAAAGAGGGCCCTCCTGGTGATAAGGTACTGCAGAGCACTATATCTGGTCTGGGCAGCAAGAAACCTAGCTGTCTTGCCAAAAGGTAGGTAACATTCACTGAAGGCAATTAAAAGTGGTACCAATTAAGGAGTTCAAAATAGAGAGACATTAAATATGGCATGAGAAGAGAAGGTAGGGCATGAAGAATGAGGGGGATAATCAGCAATGGAGGAACAAGCCATACTAGATCCCAACAACAAAATGAGCAAAAGTTTAGAGGTGAGCAAGTAAGAGTTGTTGATGAGGATAAGTGACTGAAACCAGGCAGATAAGGATTCAAATAGTGAAAGAAAAATCTCTCCAGATAAGCTGGTATAAGATTAAAAAGAGAGTAGATATCAGGTTAAAGAGTTAGGTCTATATTTTGTAGGAAATATTGGTGTTCAAGAAATAATATTTATTAGATATAAATGCATTCACATTTTGAGGTTACTTTAAGTTTGGAGTGTTAAAACTATAATCTCTTCCTTTGCTAGTTTTGCCTACTGTATTAAAATTGTGAAAAAATGTTTCCCATAATTATGAAATTCATTCCACCTTCATTTGTCAGGACTCAAGGAAGACAAAAATAAAAGATGGCTTGTACCAGTGTTCATTGTCACAATATAAGATGAAGATCTAAGACAGGAGACAAAGCGAGTATGACAGTGATATTCTGCTCAAGGGAATCGTTCTTGTTTAATGGAATCCTAGATAGTATCTATGGAATTAGTGAATGACTTTAGAAATTTTGAATCACATCTTCCCCACTGCCTTTTCCCCTCCACCCAGGACAAGGACTATTAAAAAAGGAGTTTTCAACAGAAAAATTAACTAAATATGTGTAGTGAGGAAAAGGGAAAGATTGGACTTTCTTTTATTCATTTACCCACATGTAGGTCAAATAGAATCCTAATTGTTCTACATAACAAATGCTTCATGGGAACCAAAGTCATTTGATTTCTTTAGTAAACAAAGTCCAGAACAGGTCATTTATCATGTGGTGGATGTGGGTGGTTTTGTGCTTTTAGGACTGAAGAGAAAGAAAATGGCAGGACTATTGTCATAACCCAAGAGCCAGGCAATTGTCAGTAGCTCAAATTAATAAGTGCTTTCCATTTTCAGAAGGGATAATGGCCCCCATTTTTCTGCCTGAGTAAAGGCAGTGTGATAGGAATGACACAATATATGAGTGGGCAAGGCTCAGATCATTGTGATGACCTGAACAAAGCTAATTTACAGCTCATAAATCTCATCTTCCCTGCGATAGATTCTTCTTTTGTGATCAAGCCTATTAAACATTTCAGAAAAAAGCCTAAAGAAATTAATTAATTATCATCAAACTACAAAGTTTTATATAAAATACCCAAGGTTAAAAAAGTTTGGGGTAGGAAATCTTTCTGAGCTGTAGATTAAAAAAATATTTATAGTTGCAAAGTGCTTTAAATATATTACTTAATTTGATTCTCTTTAATTTGTGATTTCTCACAAAAGCCCCACAAAGTAGGTGCTATTACTGTCACCATTTTATAGACACAGAACAGAGACTAAGAGGTTAAGAGACTTGTCCAAGGTCACATACTTCCTTAGTGTCTGAGCCAAGATCTGAATTCAGTTCTTCCTGACTGGGACTCTATTTCATTAGAATCACAGAACTTTATAGTTGGGAGAAACTCAACAGCTGCATAGCACAAACCATATGTGAAAGGAATTTCCATGATGCCTTATCCAAAAATGGTCAGCCAGCCTCTGCCTGAAATCATCTCATGAAATCTGTAACATGACATCATTAGACATGGCACTTTCTAAGTTCCATCCCAGCCCAGCATCTATGGTGCTATGACCTCTGTCCTTAAAGAGCATATTTTTCTAGGCACACAATTTTCTGACTATGTTATTGATATAGACACCTACTGTGACTTCCACAATTACTTATTCTATGATGATGATGGTCCTCAGATCTTTTATAAGTTGGCTTATACTACATTTCTATAGCAATTATGGCAAATGATACACTGAGGAAGGCTCTGTGCCCTGGAAAGCATCCTTAATCTGGGTATCTGTGTTTGGGTTATTTGTTGTTGTTGTTGTTTTGTTGTTGTTGTTTGCTTGTTTGTTTTAGATTCTGCTGGATAACAAGGTTTCTAGCATAGGGCATCAAGCTTTGGATCATTCTAGCACCAGATAACTGACGAATCTTTGTTCTCAGAGTTAGCACACTAATAACTAGATCTACAATTGTACAACCAAACATGTAGTTAGTACTTCTAAAAGGGGAAGGTGAAAGGTGATCATAATACATTCAGCACCATTAAAAAAGACATTAAGCAACAATACTTAAAATGCAAAAGAAAAAAAATAATCATAGTAGGATAGTAAGTTCCTAGTCAATAGTTTGCTACTATTTGTTAAGGACCTACTGTAGCCTAACCGCCATGCTAAGTGCAGAGGATGCAAAAAAAGGCATAAGGCAGTCCCTGCCCCCAAGGAGCTCACTGGCTAGGCAGAGAAGACTACATATAAAAGAAGGCAAAAAAGGGTAGATCATAGAAACAAACTGGCAAATTTGTGCTATGAATATTTTATTTGAAGATGTTTGCTGATCTAACTGACCTATGATCTCAGCATGTTTGGGAGTCATTGTAGTGTAGGGGGTAGCAGACTGGTTTTGGAGTAAGGATTACAATGATCATCTTAATGTTTCACCTGTATTAGCCATGTAGCCTACCTTTGATAAGTCACAACCTCTGTGGGCATCAGACCCCTTTCCATGACTTATATGTTAAAGTATAGACAAAGAGTGTTCAGTGTTTTAAGAGGGATTTACCACTCTGATGAAATTATAGATAAATTATCAGTATCAATCAGACTTTGTAATCTTTTTGCATACAATCTTGGGCTTCCTATTTTTTCTTTTTTCTTATGTCACATTTAAAACTATGGTCCAAATTGCCCTTCATCTACAAAGTGACATTACTGACCCATCATTAGGGGGCCACAGGTCTTGAGTTATGTGGTTAATAAACCAATGCCTATTACTTGGTCTACTATTTGCAGTTAGACAATATATTGAGTTCATTCATCAGTGTATATATTTCTTGGACAGAGACTGAAAATGGACAGTGACTTGGCCCCAGAATTAAACAGGATGAAGGACAGATTGAACTACATTTGGGAAATCTCATAGTTACATAATGATCCTAAACTTCTACTTAAAATGATCATCTACTGGGGAGTGGAGCCAGGATGGTGGAGTAGAAGCAGGAAATTCCATGAGCTTCCCCTATAACTACCTCCAATACCTGTAAAATATGACTCTAAATAAATCTCCTGCTGAAGGCAGCCTGGAAGTCCAACAGGAAGGGTCTATCACACCTGGCTAGGAGCTGAGCACAGTCCTGTGTGAGATACACAGGCCCAGACCCAGGACAGTCCCAACCAGTGCCAGCCAGAGTAGACTTCAGGAGAGTGAATCAGCAGCAGCTGTGGGGTTTCCAGACTTCTCAACCCATAAATGCCAAAGAGAAAGTAAAAGGTCAGTGGAGAACTTTGTCAGAACCAGGTGACCAGAGCACAGTCCAGCCCCTTCCTCCAGGGCAAGAGGAGGTGTAGACACAGTGGCTGCAACCGCTGCCACATGGCTGCCTCCAGAGCTCCTGGCCTGCAGATAGTAGGGAGACCAAGTGACCAATCAGAGGGTAATAACTCTTACTTTGACATGCTTAGATCTGAATTGCTGTCTTGAGCAGTGGTCCTGGGGTTCCAGTGTGATGTCTATAGAGAGGGCACCCTCCTCAGACTGCTGACAAGATTTGCAAAAACCCCAGAAATTTGGGACAAAGCCCTTTCCATTCTGGAAGCAGAGTTCTACCATGGAAAATAGTTCAAAAGTCAAGTAATTGGCTGGCAAGATGAGTAAGCAGAAGAAGCACTATCAGCCCATAGAATTCTTTCTGGGGACAAAAAGGATCAAAGCATGGAATGGGAGGAAGACAACAAAGTCAGAATTTCTGCATCAAAACTTACAAGAAAAAATATGAGTTGGTTACAGGCCGTGAAGGAGCTCAAGAAGGATTTTGAAAATCAAGTAAGAGAAGTGGAGGAAAAATTGGGAAGAGAAATGAGAATGATGCAAGAAAATCCTGAAAAGTGAGTCAACAAATTGCTAAAGGAGACCAAAAAAAAAAATACCGAAGAAAATAACACCTTAAAAACAGACCAACTCAAATGTCAATAGAGGTCCAAAAACCCAATAATGAAAAGAATGCCTTAAAAAGCCAAATTTGCCAGATGGAAAAGGAATCTCAAAACTCACTGAAAAGAATAATTTCTTCAAAATTAGATTGGAGCAAATGGAAGCTAATGACTTTGAGAGAATGAGACTTTGACTAATGAGAAGTCAAGATACTATAAAAACAGATCCAAACAAATGAAAAAAAAATAGAAGGGATTGTGAAATATCTCATTGGAAAAACCACTGAACTGGAAAATAGATCCAGGAGACATAATTTAAAAATAATTAGACTACCTGAAAGCCATAATAAAAAAGAACCTAGAAATCATCCTTCAAGAAATTCTCAAGGAAACTTGCCCTGATAGTCTAGAACCAGAGGGCAAAATAGAAAAGGAAGGAATTCACCAATCACCTCTTGAAAAAATCCCAAAGAAAATTTCTAGGAATATTATAGTCAAATTCCAGAGTTCCCAGATCAAGGAGAAAATATTATAAACAGGAAAAACCAATTTGAGTATTGTGGAAACATAATCAGGATAACACAAGATCTAGTAGCTTCTACATTAAGGGATCAAAGGGCTTGGAATATGATATTCCAGAGGTCTAAAGAGCTAGGATTAAAACCAAGAATCACCTGCCCAGCAAAACTGGATATAATGTTTCAGGGGAAAATATGGTCATTCAATGAAATAGAGGACTTTCAAGCATTCTTGATGAAAAAACAAGAGCTGAATAGAAAATTTGACTTTCATACACAAGAAGCAAGAGAATCATGAGAAGGAAAACAAAAAGGAAATCATAAGGAACTTATTAAAGTTGAAATATTTACATTCCTATATGGAAAAAATGATAATTGTAACTCATGAGACTTTTCTCAGTATGAGGATAGTTGAAGGGAATATGTGTACATATATATATATATATATATATGTGTGTGTGTGTATATATATATATGTATATATATGTATATATGTATATGTATATATACACATTTATATGTTTATATAGGAGGTTGTATGTGTGCATAAATGCATATGTGAATATATGTATATATGTGTTCATGTATACATGGACAGAGGGCACAGGATTAGTTGAATAGGAAGAGATGATATATAAAAAATAAAATTAAGATGTGAGAGAGGAATATAAATGAGAGAACAAGATTGGGAGAGTTAGAATAGGGTAAATTATCTCATATAAAGGAAGCAAGAGCAAACTATTACAATGGAGGGGAAGATCAGGATGGCAAAAGGGAATGGGTCAACCTTACTCTCATTGAATTTGGCTTAAGGAGGGAGTAACATATATACTCAATTGGGTATCTTACCCTGCCGGAAATTAGTGGGGAAGGAGATAACAGTGGGGATGATGAAAGGGAGAGCAGAATGGGGGGGAAGGGTAGTTAGAAACACACACTTTTCAAAAGGACAGGGTCAAAGTAGAAAATAGAATGTGTGGGGGCAGGATAGGGTGGAGGGAAATATAATTAGTCTTTCACAATACATCTACTATGGAAATGTTTTGCGTAACTATACATGCGCAAGCTATATTGAATCACTTATCTTCACAGTAGGGGTAGGTGACGAGGGAAGAAGGGAAAGAATCTGGAATTCAATGTTTAAAGAAATGTTAATTTTTTTACATGCTACTGGGAAGTAAGATATACATGCACTAGATATAGAAATCCATCTTGCCCTACTAGAAAATCAGAGGGGTAATGGGGGAATGGGGGAGGATGTAAGAAAGCACATGAGGGAAGGGGTATTCAGTAGGTTCTCTATTTTGGGGTGGGGGTAGGGGAAAGACAGGGAGAAAATTTGTAACTCAAAATCTTGTGGAAATGAATGTGAAAAATAAAAGTAAAAACAATATAAAAAGTGAGAAAAATGATTATCTACCTTTTTAATGCTACTAAATTACATGAGTTGGTGTAGCTCTGTGAGTCTTAGAATGCTATGATCCCCAATGAACTAAAGAAGGATATCGCCTCAAAGGCAATAGGGAAGTGATAGAGAGCAGGTGTGATCAGACTGCTGCCCATTAAAAATAAAGGTCAGGCTTAGTGTTTGATGAAGCAGTGCTATAATAAATGATATCATATACATGAATGGGCAGAAAAGAAGGGAAGCTGATCATCTGGAGAAGAGGTCCAATTGAGTGATGACTCATGTGCTTCACTGCTATCTTTCCTGAGTAATGAGAATGAAAATGATACAATCAATGGATTTCCTTGTAGCAAACCCATGGGAGAAGTTGGATAGGACAAACAGAGGATGGGAAGTTTTAACTGGCATGTGAACTGCATCCACTGGAGGGAACTTCCGAATAAACGATCTCACAAATCCTTTTGAATATTAGCCAGATGGTAAGTTGATAGTCCATTCATATCCTCTTGTAACAGTCCTCTTAATGACAACAGTAGCAATAACTCACATTTCTAGAAAGTTTTAAGCTTTACAGATCATTTTCCTTACAATGGTGGTGGGAGATAGATGACCCTAGTGTGATTATACCCATTTTACAGATAAAGGAATTGAGTCTCAGAGAAATCATGTGGTACCTTTAGGGTCAGAAATGAAATATGGACCCAGATTTCCTGATGACAAAGTCAGAACTATTTTCACTAAAATGCACTAGTAAATGGTCTGCAGCCATTTTGGGGGTGGTTTTAGAAGTCATTCAGTCAGAAAACATTTTTTAATCACTTATTATGGTCCAAGCACAGAGTTAAGGCCTGTTAAAGGAGGCTTTGTAAGGGAAATACAGAAAGAGAAGGCTGAAATATCGCAGAAATCTAGATCTTCGCTCCTGCTTTGACAAGGGTTCAATAGTTATTTCACATCTGCCTTCCACCCAGTTAAAGCATGCTCCTTAAACTTCATGGCTCACATAGAGTTCTCTTTCATGGTTTATTCCCTTACCCAGGAGGGATCACAGTCAAGAAAGTATAAACCTATGTGGGATACAGCAAAGTAAATCTCAGGAGCCCAGCTCTCCCCTCAGACCTTGCTCTGCCCCCTGGAGGAGTCCAAAAACAATAAAATATCTTTGTTTTTTACTAGAGACAGGAATTTTCCTAATTCTCTCATTGCCTAAGCCAATTTCATTAGGAGAACCCTGTGTGTTCACAGAAGACTTACTCATAGTAACTAAGTAAGTAAGCATATAGTGCAATGACCATGTCCTTTTGGGAAAACCAGGTACAATTAAAAGAGACTTTTAGTGCTTCATCACCCACTGAAAAGCCACTCTCACACATAGCAGGAACCTGATATTGGGAACCCTCCTTGTCAAATGCATGTAAGTTGCCCTCTGTCAATTAGACTGACCAAAGGGAATAAAATGTAGTTTCATATATTAAAATCTGGAAAGGCAGATATTCTTTGAACAGGGTAAAATTTGAGCCCAGCTTCATCTGACAAACACTTATTAGGATCCTACTGGGATCAGGGCACTATTAGTAAGTCATTCAAACAGACAAGCGAGCAAGCAACAAATATTTTTAAAGTTATCTACTGGCTACCTGGTGGTATGCTAGGCTTGTGAACACAAAGAATTAAATCAGTGTCTGCCCTCAAAGAGCTCACCTTTTATGGGAGAAACAAAGTGGAAAATGCCCAAAACATGCAACGTAAATATACTTTAATTGGAGTCAGTTTTATAAACCACAAAATCAGCTTCAGAGTTTTCTCAATTTCTCTGGACCTTTACTTCTATGATCTTAAAACTTGAATATTTCTTTGTTTATATATATACATCTACATAAATGGATTCTAATAGACCATCACATGTACATCTCCCTGTCTCTCTCTCTGTCTCTGTCTGTCCCTTTCTCTCCCCCACCCTCCCTCTTGCTATTACCAGCCCCCTCTCTGATTATCTATCATCATGTGATTTAGTACTGGAGCCTTCTTTCCTGGTTCTACTACTACCTCTCCAGACTTGTCCACTATGCCTCAGTTGCCTTCTCTCCCTAGAAGCTCTCTCTGCCCCAGAGATTCTGTTTCCCATATGCCTGGGAGTCCTATAATGCTATATTCTCTAAAGACCTGAAGAGGAATGTCTGTCTTTTCATTGTTAAATTCCTCCTCAGATCACCATTTTGAGGAAAGGTCAAGAGCAGTCAAGCTTCACTCTTCTTGAAATTTGGTACTTCACCACCATACACCTCTTCCCTTCCCCCTTAGCTTTTCAGCTCCCTTTATGGGCTGTCATGCCTACAGATACGTTCTTTAAGGTCATGGCTTTTCTTCCTTTCTTTTTCATCCTTAGTGTTTTGCATGGTGATGAAAGTATAGTCATCATTAATAAGTGCTAGTTGACTCATTGAGTTCAGGAAAACCGAGGTTTAAATCCAGCCTCTCTCATTTACTAGTAATAATAGTGAGCATTCATATTTCTTTTTTCTTTTAAGGTTTGCCAAGTTTTCTACATAAGTTATCCCAAGGTAAATCATTTAATCTCTATTATCTCCAGATAGCTTCCTAGGTGATATGATTAAACCCTAAATGGATCTAGGGTGTAGAGAGTCTTGGTATAGGTTTGGTGTAGGAAGTTTCCAAAGGGAGTGTTTCTCCAAATTTTGTGCCTCTGTTAATGATGTCTAATATGCCTCAATTGTATCCTTGACTCATCTCACTGAAACTTTCCTAGACTCTACTCAAATATCATGCCTTTGCTTTATACTCACATGCTCTCTGAGGTTAGTGATGGCCTCACCTCCCTCCCTTATTCAGTGCTGATAGAGCACTTTTTTTTAATTTAAACATCTCTATTCAGTTCTCACATAGCCTGTATGTTGTAGTTATCTATGTGTTCTATCTCCCAGTAGACCAAATTTCCCACTAGAAGAGGCCAGGTCTTATCAAAACCCAACACGTTATACTTTCTCAGTGCCTATGAGCATTCCAAACAGTTGAAGATCAATAAATATTTGTTGGATGAGTGAACGACTGCTTAATCAATGTACATATATTAAATACCTAATCTGTGGCAGACCCCAGGGATATAAATACAGCTGTGAAAATAGCCCTTGTCCTAAAGGGGCTCATATTCTTTCAGGGTAGACAACTTGTACACATACACAAGTACATATATACATATATATGTACACACATATACATGTGTGCATTTGTATGTGCATATAAATATGTGCACATGTATGCATATTTGTTTGTCTATACGCATAAACACAAAATTAATACAAAGTGGTTTGGGGATGGTAAGAGCCAGCTTCTAGTAGATGGGGTAGGGGATGAAAAGCTTCAGACAATGAAGGAATAGTAGTATGCTGACAAACTTTCAAATTTCAACTATTACGCCTTGATTTTAGCCTCTTACAAGTGTTAACATATGCATGTATCAACCCCTATTTGTCCATAAGTGCACCACTTTCATATAGTAGAGAATATACGGTTTCAGAAATTTTTATTTGTTTGTTTCTTACTTTCTCAAAAAAAAATAGTTTTAGAGATGGCCCAGAAGGTTAGTGAGATCTACTTGAGGTGGGGTTCTGGGACTTTCTTTTCCTTTGCCTTCTATACTCACAGAGCAAAAGATTATTGAATGATAGAACTTTCTTAATCTGTAAAAAGATTGGGCTGGACTCTCTGGCTTCTGTGTAACCTTTTGTACTAGAATCTGTGCTACTATGATCTTATATCATGGCTCCCCTCCTTTAGTTCAATTTAAGAGAAGTTTGACCAAGCATTTTCAAAATTAAAATTTTTAATATTCAAGTATTTTCTTATTAGACAAATAATATAATAAGGAAAGCATTAAAGAAAAAAATCAGAGCAAAAATATCTCTCACCTTCTTTGGGTCTGAGGTGTGTGTGTGGAGGTCAATATTAGAGATGTCAGCATTAAAGAATTTTTTTTTTACCACATTGTATGAAGTCTCTTGGCTTTGATATGTTCACGTATGTCATGTTATACATATGTGCCAACAACATCTTAACTGAATTAGTTACCAATTCAAGTGTATGTCATGAATCTACAAGCATTTACTAAGCACTTGTGAGAGGACCAGCAGAGAGCAAAGAACTGGGGAAATAAAGACATATGTTAAACAATACTTGCCCTTACATCCTAATGGGGTGTAATGGGAATGTAAATTTTTAAGATCTTCCCTGCCCCTAGGTTTAATTACATCCTGGCGATAGGAGGCTTTCTTTTTGTTTGTTGTTTGTTTCTTTTTGTTTCTTTTTTTTCAAGAGATACTTTATGATTGGGCAGTGGGTCAAGAGGGTTGTTACATTCTCTGACCTTGGAGAAGGCTATAGAGTCCCTGAATTGAGATTTTGTTTTGGGGCTCACTTTGAGAAGTGTTTTGTGATTTGACCAGATGAGACTACGAGTAGCCATTGAAAGCCCCCTGGCTTTTAAAACCCAGATGTTGATGCTCCCCTCTCTGGTAACTGACTAGGTATGGATGTACTGGTCAAGAGAGTTGGAGGCCTGTCTGCTTGATATGTTTTTTTTGTTTGTTTGTTTTCTTGTAACTTCTGTCTATATACTCTGAAGTTTAGGGTGCTGACTTTTTCCCCTGAACAAGGTAAATGATATATTTGATTGATTAAAGCAAGATTGTTAACCCATTTTGAGTTGCTTTCCTTTAGAAAAGCAGATCTAAGAACCTGTGCTGGCAGCAATTCTGGGGATACTGGGGCATTTGCTGCAACATGGGGGCGGATAATATACATGACCATAAATAAGGATATGAATCATGACCTTGGCAATGAGTGTTCTGTGTCACCTCTGTTTGGCCTTTTGGGAGGGCAAGACCAGTCTCATTTGAATGACCTTGGACTTAATCAAAAATGCCCTGTACAATTCAATGGTTTGATGTAGTCATTGCAGTGCCACCTGGAAACAGAGATAACTGGTGAATCTCACCCTTGAGAGATGGAAACCCTTGGACTTTTCAGTTTGTGCCAGAAATACATTATAAAACTAGCAAAAATCTTTGGGGAACATTGTCCTCCCTATCTTGTACCTCACTTAACATTGTTCCTCAATGGATAACTGTTTAATTGTATCCAATTATATGCATGTTCTCATTGTCATGGAATATTCTATAATATTAACCTTGGTATAAAGGCTGGTTAGATGGAATAGATCATTTAAGAATGCATTTTTCTCTGCTGAGTCAGCTGACTTTTTTGCCATCAATATATCATTTCTACAGTGGGATTTCATATTCTGTACACTTTTCAGTCAATTATGCGATAAAGATACTGTCTGCTAAAGAAAACTGGAGAAAACACCTGCCCATTCCCTTTCCAAGTTTTCCTCAAGGTCTCACTGTATGGCCATCCTCAAAATGGTTGTCTAGACATGGGAAAGCAGGAGCTTTTTAGTAGGAGCCTGTGATTTCTTGGTTGCCTTTTCAGAAGTAGGAATCCTTTCTGGAATAGTCTATGTTCTTTTTGAATCTCTCCCACTTTGGAATATCTTTTTAAAGTAATTGCAAAGTGTTTTTTAATATTCTATCACCTCCAAAGAAAATCTGCTTTGAGATGATTATTTTATGTACAATTTAGAATGATTTATCACATTTGGAAATGATAAGAAGCTTCTGTAAAGGTATGGTTCTTACTCCTAGATAGCTTTGTCACTTAATAACAATAGCTAGTATATAGAAAGTTGAAGGTTTGGAAAGTAGGTTGCATACATTATCTCATTTTTTCACCTTCCCAACAACCCTGGGATATTAGTTTTATAGACCAGGAAATTGAGGCAGAGAGAGGTTAAGTGAACTGCCTAGGGCAAGTTCTAGGGCAAGCTAGTAAGTGTCTGGGTAGGAGTCACACTCAGGTCTTCCTTTCTAGAAGACTAACACTACACACAATGATACTTAGCTATCTCTATTTTGAATTGAAATAAAACATAATAATAAAACACCTTAATAATTATATTATGTATATATGCACACACAAAAAATACATATGTGTATATATCTACTTACATATATATTTATCTATACCTATCTATTCTTCTATCTATCCATCTATTTATCTGTCTACATATCCATATATTGCAATACCTGATTCATTCAAGTTTCACTGGATGAGGTGATTTAAATGAAAAAAGGTAAGTATTCAACTTGTCAATTTGGTAGCATATTCTCCTATGCTTTGAGGAATCTTATGTGATATCCTGCCAGCAATGCAATCCTGCCCATTTTCTTCTGTGTGATTCTGGTCCTTGTATTATTCCAAATTTGACATAAGAGGTTCACCAAATGTGGTGGGTGCTTCCTCACTCTCAGCATCACAAGAACACCAGCAGAGTTCCTGGCATGCCTCATTCTTGTCATATGACTCAATCTTAGCTAGAATGCTGGACAATGAGTTCGGAAGACCTCAGTTCTAATACTGCCTCAGATATTTACTAGCTTCTCTTTTTATCACTAAGGAAAAACACTTAATATCTCACAGTCTCAGTTTCTTCATCTGAAAAAAAAAAGATATTAGGTCCTATTTCATAATACCACTGTTAGGATCAACTTATCTAGCATGTGTAAATGCACTGCAAAATAAAGAGCACTATGGGAATGATAACCATTGTTATGATTTTATTATTGTTATAAATATGTTTCTTAAAGTCATATTGTATTATGGGTCTTTGAAATTTAGCTATTAAAGGTTAAAACTGCACCAAGATTTTTGGGACATCTACTATTTCAGCCTGTTCCTACTATCCATCTTTCTTTCCATTGTTCTCTGAGTAATATTTAATTTTCAATTTTAGAGAATGTAGCTTTCCATAGTCATAGGATCATATAGCTATAGGCACCTATATCTGGGAGAAATTTAGAGACATTAAAGGAAGCTTATATTTTCAAATATAAATCATCCTGTTCTCTAGTTTAAATTCTGAACCCAACTTATCAATTTGTTCTATGTCCTGGATAACAACACACACACACACACACACACACACACACACACACACACGGATAAGTTCTGAGTGCATGTCATAAGCTGTACAGTAGACATTTTTCATCTACTTAGTTTTTCCTATGTGGATGCTTAAGCCTCATATCTAGGATAAATTACAAAATCCTCTATTTGTCTCTTTTTTTTTAAACAAATGCTTTATTAACTTCTGTTTTACATCATTCATTTCTGCCAGATTTTGAGTTACAATCATTTTCCCCCCGTTATTCCCCTACCCAACCTCCCAGAATAGCAGTCCCACAAGATATCACTTCCTCCAATCTGCTCTCTCCCATACCTTCTCCCATACCCCCTTCGGCATTTCCATTAGAGGAAGGTGAATCTTTGTGTCCCAAAGCTTGCACATCTTATCTCCCAATTATAAGCAAAAGAGTATTAATAATAGTATTTATATATATTTGAAATATTTAATGTTAAGACCTCGAATTTCAGGTCCATTTCCTTCCTCCCTTGTCACCCATTCCCTCTGGGGAGATAAGTAATTCAGTATAAGTTGTACATGTCTAGCTATGCAAAACATTATCATAATAGATATATTGTACAAGGCTGCTTATAATTTCCTCCCACTCATCCAACCCCCCACCTGGTCCATTCCCTGTATGATCCTGTCCCTCTTTTATATTGGGTACTCCCAACCTCCCCTCCCCCCAAGGATGCCCTCCCATCGATCATCCCTCCCCTCAACCCCCTTCCCCTTATTCTGCTTCAGGTTGAGATATCCCATTTAGTATGTATGTCATTCTCTCCCTGAGCCAAATTCAATGAGAATGTGGTTTTGCCTTTTTGCCTTCCTATTCTCACCCTCCCTTGCAACCACTTCCCCTTGCTTCTTCTACATGAGATAGTGTACCCTACTCTGTCTCTCCCCATCTCCTTTTGCCACTTTCCTCTCTCACCTCATAATTTCATTCCTTGAGTATTCTCTCTTCCCAACAAATTCAACCTATGCCATCAATCCATATATAACTGTAACCATATACACACACATTCAAATATGTATTCATATGACCACACACCCTTCTTCCATTATTTTCATACTGAGAAAGATATCATCAGTCACAGTTATTGCTTTTCCATATAAGAATGTAAATAGTTCAACTTTGATAAGTTCCTTTTGATTTCTTTTCCCTGATTACCTTCTCAGGCATCTCTTGCTTCTTGTGTCTGGATGTCAAATTTTCTATTCAATTCTGGTTTTTTCCTCAAGAATGCTTGAAAGTCCTCTATTCCACTGAATGACCATATTTTCCCCTGAAACAAAATACTCAGTTTTGCTGCATAGGTGACCCTTGGGTTCATTCCCAGTTCTTTTGCCCTCTGGAATATCATATTCCATGCCCTTCGATCCCTCAGTGTAGAAGCTGCCAGGTTCTGGGCTATTCGGATTGTGTTTCCACAATATTGAAATTGTTTCTTCCTGGCTGCTTGGAGTATTTTCTCCTTGATCTGGGGATTCTGGAACCTGGCTATAATATTCCTGGGAGTTTTCTTTTTGGGATCTTTTTCAGGAGGTGATCGGTGGATTCTTTCAACCTCTATTTTGCCCTCTGGATCTAAAACATCAGGGCAGTTTTCCTTGAGAATTTCTTGAAGGGTGATTTCTAGGTTCTTTCCTTGATCATGGCTTTCAGGTAGTCCAATAATTTTTAAATTGTCTCTCCTGGATCTATTCTCCAGGTCAGTGGTTTTTCCCATGAGATATTTCACATTGCCTTCTAATCTTTCGTTTGTTTGGATCTGCTTAACAGCATCTTGATTTCTCATAAAGTCACTAGCTTCCATTTGCTCCAGTCTAACTCTGAAGGAATGAATCTCCTCAGTGAACTTTTGAGATTCTTTTTCCATCTGGCAAATTCGACTTTTTAAGGCATTCTTCTCCTCATTGCCCTTTGGGCCTCCTTTGCCATTTGAGCTAGTCTATTTTTTAAGGTGTTGTTTTCCTCAGTCAGGCTGTTGACCCTCATTTCATACTTTTCCTGCATCCTTCTCATTTCTCTTTCCAATTTTTCCTCCACTTCTCTTATTTGATTTTTAAAGTCCTTCTTAAGGTCCTCTATGGCCTGCAACCCGCTCTTGTTTTCCCCTGGGGCTTTTGGAGCAGGACTTCTGACCTCACAGTCCTTTTCCCGCTCTATGCCCCCAAAATAGGAGTCTAGGGTTGCATTTTTCTGTTTCCTTTGCCTTGGCATGTTGCCACTTAATTGCTTGACTTTTGGGCTTGTTGCCACACTATGGCTTTAAGGCCAGCTAGAGGAATTTTCGTCCCGAACATGTGGGGGGCAACTTCCATTTCTGGCAAGCTGTAAACCCACCCATGACTTCCACCCTAGATCACAATCCAGGTCCAGGGAGGTTAAAGCAAGAACGATTTGGGATTTTACAATACTGATCACTGGATCTCCCTACAATTTGCAGACCAGGAGCTGGAGCTTCCTCTGAAAACTATAAAATGGCATGTCTCCTCAGCAGCTTCTAGCCCCCAGGGGAGGGAGCCGACGCATTCCCCAAATACTGGTCCCAAAGTCCATAGGACATTTACCTCTTACTTTGTCCTAGGCATGTCTATGTTGATAATTCTGGAGTCGCCACAGCTGTTGGTGTTCTGGGGCTCCTCCAGCTGGCTGCTGGCCCTGCTGCCCTGGGGCTAAAACCTCGGCTCACACGGACCTGGGCACTGCTTGGATCCACTCCCTGCTCTCTGCGCGCTGCGTGCTCCTGGCTCCCAGACTGCTGCGCTGGTCCTTCCTGCAGGGCTGCTGGGCTGTCCTCAGTGGGAGGTTAGCTTCTCATTGTTGTTCTGTGGGTGCTGGGGCTCCTGAAGTTGATCAGAGTCCCCTTTTACATAGTTTGGGGGGAATCTGGGGGCAGAGTGGCTTGGATGAGCTGTTTCTACTCCGCCATCTTGGCTCTGCCCCTATTTGTCTCTTAAGGTCATTCATAAACTTATCCTGTGATATCTTTATAATCCTATTATATATTACTTAAAGACACACACACATACATTGATGGATAAGCTCTAAGTATATGTTATAAGCTGTACAGTAGACTTTTCTTTATCCACTTAATTTTTCCTACGTGGATGGTTGTCTCATCTTATTATCTCTAGGATAAAATATAAAATCCTTTATTTGTCTCCTATAGTCATGCATAAACTTATCCTGTGATACCTTTCCAGTCTTGTTATATATTATTTACACACACACACACACACACACACACACACACACACATTTATGGATAAGCTCTAAATATATATTATAACCTGTACAATAGACTTTGTTCATCCACTTATATTTTCTTATGTGGACGATTAAACCTTATACCCTATTATTTCTAGGATAAAATGCAAAATCCTCTATTTGTCTCTTAAAATCATTCATAATCCTATCCTGTGATACATTTCCAGTACTGTTATACATTACTTATAGATTACAAGACACACACACATGTATATGTTATTAAACTGCTACAAACTGGTAACTTTGGCTTCCACCTCTTCCTGGATCATGAGACTACATTTCCTAACTTTGAGCATTTTTACTAGATGTTCCCACTCCTAAAACTTTCCCCCTCCCAATCTCTGTCTTTTAGCTTTCTTGGCTTTATTAAAGTTTCAGTAAATGCCCTATCTTCTTCAAGAAATCTTTTCCAATCCTCCTTAATTTTAGTGTCTTCCCATTGAGATCATACTAATTTTATCCTATATATAGCTTATTAATAGACAGTTGTTTGCTTATTGGCTCCCCCACTGGATTAAGAACTCCTTGAAAGTAGGGACTGACTTCCCCAACTTTCTTTACATTCTCAGTGCTTATGGTAGTGTCTTGTAGGTACCTAATGAATGCTTGTCAAATCCCAAATTAGGAGTCATCAAATAATATTTTAAATCCCCACCCTTCCCTATATGGTGATTGAGCCAATACCTATATTCCTCTTGTGTGAAACGTGGGATTTCTCCAGGATGCAAGACAAGGATTTTCACTGTGGCACTTCCAGACATCACAGGTTCCCCATCATCAAAAGCAACAACCTCCAGCTAGGGGGAAAAATGAAGTTAAATAAATAGAATAAAAGTAAAAGAAAGTATTGTCATGAATATTTGTCTTATATTTGGGTTGTAACAGAGCATGCATTTTCATCATGGTCAAAGAATGAGTTTAAAAATGGGGGAAAAGTCATCAACTTTTTTTTTTTACAGAATTCTTTTAAATTAAATAATCTGCCCCACCCCAAATTCAATGGTTTTTTTAGACTAATGAACATATCACCTCACCCTGGAGGATAATGTCAGGAAAACTTTACAGATTCAATGCAAATTCTGCCATTGTAAATACATAAATGAGCAAAAGTAAAATGTAGAGAGAACTCGTGAGCATGATGAAAATGAAAAGAAATCCTGGAACTACTGTCACTTAGGTTATTTTGGGACAGTATTAAATTTTGTTGGTGTGATTCTCTCCCTAATGGACATTTCACTTTTTGATCAAAATAAACAAATGATAAAAACCTCTGAAAAATATTTAAATAAAACTTATCTATCTAACATCCAAAATAACTCTAAAACAACAAAGAATTTGTGATTTTATCAATGTGAATATTTTCTTTAACTATGCTGATCCTAACTCTTCCATGCCTACAAATCCTGTGCAACTCTTGCCCGGGTTCTTTCCTACTTTCCTATAGGGGATCCACCTAGTGGGCTTGGTGTGGTAGATAGTGGTCTCACTCGGGTTTTTTGATATTGTGACCATGACAATGGAATATGTAGTTAGTCAATTCTTTACTCCTCATGCTCACTTCATTATCAACCCATGTTATTTTCTTAGTGACACTAATAACATCAATTTATTTTTTAAAATAGCATTTTATTTCTAGAATAAACAGAACTATAATGAAGAATTTTGGTGCCTAAGGCAAAAAGTGCCAAATGTATCCTTAAATCTACTTTTTAAATTCATAACATGATTATGTGTGTATATGCATGTATTACTAGACTATATATATATATATATATATATATATATATGTGTGTGTGTGTGTGTGTGTGTGTGTGTGTGTGTGTGTGTGTGTGTGTGTAAGTGTTCATGCACATATGCATATGTGCATTCTAGATTGGTCTTTTCATAAATGTCATGTCCTTCCAGGGTTCCTAATGCATCTCAAATGGCCAAATCACTGAAAATATCATTTCTGAGAATTGCTTGGAGCACTGAGCAGTATAGATCCTGCCTCAGGTCACATTGCTTTGCTAGTATGAATCAGAGATATAGTGTAAATCAGTTATTCCTGACTCCAAGGTTACTCCACTCCAATAGACCATGAAGCCTCTTGTTGGAATTGAGACAATTTGCTTTGGTAGGAGGAATAAAGTTATGATAAATGCTTACATATTGGTGTTATTAATAGTGCCCTCAATTCAGTAGCTTCCTATTTTGATTAATTATACTTTCTAATTATCTGCTAAGCTCCTAGGTAGTAGCCAGGACTGCTGAAGAGTACATCTGTCTGGTTTTTTAGATTTTTTTTCACCTCTTCAAGGTCAATACCATCCGGCAAATCCCTTGATGCTCTTCTCTATTCATGACTCTACAAATAGACATAGCTTGGGGGAATCACCATGTGACAAATGAAAGAACTTAACCTTTATCTAGAAAGCCACTCTAGATTTTCGACCTCTGACTTAATAAAAAAGTATTTAAAAACATCTCAAACTTCACCAAAAGTCACAATCTATTTAGAAATATCTACATATTTTAAGGAGAGAAATACCTGCTGACACACACTTATGAAACTATGGATGAGAAAATGTGAAATTGGATAGGGGCTAACTAAAAATAGCTCCCAATTGTGAAGTCATAGCACTTACTGAGCTTTCTTGGGGGAAAATATTTCTTGAAGTATTTAAAACCAAATGGTTTACTTATGGTTAAAGAGTCGTTGCTATATTTCTAATATGGTACCTTAATAGATTGGTACAAATTGCATATATGCTGTGTATTATATTCTAAAATATTCTATATTCTAAAATGTCTTAAAAGAAAAATCAGATCAATTAGATTGTAAACTCCCGGAGGGCAAGGACAATCTTTTGCCTCCCTAGCACTTACCAGAGTGCTCGGTACAAAGTAAGTGTTTAATAAATTTTTATTGATTGATTGATAATCAAATATTCACCATATATTCAACATAATTTGATAAACTGATATCATTTCCAAAATCCAAAAGAAAAAAAAAGAATTTGGCATGCCTGAGAAAAATCCAAGAATACAGACAAATCTACAAGCAGAATCGAATTTACCTTAAATATCGTGCTGGGTTCTTCATTGAGATTTACTCGAGTGATAACACGTCCCGAATATTCTTCTATGTCAAATATGCTTGCTGGGTAAGGATATTGTTTGTCTTCTACTCGGTACCGCACGTGACTTGCTGGCAACCCCTGGAATATAATTGCATGTGATTAAATTGCCATTTACAACAGGAAAACAGAAAATATTGAAAATCTCAGACAGTTACAAAGTTTGTATTCCTTTATATGTGAACAAGAAGTTCCTTTGATGTACTGTCCCTTTTTAAAATTCAGTAAGACCTAAATTAAAATAAACTGGGCAGACGGCCAATGTAAATTTGAATCTAAATCATAGAGTATTTGAAAAGGAACAATATCCATATCATAGTCATCTATATCATATTTACCTACCCATATTTTTGTCTGTATCAAAAAAGGTGGTAGATAAAGTAGACCTACACAGAGATAGAGACAGATATAAAAGGGGGGCTCTGGATATCTACAATTATAGATAGATAGATAGATAGATAGATAGATAGATAGATAGATAGATAGATAGATGAGTAGAGAGATAGATAGAGAGATACACACTCTATTGCTTTTCCTTCTTTCTTTGCAAACATAATTTTCAGAAAACTCCAAGTGCTTCATATTAAAAAATAACAACTCATATTTATATAGATTTCTAAGGTTTGCAAACTTTTTACATAATCTTATTTGATCCAAAAAACCCCCAGAAATCCCTGGAGTATAGATGTTCTCCATTACAAAGATGAAGAAGGTGAAGCCAAGAGGGGTAAATTAACTTGCCCAACATCACACAGCTAATAAATGCTTAAAACAGGAGACCTGTCTCAGACTCAGTTTTAAAATCTTTCTGATGCCATATTAGACATGCTATCCACTATAAAATACTGCCTCTCAAAATGAAAGTTACAGGTTAGATAACATAAATAGTTTCTTGTAACTTTTGGATCCAAAGACTGGTCCCTTTGTCAAGACAACTCTGTAATTCTAGAATCAGTGTCAAGAAGGCTCATAAACTTTGCTTCTCTGTTACCCAAAATGCACTGCTTTGGGTTTTATCTCTTCAGTATCCTTTGCTAAGTAAATGACAAACTAATGAGGATTCATAGGATTTTAGGATTCAAGATTCAAGGCACTTCAAGACTGCCCAGTTCAGCCCTCTTATTTTGTGAATGAGGGATGTGAGGCTCAAATAGAAGTGACTTGCCCAAAATCCAGCATGGGTAAGTAGCCATATCAGAATTTGGTTTGCTCAGGGGCACGCACCTATTAGGTCTTTTAAGTTAGATTTGAATTCAGGAAGATAAGTTTTCTTGACTTCAGGCCTGGCACACTATTCACTATGCCATCTAGCTGCCCAACAACAACAAAATTAAGCAGGGAATTGTGCTAAGGAAACAAAATGAAACCACATAAGTCTCCATAGAGTTTACATTCTCTGTCCATTTCCTTGATTCGACAGTAAATCCAATCAAAGACAGAAAACACGGGAGGAAAACAAAGCTGAGTTATTTTTTATTTACTCAGGGAACATACATTGTCCCAGCATACAGGAGAGCACCAAACTGCCTGAGGTTTTCCCTTTTAGTTTTAGAAAAAATATTGACCTTCTCAGATCCTGTTTCCAGTGTAGTCTGGATAGGAAAGTAAGTGCATGCATGCGTGCGTGTGTGCGTGCGTGCGTGCGTGCGTGTGTGTGTGTGTGTTTGTGTGTGTGTGTATATAAGTGTATGTGTGTGAACAAATACTTACTTGTATTTCTCCTTAATCTACTTCACGGTGTCAGACATGACTCCAAACACCCCCAAAACATCTTTAGCTCTAAAAAAAGGAGCATGTGTCCAGAACAATGAATACCAGTCCCTCTGGTCCCATCATCCATTGTGCTGCCCCCACCCCATTTGGAATGTTGTGTTCAGGAATGGCCATCATACACTAGGAAAGGAGGTACTAACTGCTTGAGGAGGAGGAGGGTCACCAGGCTAATGGGAGGGAGATCAAGGCATAAGAGCAGAGATTTGAAAGGACTAGCAATGGCTGACCTTGAGAAGATTCAGAGGAGACATGGGGAAGAATTTCCGTGGCTATCATGGGGAAGGGGTAGGATGAAGAGAGCCAGCCTCAGAGTTTGAAAGACTCCTGCGTTCAAGTCCAGGCTTGGACACATTCTGGCTGTTACCCTGGATAAGTCAATGGACTTCTAAGTCCTTTGCACAACTCTCCAAGTTTAAGCTGTAGAAGAAGTACTATTCTGTAGTGTCAGAAGAAGTCTACAGGAATGAAATCACAAATCTAGTTTAAAATTTGAATGAGAGATTAGACTTTATAGACTTGAGTATGGAACTTGTACGATGTATGGAAACTGAAACAGAAGATTTAAATGGAAAATTTCCTGAAAATGAGAAGCACCCAAAGGGGCTCCTTTCAGAGAGAATCCATTTCAACCCTTTCATTTTATAGAAGAGGACACTGAGACTCTGATTCTGTGTGTATCCATGGATTAAAAACCACCAGCAGCACCTGCACACTATTAGAGTTCTTCGACAGGATACACCCTTCTACTAGATTCTATTGCTTTCCTTCCTCATCTCTGCTATCTTATTTCCTTTAAGTATCCATTAAAACCCCACCTTCTAGAGGAAATTTTACTAACCTCTCAATTCTAACACCTTTCCTCTGTTTTTATTTCCTATTTATCTGGGATAAAACTTATTTTTGCATATTTGTTTGCTTCTTTAATGTCCCATGAGATTATAAGTTCTTTGAAATCAGGGACTCTTGCTTTTAGTGCTCAAGGAATGCTTATTTACTGAATGATTTGAATCTAGAACCCTTTCAACACCTCCCTGGGTACGTGTGTATACCTGTATATGTTGACTCAGTTATAGTGGGATTGAACAGCTGAAGTCAGGAGGACCAAGAAATCAAGGAATATGTGGGCAGCTAGGTGGCGCAGTGAGTAGAGCGTCAGCCCTGGAGTCAGAAGGACCTGAGTTAGGATCTGGCCTCAGACACTTAATGCACACACAAACAAAAACCTAGCCGTGTGACCTTGGTCAAGTTACTTAACCCCCATTGCCCTCCAAAAAGCAAAAACAAAGAAAAAGAAAAAGAAATCAAGGAATATGAAGGCTGGAAATTAAGTCTGGAAGCTAAATTTTGAGTCTAGCTTTATATGTTAGAATTTCTCCTATGTGTATTATTCCATTTCTCTCAATTTCTCTTCACTTCAGGCTGGCCACAGTCATGATTTAATTAAAGGTCATATATTACTTGTCTCCCCACATGCCAGTCATCTCCTGGACAGTCTAATAGCAACCCTGCTAGTGCAACTCTGATGCCTCTCTCTTTCCCACTTTGGAATACTGATCAAATTACCTCAACCATTGTTCCTGGAAAGGTTTTGTCAACCTATTCCTCTAAGGCCCCTTCACCTTCCCTGAAACTTTTAATAATTATATGAGTAGAGTGCCGGCCCTGAGGTCAGAAGGACCTGAGTTAGGATCCGGCCTATGACACTTAACACACACAAACAAAAACCTAGCCGTGTAACCTTGGGCAAGTTACTTAATCCCAATTTCCCTCCAAAAAGCAAAAAGAAAAAATAATAATTATAATGATGAAGATAATGACAGTGATAGCGATGATAGCTAGTATTTATATAACATTTTGAAATTTGTGTAACATTTTGCAAATATTATTTCAAGTAATTCTCACACCTTCCCTGGGAGGTAGGGGCCAGTATTTTACCCACTTTACAGGTGAGGAAAGAGAGGCAGATAGAAATTAAATGATTTGCTCAGCATCATACATGGAGTAAGTCTCTGAAGCAGGATTTTAATTCTCATCTTTTTGATTTCAGGCCCAGTAATTTATCCAATGTCTATTCCCATAAACAATACTGACATATATGCACACATTGTCCTATTGGAATATAAATTCTTTGAGGGCAATGTTTATGTTTGTTTTTGTATTTGTATACTCAAAATTTAGCACAGTAATCAACAGCAATAAAGACACACTAAATATTTTCATTCATTTCAGATGCTCAGGAATAATTTTTTTGGAATAAAAAAATCAGGCTTGCTTAAGCACCACTATGTGAGATAGCATTCAAGATATCTCCCCCTTGGGGGGGCGGAGCCAAGATGGCGGAGTAGAAACAGTTCCTCCAAGCCACTCTGCCCCCAGATTCCCCCCAAACTATGTAAAAGGGAACTCTGAACAACTTCTGTAGCCCCAGCACCCACAGAACGACACAGAGAAGCTAACCTCCCACTGAGGACAGCCCAGCAGCCCTGCAGGAAGGACCAGCTCAGGAGTCTGGGAGCCGGCAGCGCGCAATTTGCAGAGCGCAGGGAGCCGAGCTAGCCCAGGTCCAAGTGAGCCGAGGTTTTAGCCCCAGGGCAGCAGGGCAGCAGCCAGCTGGAGGAACCCCAGAACACCAACAGCTGTGGCGACTCCAGAATTATCAACATAGACATGCCTAGGACAAAGTAAGAGGTTAGTGTCCTATGGACTTTGGGACCTGTATTTGGGGAATGTGTCAGCTCCCTCCCCTGGGGGCTAGAAGCCACTGAGGAGACACACCATTTTGTAGTTTTCAGGGGCAGCTCCTGCTCCCAGCCTGCAAATCATGGGGAGATCCAGCGATCAGTCTTGGGGGGAAATCACTCTTGCTTTAACCTCCCTGGATCTGGATTGGGATCTAGGGTGGAAGTCGTGGGTGGGTTTACAGCTTGCCAGAAATGGAAGTTGCCCCCCGACACCGGACGAAAATTCCTCTATCTGGCCTTAAAGCCATAGTGTGGCAACAAGCCCAAAAGTCAAGCAATTAAGTGGCAACATGCCAAGGCAAAGGAAACAGAAAAATGCAAACCTATACTCCTATTTTGGGGGCATAGAGTGGGAAAAGGACTGTGAGGTCAGAAGTCCTGCTCCAAAAGCCCCAGGGAAAAACATGAGCAGGTTACAGGCCATAGAGGACCTTAAGAAGGACTTTAAAAATCAAATAAGAGAAGTGGAGGAAAAGTTGGAATGAGAAATGAGAAGGATGCAGGATAAGTATGAAATGGTGGTCAACAGCCTGACTGAGGAAAACAATACCTTAAAAAATAGACTGACTCAAATGTCAAAGGAGGCCCAAAAGGGCAATGAGGAGAAGAATGCCTTAAAAAGTAGAATGTGCCAGATGGAAAAAGAATCTCAAAAGTTCACTGAGGAGATTCATTCCTTCAGAGTTAGACTGGAGCAAATGGAAGCTAATGACTTTATGAGAAATCAAGATGCTGTTAAGCAGATCCAAACAAATGAAAGATTAGAAGGCAATGTGAAATATCTCATGGGAAAAACCACTGACCTGGAAAATAGATCCAGCAGAGACAATTTAAAAATTATTGGAGTACCTGAAAGCCATGATCAAAGAAAGAACCTGGAAATCACCCTTCAAGAAATTCTCAAGGAAAACTGCCCTGATGTTTTAGATCCAGAGGGCAAAATAGAGGTTGAAAGAATCCACCGATCACCTCCTGAAAAAGATCCCAAAAAGAAAACTCCCAGGAATATTATAGCCAGGTTCCAGTATCCCCAGATCAAGGAGAAAATACTACAAGCAGCCAGGAAGAAACAATTTCAATATTGTGGAAACACAATCAGAATAGCCCAGGACCTGGCAGCTTCTACACTGAGGGATCGAAGGGCATGGAATATGATATTCCAGAGGGCAAAAGAACTGGGAATGAACCCAAGGGTCACCTACCCAGCAAAACTGAGTATTTTGTTTCAGGGGAAAATATGGTCATTCAGTGGAATAGAGGACTTTCAAGCATTCTTGAGGAAAAAACCAGAATTGAATAGAAAATTTGACATCCAGACACAAGAAGCAAGAGATGCCTGAGAAGGTAATCAGGGAAAAGAAATCAAAAGGAACTTATCAAAGTTGAACTATTTACATTCTTATATGGAAAAGCAATAACTGTGACTGATGATATCTTTCTCACTATGAAAATAATGGAAGAAGGGTGTGTGGTCATATGAGTACTTATGTGAATGTGTGTGTATATGGTTACAGTTATACATGGATAGAGAGCATAGGTTGAATTTGTTGGGAAGGGAGAATACTCAAGGGATGTAATTATGAGGTGAGAGAGGAAAGTGGCAAGAGGAGATGGGGAGAGACAGGGTAGGTTAAACTATCCCATGTAGAAGAAGCAAGGGGAAGTGGTTGCAAGGGAGGGGGAGAATAGGAAGGCTAAAAAGGCAAAACCACATTCACATTGAATTTGGTTCAGGGAGAGAATGACATACATACTAAATGGGATATCTCAACCTGAAGCAGGATAGGGGGAAGGGGGATGAGAGGAGGGATGATGGATGGGAGGGCATCCTTGGGGTGAGGGGAGGTTGGAAGTACCCACTATAGAAGAGGGACAGGATCATGTAGGGAATGGACCAGGTGGGGGATGGGATGAGTGGGAGGGAATTATAAGCAGCCTTGTACAATATATCTACTATGATAATGTTTTGCATAGCTAGACATGTACAACATATACTGAATTACTTATCTCCCCAGAGGGAATGGGTGACAAGGGAGGAAGGAAATGGATCTGAATTTTGAGGTTGCAACATTAAATGTTTCAAATATATATAAATACTATTATTAATACTCTTTTGCTTGTAATAGGGAGATTAGATGTGGAGGCATTGGGACACAAAGATTCACCTTCCTGTAATGGAAAATTCGAAGGGGGTATGGGAGAAGGTATGGGAGAGAGCAGACTGGAGGAAGCCATATCTTGTGGGACTGCTATTCTGGGAGGTTGGGTAGGGGAATAACAGGGGGAAAATGATTGTAACTCAAAATCTGGTGGAAATGAATGATATAAAACAGAAGTTAATAAAGCATTTGTTTAAAAAAAAAAGATATCTCCCCCTTTCTGTCCTCTCCACAAAGCTTTCATTGGACTTGTCATGAGAAAGAAAGATATTTTCATGAGACTGAATACTAAAACTCAATCATACATCCCTTGGGTGATTTTCAAAAGAGACATGTCAACACAGTGCTTTGTTTTAGGAAGTCCTTTAGAAATTTGGTCTCATTTTCACAGGTGGATAATGAAATAGGGATGATCTCTGAAGGGAAGACCTTTGGGAGATAGCCTAAGATCAGAAGATGCCCATATCCCAACAGGGACCTTAGCTGGATAATCATTGCTCAGAACATGTAGCTTTGAAGAAAGAGGAGGGGAGAAGGAAGGAAGGAAGGAAGGAAGGAAGGAAGGAAGGAAGGAAGGAAGGAAGGAAGGAAGAGAAAAAAAGAAAGAAAGAATTAATGAATGAACGACTTTGATTTTATTATGTTAATATCACTGAGACATCAAAATTCTCAAAAGATGAAAAATTGAGGGCTTCTATATAATTTGTTATTTTGAATTGCTATTAGAGAACTTTCATATCTCTTGGGGCTCAATAAATACTGGATTTCACACAAAATACATTAAACCATTTGGTGTAATATTTTTTTAAGAAAACTTACTTACATTTTATAGGAATTTATGCAAATGGAAACTGGTGACTGGCTTAAGCCAAGAAACTATAAAATTTGTTCGGACTTCTATTTATAAACTTGCATTCTGCTTCTAAATAGCAAATAGTAATTGTTTCTCTTTTGGCCAGCAACCCTGAGGGTCTTCCCTTCCCAATTTCTTTATTTTTTTTTTTTTTTTGCTTTTTGGAGGGCAATTGGGATTAAGTAACTTGCCCATGGTCACAGGGCTAGGTTTTATTTGTGTGTGTGTTAAGTGTCTGAGGTCGGATCCGAATTCAGGTCCTTCTGACTCCAGGGCCGACACTCTACTCACTGCACCACCTAGCCTCCCCTTCCCTTCCCAATTTCACATAAATACTTACACATGCACACATGTGTATAAATACATAAATGCACACATACATATATATTATATATACATTTGTTTGTATATATACATATGTACACATATTTATATACATATATAAACATAAAAATACATACATATGTACATATGTGTGTGTGTGTGTGTGTGTATCCACAGAGGGAGGGAGGGAGAGAGATCCCCTGACTCACTTATTAAAGAGCCCTGTCATTGGAATGGGTGGTATGTCACTCAAAGTGAGAATCTAAACAGACCTTAGCCTAAAAAGACCAAGGTCTCCCATTGAATTCTGGGCCATCTCCAATCATCCTGAGGAATATCAGCCCACTAGACCCATATGGTATGGTTCTGGAGGAGAAAGTGAGGCTGGTGATCTTGCACAGCACTTCCTCACTCAAATCCAAGTCAACTACAAGTCATGCCATCATTCAGTGATGTCATGGTCCTCTTCAAGAACAAAGGGCAAACACAAAACCTCTTAAATTAAACTTGAAATTTTAGTGATAGAAAACAAGATACAGAGATTTAGAGCTGGAGGATGTTTAGAAATCATTCCAGCACAAATCTATCCTAATTTGCTCTGTATTGGAGAAAATGGATACTTTTATAAATTTATCCTCTGTGTAGCATAATGTCCTAATTAAAGTTCATTTTTTTTCCATAAAGTTTTTTGATGCCTCTTTTTTTAACATCATAATAATTTCCAGATGTACCACCCAACTCACTACAATGAGCCTTCCACATGAGAAAAGTAGGGAGAGAATAAGTCAAAGAAACTGACTCAGTGACCATATGTCATAGCACTGGCAAAGGATGCCACATTCCACACCCATAGTTTCTCACTTCTCATAGGAGAAGAGGGAAGTACATTTCCTCACCTTTACTCAGGGCTGAGATTAGTAATTATATTCATTTCTCTCCCCCTCCCCCTTAATAAATTATTATTGAATGGAATTGTCCTTAAATTTAATTTTGCCACTCAGGAGCTTGAGGCCCAGAGTAGAAAAGTAAATAAATCTAGGTCACAAAGGAAATAAGGCACCAAGTTTGGATTTGAATCCAGCTGTTTAGTTTCCACTCCAGCATCCTTTCTACTACTGTTTCTCCTTTGGCTCTCTGCACACCTGATGTATCAGGTAGATATTTTTGTCAATTACACATAGAAGAATATATATTTTTTTAAATTACTAAGTGTTGAGATAGAGGACTTCTGCACAGCTCGAGCTTCCACCTCCTCCAACTCATTAAAAAAAGACTCTAAACAAACTTTAAGGCTGCAGAACCCACAAAACTATAGAGAGAAGCTAATTTCCTGCTGAAGACAGCCCATAAGGCCAGCAGAAAGGGTCCAGCACAGCTCTGTGGGCACCAAGCCCAGCCCAATGTAAGCCAGAGGATTTAGCCTCATGGCAGCTACAACCAGCCACCAGCTGGAGTGACTTCAGATCACCAGCAGCTGTGGCAGTTTCCAGAATTATCAACCCATAGATTCTAAGGAAAAAGTGAGGGGTAAGAGCAGTGTGGTCTTTGAGAACCAGGAGTTTTGGAGTGTGGTCTGGCCTTTGACCTCTCTGGACGGAGAAGTGGCTGAGGCACCATGGCCCTACAGCCACTACCTCATAGCTGCTTCAGAACTCGTGGCCTGAAGATTGAAGGGGGACGAAGCAACCAGTCTGAGGGGTAATTGCTCTTGATTTAAACTGCTTAGATCTGGATTGTGGTCTAGGATGAAGGTCCTGGGGTACATGACCAGTTTGCTGAAGCATGTGGAGGCTTTAGAGAGGGCACTCAACTAATACCTTCGTCAGCTGAGAGAACCCCAGAGTTTGGTACAAAGCTCCAATGTCTGGTAGCAGAGATCTACTGTGACAAAAAGCTCAAAAGTCAAACAACTGAGTGGCAACATGAGCAAGCAAAGGAAGCAAAGCAAGCAGAGTAATCCAATGTTACACTCCTATTTTGGGGACAAAAAGGATTAAAGCATGGAACAGGAGGAAGACAGCACAGTCATAACTCCTGCACTAAAAGCTTCCAAGAAAAATATGAGCTGGATACAGGCCATAGAGGAGTTTAAGAAGGATTTGAAAACCAAATAAGAGAAGTAGAGGGAAAATTGGGAAGAGAAATGAGAATGATGCAAGAAAATTATGAAAGGAGAGTCAACAACCTGACTGAAGAAAATAACACCTTAAAAATAGACTAAGTCAAATGGCAAAAGAGATTCAAAAGGCAATGAGGAGAGGAATGGCTTAAAATCCAAATTTGCCAGATGGAAAAAGAATCTCAAAAGCTCACTGAAGATAATCATTCCTTCAGAATTAGATTACAGCAAATGGAAGCTACCCAGATCAAGGAGATAATATAACAAGCAGCCAGGAAGAAAAATTTGAATATTGTGGAAACAAAATCAGGATAACACAGGATCTGACAGCTTCTACAATGAGGGATCAAAGGGCTTGGAATATGGTATCGTGGAATTCAAAGGAGCTGGGATTAAAACCAAGGATCACCTACCCAGAAACACTGAGTATCATGTTTTGGGGAAAATATGGTCATTCAGTGGAATAGAGGACTTTCAAGCATTCTTGATGAAAAAACCAGAGTTGAATAGAAAATTTGACATTCAAATACAAGAAGCAAGAGAAGCATGAGAAGATAAACAGGGAAAAGTTATCATAAGGAACTTACCAAAGTTGAACTATTTGCATTCCTATATAGAAAAACGATAATTGTTATTTAAGAAACTTTTCTCAGTATGAGAATATTTGGAGGGAATATAAATGTGTGTATACATACATACATGCATACATACATAGATACATGCATACATATATATGTTTATACAGGAGGATTTATGGGCATATAAATACTTATGTGAGTGTGTGTATATATGTGTACATGTATACATAGAGGGCACAGTACCAATTGAAAAGGAAGGCATTATAATTAAAAGGTGTAATTGGAAGGTGAGAGAGGAATATAATGAGAGGAGATGGGGAGAGAAAGAATGTGGTAAACTATCTCATATAGAAGAGGCATGGGAAAACTGTTACAATGGAGGGGAAGAACAGGTAGCCAAAAGGGAATGTGTCAACCTTACTCTTGTTTAATTTGGCTTAGGGAGGGAATGACACACACACTAAATACAGTTTCTCATCCTACAGGAAAGTAGGAGGAAAGAGGATGTAAGGGGGGATGAGGGAGGGGAGAACAGGTTGGAGGGGGAGGAAAGTTGGAAACACACACTTTTGAAAAGGAACAGGGTCAAAGTAGAGAATAGAACAAGTGGAGGTTGGGATAGCATGAAGGGAAAATATAATCAGTCTTTCACAATATATCAACTATGGAAAGGTTTTTCATAGCTACACATATACAACCTATATTGAATTGCTTATCTTCCCTGTAAGGGTGGGTGATGAGGGAGGAAGGGAAAAAATCTTGAATTCAAAGTTTTAAAATCAAATATTAAATATATATACATATTTAATATTTGATTTTAAAACTTACATACATGTTTTAAAATATATTTTTAATATTTTAAAGTACTTATAAAGATTTTTAAAATATATTAAAACATATATTATCTTTATTTACATATAAATATATATTCATACATTTATTATTATAAATATATTTCTATATTAAAATATATATTCTTCTAAAGATTTATATATATTTTACTTGCAACTGGGAAATCAGATATACACGCACTGGAGCACAGAGATCCATCTTGTCCTGCTGGAAAGTCAGAGAGGGGATGGGGGAGTATATAGGAGAGAAAAGATTGGGGGAGGGGGCATTCAGTGGGAATCACTGTTTTGGGGTGGTGGGTAAAGATGGGGAGAAAATTTGTAACTCAAAATCTTGTGGAAATGAATGATTTCAACTTATATAAACAAATTTTAATTAAGAAAAAAAAGAAATTAATGTTATTTTTACATATAATTGTCAAAAAACAAAATATTGGAGAAAACATTGAATTCATTAGTGAGGCATGGGTGAATTGCAGTCTGCAGTTTGGCAGGAATGCTGAACACTGAAGAATCAAACGGCTTGTGATAGGATCTTCCAGAGGTCAAAGGAGCTGGGATTAAAACCAAGGATCACCTACCCAGCAACAATGAGTATCATGTTTCAGGGGAAAATATGGTCATTCAGTGGAATAGAGGACTTCCAAGCATTCTTGATGAAAAAACCAGAGTTGAATAGAAAATCTGACATTCAGATACAAGAAGCAAGAGAAGCATGAGAAGATAAACAGGGAAAAGGAATCACAAGGAACTTATCAAAGTTGAGCTATTTATATTCCTATATGGAAAAATGACAATTGCAACTTATGAAACTTTTCTCAGTATGAAAATAGTTGAAGGGAATAGAAATGCATATATATATATATATATATATATATACATATATATATATACATATATATCTCATATATATAATATGTGTATATATATATATGTCTATATAGAACAGTATATGGGCATATGAATACATATGTGAGTGTTTGTATATATGTGTACAGGTATACATAGACAGAGGGCATAGGACCAATTTAATAGGAAGGGATGATAATTAAAAGGTGAAATTAAGAGGTGAGAGAGGGATATAATGAGAGGAGATGGGGAGAGACAGAATGGGGTAAATTATTTTATTTAGAAGATGCAAGTGAAAACTATTACAATGGAGGGGAAGAACAGGAAGGCAAAAGGTAATGAGTCAATCTTACTCTCATTGAATTTGGCTTAGGGAGGGAATGATATACACACTAAATAGGGTATCTCACCCTACAAGTGAGTAAGGGGGAAGGAGATGAGAGGCGGGATGCTGGAAGAGAGGGCAGGCTGGGGGGAAAGCAGTTGGAAGCACCTACTTTTGAAATGTGACAGGATCAAAATAGAGAATAGCACAAGTGGAGGTGGGATAGGATGGAGGGAGATAAAGTCAGTCTTTTACAATATATCCACTATGGAAATGTTTTGCATAGTACACATGTACACATACGACACATGTACAACCTGTTGAATTGTTTATCTTCTCAGTAAGGGTGGGTGGCGAGAGAGGAAGGGAAAGAATCTGGAATTCAAAGTTTAAAATCTAATGTTTATATGTTTAAATATATATATATATATACATACATAATGTTTAAATATATAATGTTTAAAACATACATATATATATATATATAATTATTATTTTACTGGGAAAATAAGATATATGGGCACTGGGGCATAGATATCCATTGTGCCATAATGGAAAGTTGGAGAGGGGATGGGAGAAGAATGAGGAAGAGCAGATAGGGGGAGGGGATATTCAGTGGGATCACTGTTTTGGGGTGGTGGGTAGGGAAAATGGGGAGAAACTTTGTAACTCAAAATTTTGTGGAAATGAATTACGTAAAATAAAAAATAAAAAAGTGAGGAAAAGAGAAAGATAAAAAAATAAATTTCTAAATATTCACAAAAACCTAAAGACATGCCAATGTCAATGTAAAAAAAAAACAAACTGAATTCACACTGCTTTTAAGACACTCAGTATGGCAAGCAAAAGGGTCAGTTTAAATAAGGAAGGTTCTCTAAAACTCCATGGTTTTTGACCATAGCTGGAGGGTCTTTCAACCATTTAGGGATTTATATATGTACCCAAAGAATCCAGCAAATATTGTTTTTCCACATAGGAAATTAGGGCTTTAATCTTTCAGCATAAGGCAAGAGGTGCAGATTTCTCCATACTCCAAAGCATGAAAATTAAAGCCATACATCATAGTGGTGAGAAAAAACACAAGTAAATCCCATAATCATTATTTGGGTCCCAAAGTCCCCTCTGGGGATACTCTGATAGTCTGTTTCCTTGCCTTCAGACAAGACCTCCTGGGTCTACTTGGGCTAGATTTCTTAAAGATCATTCTAGAATTTGATTTTATAACTGGCCTCAGAAACCCATTCTGACATTTTATATTCTTTAATCTGGAAGGTCAGTGGGTCATATATTTAGAACTGCAAGTCACTTTAGAGGTCATCAAATCCAGTTTCCACTTTAGAGATGAGGAAACCAAGGCATGGCAAAATTAAAAGATTTGTCCGTGATTATATATTTTGTAACTGTTTTTACCTTTATTTCTATTCTGAGTCTGTAGAACAGAACCTGCATAACCCTAATGAAATAAGCTGATAAATCAATGAAGGAATTGAGGCAGGCTTTGGACCTGGTATCTCCTGATTTCCACTCTAATATCCTACCTTTGTGTTATACCATGACTCAAGTCCTTCGTTATATCTGATCCAAAGCCTCAGGTTAGAGCATAAGGCTTAATAATTATGAGATATAGAGTGCCTTGATAATTTTTTTTACGCTTTGAGGATTACCATTTATACTCTAGGGGGAAACAACAGCAACATTCTTTTCATCAAGAAACTTTATCTTAATTGGGATAGAAAGAATAAAAAAAAATTTGGCTCTAAGTCTGGAGATCTGGATTTGAATTCATGATCTTGGCTCTGTACTTATTAGCATGTGAATATGGAAATCAATCAGCAATCATTCATTGTTGTTGTACAGTTGTTTCTCTTGCATCTGACTACACTACCCCATTTGCGGTCCCCTTGGAAAAATACTGGAGTGGTTTGTCATTTCCTCCTCCAGCTCATTTTATAGATGAGAAAACTGAGGTGAACAGGGTTAAGTGACTTGCCCAGGGTCACATAGCTAGTAAGTGTCTGAGGCCAGATTTGAACTCAGGGAGATGAGTCTTCCTGACTTGAGGCTCAACACTTTATACGCTGTGCCATCTAGATGTCCAAAACAGTTAAATACTTGCTGTGTGTCAGGCACTGTGTTGAATATATTAATTTCCCCTTTAAAGACATAAGATTCCTCCTCTGTCATCTGTGGGAGTTGAAACAGGATATTTCTAAGGTGATAAATCTATAAATCAAGGTGCTCTATAAGTTATAAATCTGGTGATCCCACACATATTTAAATTATTTCCTTTCAGGTCACCTTTTTTCTTTCTTTTAATATGTTTTTGTTTCCCAAATTGATGAGCATCCTCTACATTTCTAATACCTTGCTACCAGAAAAGAGCTGCTATAAATAATTTTGTACATAGAGGCCCTTTGCCTTTTTCTTAGATTTCTTTGGGGTACAGATCTAGTAGTGATATTGCTGGGTTATAGCAGATGAAAAGTTTTATAGCCTTTTGGGCATAGTTTTAAAATATTCTTCAGAATGATTGGACAAGTTCATAACCCCACCATAAGTTTATTAGTATACTTATTTTCCCTCATCCCTTCTAGCTTTTATCATTTCTGATTAGTGTGCAGTGGTATCTCAGAATTTTTAAAATTTATATTTCTCTAATCAGTAGTGATTTAGAGTATATTTTTACATGACTATAGATTGTGTTGATTCTCCCTTTTAAAAAATGCCTGTTACTTTCCTTTGATGATTTATCAATTGCATAATTGCTCTTATTTTTTTAAATAAATTTGACTCATTGCCCTATATATGTGAGAAAGGAGACCTTTATCAGAAAAAAAATATGGAAAAACAAAACAAAATAAAAACTTAACCCTGTTTTTTTAATTTCAGCTGAAGCATAATAGATTCTGCTGCAGACCTTTATTTTTTAACAATGAATATTTCTTTCTGTTTTTATTGTGTTTCTTATAAATGTCATGTTGTTGGATTCTAGTTTCTAATAAATTTGTGTCTTATGAATGAGCTCATCCATTCACATTTACAATGATGATTACTGTGTGTCTCTTTACCTTATTTTCTTGTTTACCCTTCTCTCTTTTTCATCTACTCTCCTCAAAAGTGTCTTTTGTTTATGATCCCCACTTCCCTTTATCTTCTCTCCCTAATGCTCCCTCCCTCCATGTCTTTTATTTCCTCTGCCTCCCATTTTCCTATCTAGTAAAATAGATTTCTAGATCAACTGAGTGTGCATTTATATTCTTTCTTTTTTGAAGTAATTCCATTGAGAATGAGGTTTAAGCATTGCCCACCACCCCCTTTCCTCCCTCCACTAAAAAAAAAAAAAAGATCTTTCTTATTTACCTCTTTTTTGTGAGGTAATTTTCCCTTTTCTACCTTCCCCTTCCCCTCTTCTTCCAGTGCAATGCTCTTCCTCACACCTTCATTTTATTGAGATCATCTCAACATATTTGACTAATAATTAAGCCTTCTGTTTATGTAGACTCCTTCTAACTAACCTAATGATGATAAAGGTCTTGGGAATTACATATATCATCTTCCCATGTAGGATATAAACTGTAATTTAATTTAGTTCCTTTACACTTTTTTATGTTTACCTTCTTAATCTTCTATTTGAAAATCAAATTTCCTATTCAGCTCTGGTCATTCTTTAGGAATATTTGCATGTTCCTTGTTTCATTAAATGTCCATTTTTCCCCCTGATGAATTATACTCAGTTTTGAAAAAACAGGTGATTTTTGATTGTAATCCTATCCCCTTTATCTTCTATAACATCATGTTCCAAGTCCTCTTCCCTTTTAAAGTACAAGCTAAGTTTTGTGCGGTCCTCAGTATGGTTCCTTGATACCTGATTTATTTCTTTCTGCATGCTTGCAATATTTTCTCTTTGATATGCCTGCAGATTTTCATTTTTGGATCTCTCTCGGGAGGTGATCTCTCTCAGGAGGTGATCAGTGATCTATTTTACCCTTTGATTCTAGGAAATCAAGTCCATTTTATAATTTCTTGAAATAAAATATATCGGGTCTCTCTTTTTCAAAAATAATGGCTTTCAGGTAACCAAATAATTCTTAAATTATCTCTTCTGGATCAAGTTTTCAGGTCAGTCCCCCCCCCCCGCCCCAATGCAATGTTTCACATTTTCTTCTTTAAAAAAGTGACCTTGTTATTGTTTTTTTTTTTCAAAGTCTAATGGAGTCCTTGCCCAAATCTAACTTTTAAGGAATTACTTTCTTTAGTGAGCTTTTGGACCATTTTTTCTATTTGGCCACTTCTATTTTTAAGGCATTGTTTTCTCCAGTATTTTTTTTATTATTATTAAACCATTTACTCTCTTTTCATGATTTTCTTGAATCATTCTCATTTCCCCCACTTTTTCCTCTACTTTTCTCATGTAATTTTTAAAATCCTTATTTAAGTTCATCCAGGAATTATTCTTAAATTTCTGTCCAATTTAACTATTTTTTTTCCTTTGTGGCTTTGCTTGTAGATATTTTGACATTGTTACCTTCTTTTGAGTTTCTGTCTTGGCCTTTCCTGTCATCATAATAGCTTTTTATGGCCAAGTTCTTTTTTGTTGCTTTTTCGTTTTTCCTGACTATTTCTTGACTTTTAACTTTATGTTCAAGTTGAGCTCTGTTCTCATGGTGGGGAGAAGACTGTACCAATCTTCATCTTTTTTTTTTTGTGCTGCTGTTTCTAGAGGTAGTTCTGGGGAATCTGTAAGTTTTCAGTGCTTCCAAAGTGGTGTTGTCTGAACAGAGGTATTTTCACTACCCTCATATCCTGCATCCTGGTCTTTACCCAGGAAGGGACCTTGCTATCCTGCAGCTGCAAGTGCTAGCATTCATATTGACCCTGGAATTATGACCATATCTCATTTGCTTTCAGCTACAAGCACTATTACTCTTTTCTGCCTTCAACTGAGATCAGTGCCTCTGTACCCTTGTGAGTGACCATGCATGAACTCTCTCCTCTGCCCTGGGACTTTAACCAGGGCCCCTACCCCCCTCCAGCCACAGGGTCTAGTGCTCTTCTTGGTTCTGGAACTGTGATCTAGAATCATGTATGGACATGCAACAGGATCCTGCATCTGATGTGAGCAAAGGGTCCCCTGAAATCATTTTGATCAATTTTCCCAAAACCCTTCACATTTCTGGACTGAGAGCTTCTGAAGTTGCTGTCACTGCTATTGTAACTTCCTCCAAAGCTCACTGCTAGTAGTGCTGTCCTCTATGCCACAGGTCACTCCACACTGGACCTGACTGTGGTCTTACAGACCTCCCCAGACAAGTTCCTAAGTTGTTTTGATCTTGACAAGTGTCATCCTAACCTTTTATTGGCTCTGCCACTGTGGAATTCCATTTGAGAAATTATTTTAAATTTGTTTGAAGGGAAATTTTGGGAGAGTTCAACTGAGTTACTGCCTCTTCTCTCCCATCTTGACTACTATCTAATGATAACATGTAGAAGATTCTATCCTGGTATTCTTTTTGGTACTAAGCACAAAGCCGGGTATAAGATAAACATTTAAGACATCTCAATTGTTCCATCTATCAATATAAATATCTATATGCAAAGTGCAGGGTAGGAGAAGAAAGTTAAAACTTAAAAGATGACTTCATAAGGAACAGAAGAACTCCATCATCTGCTGATAAGAAAATTTAATTCTTAAGAACTAAAAAAATGGTAATTCCCTATCTTCAACACCTTTAGCACAGTCAATCATTCTTACTTTATCCCATTTCCTTTCAATTTTATTCCTGTGAAACAGAAATATTTTTATTAGCTATTTCTGAAACTTTTCTAGATCAGGAAATACAAAAAGTATTTTTTGATTACTCTAAAATATTTGTGGACCAAGGGAAAGGTAAGTGGAAGGGGGATGCTTTTAAAATGCTTTATTTGTTATTTGCCAACTCTTGGCTGAGATTTGTGAGTCCTGAATTGTGTTGTGGTCTCCTTTAATATTGAAGATTTAGAATCTGATCATATATTCCTCTCTGCATTTATAGCTCTGGACACACACCACAAATTCTCTGTGGGATTTAGATAATCTCTGTGAGTTTCGTTGACCTCTGGCTGGTTCCTTAGCAAATTCCCTAGCTTTATTACAGGAGGAACAGGTGACATAAATTCTTCCCCACTTACTGTCTTTGATCTTGTCAGCCCAAATAGTCAAATGCAGTTAAATATACAACTGGAGAAAAATGAATACTTCATTCCCCAGATTTGTTCTTCTTCTGTAGGTATGCCAATAGAATGCAAACTTCCTGAGGGCAGACTCTTTTAATTTTATTTTTGCTTTCTCAGTACCTAACACATTACCTGGCACAAAGTAGTAATGTCCAGATAGCTCTTGCTGTAGGTAGGATTTATGGCCTTGTTTCTCCTTTTCTCTTGAAGAGTTTTCTCTTCTCTCTTCTGGTCAAGTTATCTTAAGTTTCCTTATCTATGCATATATTATTACCTTACCCCTCCACCCCCAAGATTATAAACTCCTTGAGGGCAGGGAAAACTTTTCATTATGGTAGTAACCACTGGGCCTAACACAATGCCTTTTACTATTAGGTGCTTAATTGGTTTGATTTGAAATGAATAGCTAGAAACCTCTTCAGAATTACACTCTATTTATTCTAGGATTATCTTGAAGTTGGTGAAGAAACTAGTATCAATATGGTAGTAATAGTAATGGGCCTCTGGGAGCATTACAAAATCAAATTGTTGAGTACATCATAATTACCAGAGAATGTTAATCTCACTGGATTAAGGATTTGAATTTTATGACAAGGGGATATGGCTACTAAATTTTATGATAACGGGATATGGCTACTAAAGACCCAACCAAGTTAGCCAGAGGTCAACTAAAGGGAGGCACTAAAATTAAAGGCATTGACAAAGGTGGGATTTTAGTTGAGATTTAAAGGAAGACTAGGAGTTTGGGTAGTTGCAGTTGAAGGAAAACCCTACCATCATTGGAGAGAGCCAAAGAGAATGCCCGGAAAGGAGACATAGAGAGTCTTGTTTGTGGAACAGCCAAGCCAGTGACATTTGGTTAAAGAGTATGTGTGGAGGAGTAAAGTGTAAGAAGACTGGAAAGGTAGGAGGGCACTAGGCTATAAAGGTCTCTGAATGCCAAACAGAGCATTTACTTGTGAATGTGTACATGCATGTATGTGTGGACATGTGCGTGAGCATATGTGTATTATGTGCATGTATATTAAAATGCATATGTGAGTTATGATGTGTGTATATACATGTATGTGCATGTGTACAGCTTATTATATTGCAGGTGTACATGCATATCTCAATGCATATTTATATGCATGCATATGTATATTGTATGTGTGCATGTGCATGAATCTTGCATTTATACTGTGTGTGCATGGGTGCATATGTGTGTGCTTATGTGTGCATGTGTACATGTATGTGTGTATTCCCGGAGGTGACACATGATCTCAGAACAGAGGAAGCCAAAGGGAAAAGAAACAGTTCTGTCCATTCTAAGTTAAGCATCAGAGCCTTAGCTGAAAGTGTTTTGCAATGTTCTAGCTGAAGAGAATGGAGTATCAGCCAGCCCAGCCAGTGACTGAAGTTGGAAGAAAGGAAGCCACTGCCTATCAGAGTGAGCATACACTGGGGTCCCACTTTCTCTAGAGAACAGTCCAGTGGCCCAGCAATCTGAATTCAAGTCCTTTGTTCATAATTTACTAGTTGTATGACCCTAGCCAAGTCCTTTAACCTCTTTAAGTCTCAGCTTTGAGTAGTCAGATTGAAATCATAAGGCAGAAGCTCTGATAAGATTAACCTTCCAGTCATCCAGGAGATAAAATGTTTGGACATAACCAACCATATTATATACAGGAGAACATGGCAAGGACACATGAAAAGTACGAAGTGAAGAGGAAGCTTTGCTAAGGGAATCAGAGAAGGCTGCTGCCTAAAGTAACTGGGATCTGACCGAGGTCCTGAAGAAGAAATAACTTAGAAAGAACATTGTACACAGAGCCGTAACTTGGAACAGTTTATTAGTGTGTCTGTTTGTCTCAAGTCTTTCCCTACTTCAATCTATCTTCTATTCAGATACTAAAGATTTTCCTAAAGCACAGGTCAGACCATATTACCTTTCTACTCAATCAACACCAATGCTCCTATTGCTTCTAACATCAAATTCAAAACCCTCTGCCTAACTTTTAAAGCCCTTTGTAGCTTATATCCCTCTATTTCATTCTTTTTAAATCTTATTTCCTGCCAAATACTCTCAAGTGCAGTGACACACTGGCCTCTTTAATGCTCAAAGAACAAGAAACTGAATCTCTCAACTCTGGACATTTTCTTTCACTGTTCCCCTGTCTGGAATGTCTTCCCTCCTCATTTTCACCTATTCATTTCCTTGTCTTCCTTTAAGTCCCAACTAAAATCCCATCTTCTACAAGAAGCCTTTCCTAGCCCCTCTTAAAGTTAGCACCTTCTCTCTGTTGATTTTTTCCTATTTATTTCTTTGTTTCTCTCTCTCTCTCTCTCTCTTCCTCCCACCCCACTCTCTGACACTCTCTCACACACACACACACACACACACACACACACACACACACACACACACTACTTCTTTGTGAATATTTGTTGTTTCCTCCATGAGATAACGAGCTGTTTGAGGGAAGAGATTGTCTTTTACTGATTTTTTTTTGTTTCCTTTGTGCTTAGTACAGTGTCTGGCACATAGTCGGCACTTAATAAATGTTTATTGATTAATTCATGGAACAGCAGGTAGTTACAGACTGAGGGAATAGTCTTGAGTGGGTGAATGTAAACTAAGTGAAAGAGTAGAGTATTGGGGAGAATGTTTTAGAAGCAAAATGGAGAGGATTTTGCAATTGATTAGATGTTTCAGGTGATAGAAAGTAAGAACGGGAAGGGGACAATCAGGGTTTAAGTACTTTGTGATTGGGAGAATGATTGGAATGATGAGATGGAATAAAAATGGATTTTGGAGAAATTATCCAATTCAGTTTATTGGCCTAGATTTAGATTATTAAAGTAATTTAAATGATCCCAGTCTCCTCCTTACTGCTATCTTTTCACCACTAATGGGTCTACATGATGTGGCCATACATCATGATTACCAGGATCATAGAAAAGGAAATTCCAGGTGACCCAATAGTGATAAAAAAAAAAAATCACAAGGGATTTGTGGCATATTGCCCATGGTACTTTGAGTCAGAAGTCGGTGGAAATGAGACTCTCAGTGAAATGACATAATAGAAAAGGAGGTGAATTGTTCATATACTAAAACTGAAAGATAATGGAGGTCTAGCTCCAGTGCTGAAATGAGATCCACGAGATCCACTGAACTGATAAAAGCAATCTAGGAAAGTCTCCAGCTTGATGTCTAGGTCTTCTCTTGAGGAATCATGGGAAAATTAATACATATAGCCATCCCACAGAATGACAAGATGTGGGAGGACCAGAATCTGCACTAGTGAAGATACCTACACTCAAGAGGTAATTGGTCCATCAAAACATTGAAATCCTATTTCAGCAGAAACCACTCTGAACAACAATGAAGGGAAACTGTTGATTTTAATTTGAGACTTTACTGAATAAGCATTCTTCTGATAAATTTCGGATTTGGGACCTGGAGAAGAAGAAGCTGTGTTCTGTCCTAAAACACTTGAAAAACTGTCAGTTGGAAGAAAAATTCAATTTATTCTTGGTCTCAGAAGGCAGAACCATGAGCAGTGGGTAGAAGTTTGAAAGACAAACGGAGGCTTGAGGGAAGACATAATTTCCTCATAATTAGAGTTATCCTAAAGTGCACTTGGCTGCACTGGGTGCTAGTGGGTGCCTTCTTATCTGAGGATTTTAAGTAAAGTCTGGCAGGCCACTTATCAGGATATTGTGGGAGAGATGTTTTAATTTGTTGGGGGTAGGGTTAGTCTAGAACAGATGTCTGTGAACAACTTTTCCAACACTGAATCTTGTGACTAGATATCCATGGCCAGCTTTTCCAAAGTTGGATCTTGTGATCCCTTTTCTCTTGGTTGTTGATCTGATTGTTGAATACAATCATGTGATGTAATGATGAAGAAGATAATTAATGGGATGTCATAGCATACCCAGACTAGAAATGTGCCAAGCTTGCAAACACAGGAAATTTCAATGAGACAGCAATATCCTAAAGTGATTGTCTCCTCAACATCAGCAGGTATCCTGATTCAGCCATTTAAAAAAATACATAATTATCTAGAAACAACTTCCTCAAATCCACATAATTGTCTTCATAATAATGGCAATTGCCTCTATCTGGGAACACTAAAGCCTGCTATTATCATTAACCATACCCACATTAAGTAATTTGTTTTTAAGTACACAAAGCTGTTGAGAGAATTTTCTCCCAGATGGCATTCCCCAACTTATTTTTCTTTCACTGTCTTTGAGAAGAACACACCTGATTTATTCACCAACTATATAATTGACAGAAGCTCTAAAGGATCTGTTAACCTGGGAGATTATTATAAATGGGTCTGATTTCTCTCGAAAAACCTTAATTGCTTATTCGTGTGCAGACTGATCTACCTGGATGCAAGATCTTAAAATGGAACCAGTATCTTGAAATTGAACTCAAAAGCATGGAAAGGGAATTCTCTTCAAAGCTTTTGCATACACAGAGGTAGAGACAGGGACTGGGCTTATGATTTTATGGATGTAGAGAACTTCCAACTGAGAAAACCCCCACTATTAGTATAGGTCAAAACCTTCTCTCCAACTTTTACACTTAGAGAAATGCTTTGAAGCATCATAGGATTCAGTGACTGGCCTGGCCACACAGCCAGTATGTTTCAGCAGTGGGACTTGAGCTCAGGCCTCCCTACTTCAAGGTCAGTTCTCAGTTACCTACATTTAGGGTTTAAGCTGACAGGCTGTCTGTCTAGTTTCAAGCCATAGTTCCAGTCATGGATATTTTTTTATTAGGGATGGTGAGAATGATCAATTTCCATACCATGAGTGCATATTTCCTCCCCATTCTTTCAAGCCCTACTGAAAAGCCCCATCCCCCATGACACTTTCTTTAGTGCTCAGTTAATAATATTATCCCTTAGACTTCATATGGCATTTTGCTTTTCATGTCTGATATATTTGGTTCTGTTTTATTTGAAGCAGAAAAGAACTTTTTGTTGATTTTTTAGATCTAATTCATTCCTAAAATCTTCTCTTTTCCCACTTCCCACCAGAGTCTTTTTATTTAATTTACTGGGGGAAGCAAGGAGTATGTGGGGGATAGATCATACAAAGAATCTTTGATCCCTCATCTCCTCATTAAAGTACAAAGATCATAAAATAAAATAAAATTAGATCATTAAACCAAGACACAATTTAAGTCTGGTATGATATATACACCTTTCCTCCCCTGCTTCTGAAATGAAGGGAGGAAGGTACATTTTTTTCCCAATTCTTTCCAGGAATCCAGCTTGACCATCATAATTACATATTATTCAATTTTCCTTTATTCTTTTCCTTTATGGCTTCTTAATCCAAGAGTTAAGTGAATAAACTTTTATTAAGAGTCTACTATGAGTTAGACACTGTGCTATGTGCCAGAGATTTAAATACAAAAAAAAGAAAGATAATCCCTGCCCTCTAGTAGATTACAATCTAGAGGAAATGAGGTACAGTTTATAGATTTCTAGACTTAGAATCAAGGAGATCTTAGTTTGAATCCTGCCTCAGATAGGCGTTTACTAGTTGTGTGGTTCTGGACAAGTTACCTGACATTATATACCTCAGTTTCCTTACTTCTTAGAAGGGAACAAAAATAACACCTACCTCTTGGGGTTTTTATAAAATTTGTTAATATAAATTAAGGTACTATCACTCTTAAAGCCATATAATTTCTACAAGCATTTATTAAGCACTTATTATGTTAATAAATTCGAGCTGTTAAGAACTTTCTGTATATTGTTTCCTAATTCTGCTTACTTTATGTCTGATGAAATTAAGATGTAATATCATTCATCCAATGTTTGGGGCTTATTTCTTTACTGGACTTCTACCATTTGTTATTTAAGCTTTGCATCAACACCACCCTACACCCTATCTCTGCATAGTGGTATACATACAGTTAGGGTTTAATGAATGCTCATTGAATGAATTGATGTACTGGATTTCACTGAGTCTTTATTATTTCAGGGCTTATTTGTGTGATTAAGACAGTGGTAACTTCAAGGGATTGCACCATCAAAGGTATTTGGTGGACAATATCTTCAATAGGAAGACTTTTATGTGAACTTCGAAGAAGATATCTTACACAATGCTGGTGAAATGGAAAGAGAACTGGCTTTGGAGTCTGAGGGCTTGGGTTCAAATCCCATATTTTGACTTTTTGCCCATGAGAATCTTGGACCAGATATCCCTTCCAGTTCTAAGTCTATGATCCCATGAAATCTTTAGGGGAGCATAGTTTTACTCTTGGATGTTGCTAGTAAATGTACTGAACAGATCCTTGAAAACCTCAGCCCTCTGGTCACTTCTGTCCAAAAGCTTCTAGCATCAGCTTAGTATTTTCTATAGAGAACATTGTTGAGGAAGCGCTTCAAGGCTGCTAGATTTTATGCCACCAAATTCTTTGAACCATAAAGGGAAGACAGAATTAAGCAATCTTTAGGGTCCACACTCATCAGTAACAGTAAAAGCTGGGATATGGACTCCTTTGGGCTTACATGGATGACAGTTATACTGATAAATATAAGACCATTTGAGGAGAGAGAGAGTATTGAATAATAGAGAAATCAGGAAAGGCTTCCCATAAAAGGTGGCAAGTGAGGTATACCTTGAAGAAAACTCAAGTTTCTATAAGGCACAGTAGGGTGTCTGTGTTGGGGTGGATTCTGGTAATGTAAGACAATATATACAAAGACCCAGAGGGTGGATTTGACAAGAGGAATTTAGGGAATAGCAACTAGGCCTGTTTGGCTGGAATACAGAACACATGAAGCAGTATACATAAAGCAAGTCTGTAGAGGTAGTCTGAAGTCAGACTGCAATAAAGGATATTTGACAATAAATGTCAAGCAGAGGAGTTTGTATTTTATCCCACAGGCAATAGTAAGTTAACAATAGGCAACATTAATTCTACCAACATAATTGTTCTCCAGTGGAATCTATAAATAATAAACAATGCAGATGACTTCATTTCAAAAAATCCTCAGATAATCCTGTTTAGTAACTTATTGGGCCCATGGTTTCTTTAGAAACCCTTTCCTTCTAAAGCCCACTTCTGCTATCTAATCTAATTATAACCCCTGCCTATTTCATGGGGAGATCTTTCACTAATGAAGCACTAGAGACCAATGGGATGGAGGCCAGACCTACCTCATCTTCATTCTCACAGTTGGGTAGGCACAGCAGCAATTGCTGAATGCTGTTGAGCACCGCTAACAGAGAAATGGGAAGAGAGAACTCACTAGGATCTATTTTCTCCCTGCCAGCCTCTCACTCAGCACATCCATTAAGCCCTAAGCTGGTTCTTTAAAACCAGAATTTCCATCTATATGGCTCAGGATGCCCTAAATCTATCCCCAGAAAGTGAGAATGTTGGGGAGCAGTGACAGATCAATTCATGAAGATACTGAACGCAAAACTAGAAAGAACAAGTCCTTTAAGGGTGTATGAAATAAGTCTCTCCCACCCCAGATGGTTTAGTCCAGAAATGGCTAGTTACCTCCCCTCCTCCTAATGGAAGCAGCTCAATTGTGTCTGAAGTTGATTCGGGCTCTCACTGTTCAATTACACCCCCTGCTAATAGATTGTTAGCAAATGACTATTTGGAGGTTTAACCATTTTGAGAAGATGCCCATGAATACCTGTGTTATCCTGTCATTTTAATAAAACATGAGGTGACTGCAGGAAGGGAGAGAAACACCACCAGCAGCACCACCACATTCCTGTTTTCCCCCCTCTAGAGAGGAACAAAAGTGTCCTTGAGTGACTGAGAAGGGTGGTTAAGCCACCTGCCGGAGCACTTTATAAATCATTTCACAGGTAGCTGATCAGAGCAATGATGGGCCAATAGAGCTTTTAAATGCACATCATCAGTGGGAAAGAAAACCTGGTGTGTTTCCAATTACCAATACCTTTATAAATGCAATTTCTGAAAAGGAAAAGAATGAACAACGGATTAAAGGATGGGGAGAATAGCAGTTAATATACAGCGGAATATTTAGAGTTTATTGCTTATAAATTTTAAAGTTAATTATAATTCTATAAAATGATATAATTATATATAGTTTTATATGTTTCCACCCAAAATTTTTTCCCAGAAAAGGTAGATACGATGGATTGGTCAGAGATCAACCTAAAAGCTGGAAAGACTGAAGTTTGAACTTGACCTTCAACACCTATTGCCTCTGTGAATGTCACCAAGGGCTAGTCCTTTAATACCTCTTAGCCTCAGTTTCCAATTTGCAAAATCAGGTAGGTATTTTATAAGACTTTTATGATCCCTTCTTGCCCCAAATCATGCTCCTATAAACTGAATCCCACTGAGGGAAGTGACTTCGCCAAGAGCCCATAGATTGGATGTGGTGAAGCCAGGATTCACACCCAGGCCTAGTGCTCTAAGCATTCTACACACTGTCATTCTGTACAACAGCCAGCAATGTTTACAACGCTGACAGTGCAACGCGGGGTAGTCCATTAAAAAGAATAATAGGAGGGAACTTTCTCCCTCCCACCCCCCCGTGTTCCCACCTCCAACTGGGGTATATATTCCTGTTCCACCTGACAGCTACCTGACTGATAACCTGTCATAGATTTAATCTCACACTGCTCATTTCTTTCACTGTCTTTCTGCTTTCTCGTTGGTTTAGTTGTTTTGTTTTTAATCAACTTCTCTCTGTACCAGTTTCAAAAGCTCTGATTGTGTCCTTTGGAATCTAGCCTAGTGAGAACGTCAGTATACATAAATACCTTCAAACATTAACTTAATGAACATTTTAATTGACTTTAATGTGATTGAGAATGAAGATTTGACCCAAAAATGTGAGTTGGAAGGGATTCTAGAGGACATCCAACATAAGAAATGGTAGTAATTACCTATCCATTTTGGGGCAAGCATCTATTTCATAAAATCCTCACCACCTTGCACTCTATCATTAACCATTTATTACCATTCACAAGACCACCAACCCATGTTTTTGTCTTTGTAAGCAGTTGGGAACATGTACTGGCCAGTTTCCAAAAGTTTTAAAAGTGATATCACATGGGTCCAGCAGATGGAGGTACTGCATAACTTAAGAGAATTCTCAGGCCAAACTAGCATAAGACCTTCCTAAGTTACAGAGCAAGACACAGGTGCATTATCCTTTTGGGGAGGCTCCAGAAAGAGAGACTCAAAGGTCGCTTTTCTAACCTCTGGGAAATAAAAAGCAAGAAATCACTTTAATTAACAAATTCTGATCATGTCCAACCACATTTCTGACTCTGAATGATGGATATTTTTCAGAGAAGAGATATTGGTATATTAGTTAGTCCTCTGCTTCAGAGTGATTTATCAAACAGACAGAAAAGCATGCCAGTTTCATTGTTATCGGTATACCAGGTGGCATTTTTTACCATAGGACTTTTTTTTTCTTATTTAAGTAATGATAACAAATAATAGACATCAAACAAACAAACAAAAACCCCAGCAGAAATAAAACTGTTGGGGCGGCTAGGTGGCGCAGTGAGTAAGAGCTCCGGCCTCAGATTTGGGATGACCCAAGATCTAATCCGACCTCAGAAAATGAGCACCCACACACAAATAATGACTAGCCGTGTAACCTTGAGCAAGTTACTTAACCCCAATTGCTTAAAAAATAAATAAATAAAACTGTTGTCATCTAAACAGAGATCTACTTTCTGTAGAGGGTCAATGTTTTATTAAATAAAATGACCCTCCTATTATAAGCTTTTCATTTTTGCATTGGTGCCCTGAAATGCATTCATGGAGAAGGGATTAAGGAGTAGGATTTTTATTTATTTATTTTTATTTTGTGTCTGGCTGGGTTATGCTTTGTCCTTGAGAAAAAATACTTTTGTTATACGGATGCAGAACCTAATTCTATGTGGCCACCAAGTTGACAGTTCTTCCTCTTGTCATTTGCACTCAAGTGGGTCTCTGAAGCCTGGAGGTTGAGTGTCCTCTAAGACACCTGTTCTCCAAAGGAAGGTCTAGTGCTTGACAACAAGGAGGTGTGAGAAGAGCGATCAAAGGGTGAGAAGATGGGTCACATCCCCACCCTCTCCATGTGTAATGGCAAGCAAAGAACTAGTTCACACCTTGTTTCAGCTATTGAATTAACACCTCATTTCAGTTCAGGTTTCTTTTGAGCCTTGTATCAAGTCTGTTAAGAAAACAGAGGGTATGAACCCCAAAACTTGTAAACTTCTGGGAAGGAGCTAATGACCATATATAAGGAGAGGCCCAGGCTAGACACAACAGAACTGAGAAGAGAACTCTTGTGAAGGCAGAGTCAAAAAGGAGAAACCTTGTGGTATCCTGGCACTCTATGTTTATCTGTTCTGTCTGTGTGAATGTTTGTTTGTGATAATTTCTATAGAAGCCCTGGGACCTTACTGGAAACCCTGAATTTTCTGGTTGTCTGTTCACAGAAGTCCTGGAGGAGGGTTTTGGAGGTCCTAGGATTTTACTAATGATTTGTTTTGACCTCTTGGACTTGTTTCACAGGTCTTTGTTGATTTCTATGTTGATGATTTTTGTTGACTTCTTGGACCTTGTTTGTGGGTCTATTGTTGATTTCTATACTGATGATCTGTGTTGAGTTCTCAGACATTGTTAGTGGGTCTGAGTTGATTTCACAGGCAGATATTGAATTCATGATGGTGCTGGCAATGTATATGAATATTATTGTGGCTCTGCTAAGCTTTGTCTTCCCAGAAACAGAAACTGTGAAGGTGGACTGGACACTGTGAGCTTCAATATGGAATGGGAACTGGACAAGGGACTAGACAAAGAACTGGACAAGGAACTGAAAAAGGAACTGGGAGCTGCCTGTCTTTGAACCCAAGTGAAAGTCGGATGGATTCAGATAGGAGCTGGGACCATGGAAGAGGAACCATGGAAGCTGAAAGCCAACCTCTAGTCAAGATGAAAGAAGACTTTACTTGGATATTGTGAACTGACTGAGAAGATTATGATTTATTGTGACCTGTGGGGGAGAACTTTGACCTTTGTACTTTGTGTCCTTTAAGGAGGCAAGCCTCCTTAAGGATGATTGAATTAAGGACTTACTAAATGGTTGAATGAATGTAATTATTTTAAAACTATGTGATCACTTTGGTGAAAACTATGTGACCACTTTAGTGATAAGTTATTATGTCATTGTGAATGCTATACCTTGATTTCTGTGAATGATTTGCTCTAATTTACTGCTGAATAAATACAGAGTTCACTAGGATGTGTAATCAGAATCTTGGAGCTGTTCACAGCAGCAGTCCTCTGGAAAGCTACTCATTCTTGGCTTTACACCATGACAGCTAGAACTGGGCCTTGTTGCCACTTGTCCTCTCCTTCCCTCCACTGTGCAATCTTCCAGCCTCCCCTTTTTCAGTCAGGTTTTGGTCTCTCAGTATAATTATAGCCTAACTGCTGCTATCTGGGTACCCACAGCAGCAACTGCCCAAGGTGCTGATGGGAAAATTCTAACGCCCCTTATTTCCACCATCCCTTCATTATTGCAGCAGGTGCCCCTGGGAGAGTGGACTTTGACTAGTGATTGAGAATGAGAGGCCATCACTTCCCCTTTGCATTTTAAGTTGGACTGTCTCACAGAATGAGCAGACATACATGTGTTTCAACATGTCCTAGCATTAAATAAATTACCTTTCCCCCCTAAACTTTCCTCTTTTCCAAACATCCCTGTTCCTGTGGAGGCCTCCCACATTCTTCCAGTCACTCAGGTTCACAACATTAGAATCTTCCTAGATTTCTTTTTCTCTCTCACCCCACAAATCCTATCAGTAGCCAAATACTACCTTCTGCTCATTGATGAACTTTTTCTTCCTCCTAGCAACTACCTTAGTCCATGCCCATATCACCTCTCCCTTGAACTAACAGATGTGACTATGTCAACCACTTTACACTACTTGGCCCCCTCTCTCCTATTGTTCCCTGGGATTGAATATAAAATCCTTTGTTCAGTTTTTAAAATCCTTCAGATCCTGGCCCCTCACAATGTTTCCATTCTTCTCACACTTGACCCCTCTCCATATACTTTAGGATTAATTTGCATATGGTTCTCCATCTTCTAACTCTGTGGCCTTTAACTGCCTATATTCCATGTCTGAAATTAGTGGCAGCTAGGTATTATAGTGGATAGAGTGCTGGGCCTAGCATCAGGGAGACTTCCATTCAAATCCTGCCTCTGAAACTCTCTAGTTTGGTGAGCCCAGCAAGTCACTTAAATCTCTCTTTACCTCAGTTTCCTCAACTGTAAAATGGGATCAATAAGAGCACCTACCTTACAGGGCTGTTGTTAGAAGCAAATGAGGTATGTGTAAAGTGTTTAGCATAGTGCCTGCCATGTAGTAGAGATTATAACTTATTCTGTTCCCCTTGGAATGGTTTCTCTCCTCGCTTCTGCCTCCTAGATTCCCTGGTTTCCTTCAAAATGGAGCTCAAATCCCACCTTCTGCAAGGTACTCTTCCCTAACAGATCATAAGTGCCTTCTATGTGGAGTTACCTTCCACTTAAATCATATTCAACCGTGTATATTTGGTATATGCATAGTTGCATTCATGCTGTCTCCTTCATTGGAATAGGCATTCCTTGAGGACAGGAACTGCTCCCTCTCTCCCTTTCTTTGTATCCAGTGCTTGGTGAATTGTCTGGTACATAGACAGTGCTTAATAATGCTTGTTCTTAATGATGGTAGCTTCTCTCTTTCCAAGGGAGAACTTTCAAGCAAAATTTGGATGGCCACTTGTTGGTTATGTTCACATTGGTGATCCATTTTGCATACAGCTTGGCATAGATAACATTTGGCCTTCCTTCCAAAGCTCAAATTCTGGGATGCTTTGAGTTCTTTTCCTTATTCATTCCACCCCCCCACTCAGTGATCCAAGATTTCTCTAACATGTGAATGGGCCTTGCCATGTTACTTCCTTGTTCAAAATACTCTAGGGGCTCCCTATTAACTACAGGTTCAGATATTACTTCATCTTTATTAATTAAAAACACCTTTATAATGTACCTAATTATTAATATTGTAGAATTCCTATGGAATTATCAAATACTCAATTACATATATTTTGGAGGTACATTTTTCTGATGGGGGGGCGATCAAAATGCTTTTTACCCACTACTTACTCTAAGTGGTCTTCGGCTTATACTGAGGATTTCTGTTGTTGGTTGGGAAAGAATATTCCCTAAATCCAATAGTGTTCTCGGTGGTCTAGTCCAAATGTTTCATTTTACAGATGAGGAAACTGAGGCATAAACATTTAAATGATGTGCCAAAGGTCACAAAGTCAGCATTAGATTCAGCATCTGGAACCAAGTTAACTGACTCCAGATTCATGAATAGAGGAGGGCCTCATTGCCTTGGATAAAGAATGATACTTCAAGGGGCGGCTAGGTGGCGCAGTGAATAGAGCGCCGGCCCTGGAGTCAGAAGGACCTGAGTTCAGAGCTGGCCTCAGACACACTTAACCCACACAAACAAAAACCTAGCCGTGTAACCTTGGGCAAGTTACTTAACCCCAGTTGCCCTAAAGGGGCAGCTAGGTGGCGCAGTGAGTAACAGCGCCAACCTCGGAGTTCAGATGACCCGAGATCAGATCCGGCCTCAGAAAATGAGCACCCACGCATAAATAATGACTAGCCGTGTAACCTTGAGCAAGTTACTTAACCCCAATTGCTTTAAAAAAAAAAAAAGGAAAGAAAGAAAGAAAAGAAATCACTTGGATTCTGTACCATTTGAGTTTTGGAATCCTTTGAAGTTTAGAGACAATGTTCCCTCGGGCTGCTATACCTTCCTCTAGCAAGTTTCTCTGGTAGGTTCCTCAGAGGATTTCATTACTTTTATGTTAAGATTGAAAGTGAGCATGCCTTAGTTACAAAATTATAAGATTAAAGTCTTTAGGTCAGGGTAGGGAAACCTTCAGCGTTGAGGTCATATGTGGCCTTCTTGGTCCTTGGGTGAGGCCTTTTTTTCTGAGTCCAAGTTTTACAGAATAAATCTTTTTATTAAGGGGATTTTTTTCTATGAAGTTTGAATTCAGTCAAAGGGCCCCACCTGAGGACCTAGAGTGCCACATGTGGTCCGGAGGCTGCAGATTCCCCAGCCCTGCTCTAGGGCTTGAAGTAACTTCAAGATTATAGGATTTCCTAGGATTTAGAGCAGTAAAGGGTCATTAGAAATCATTTGACAAAAAAAAAAAATCTTCATTTTCCAGGTGAGGGCTAAGGGGTCATAAGATCATAGATAGGTAGAGATGAAAGACAGAGGTCTTTAAACAAAGACTGGATGGCCATTTGTTAGATGTCATACAGAAGACATTTTTTATCACCTGTGGGTGAGAGTAAATGATGTCTCTTCCAGCTATGCCATTCTCTGATTCTCTAGCTGCCTGATCAGCAATTGACCAATTCCATCCCTAGATGTTCTGGATCCTTGGTGGAGTGGATCCATCAGCAGGTTTAGACAAGTCGCCTCCCCAATAATGAACTCTTTTCTTGATCTGAATCTAAGACTAATCAATCAATGTGAAAAAAATCATTTGGTAAGTACTCAGTGTGTGCCAGGCATTGTTTTAGGTACAATTAAAACATCCCTGTTCTCAAAGAGTCTTTTGTTTATTATGAGAGACAATACATGCATAAATGTACATATTTGTGTGTGCATGAATATGTTTATGTATATATGTGTGTGTATGCATGTGTGCACAAAAAATCATTGGAAGAAACTTTTTTATAGTGAAGCCCCAGAAAGTAGGTGGATCAGAGGGTGATAGAAGGGAAGACAGAAAGCATTTCAGGCATAAGGGACAGCCAATTTGAAGGCTGTGAGGCAAGGACTAGGGTCATGTGGGAGGAAGTACTTGATAAATGCTTGCCTTGGACAGACTGACCGACATAGGGCCCTCGATCCCAAATCCAGGACTCCTATCATCTCACCAGCCTGCCTCCCAATAATGAGATATTCCAAAGCTAAGCAAATCACCTTGAGAATCATGTCTTTGACAAGCAATTACGAAGCATTAGCTGTGTGTCTGGCATTGTGAAGAAACTGATTCCTCCATAGTGGCAGTCCTTGAGAAAAAGTAAGAGGACCATTTGTCAGGCATTTAATAGAGAATATGCTTGGGCAGATGTGGGTTGGACTGGAATGCCTCAGCTCATCTTTGGGGAATAAGGCCACTGAATTCATTCTTCACCATTTTATATTCACTCTCCAGATTTACTAATGGATTCAAATGAATACTACCAGTTTAGGCATTATCTTTGGCATGTTTACTTAAGTAAGCAATAGAATGTGGTGGACACTGGATGGGAAAAGGTGACTGTGCTTAGACTCAGGAAGAGTTGGGGTCAGATATCACAGCTGACACTCACTAGCGGTGTGACTATAGCCATACTCCTTCACCTCTGTGTGCCTCAGACAACTCCTTGGGCTTTGCTGACTCAATGAAAAGTATGTCTAGGATTGAGGAGGCTTGCACACCCGGAGTTGTCCGTGATGAGGAAGTCATAGTCCTTGTGCATATGTACCGCTTTATCTACTAGATAATTTTCTTGGCCCTTATTTCTATCATAATCTTTGTCTCTTAAATATCCAAAGCTGGGAGATCTTGGTCATTACCCTGAATCACTCCGTCAGCACTCCTTTCCTGGGTTATTGCATTATTGCCTTCTCTCTGCCTCCAGCCTCTCCATGCTTGATTCAGTGTTCTAAAGAGAGTTGCCAAAATGGTTTTCCTGGTGTAGTGGGTAGAAAGTCAGCCTTGGGAGTCAGGGTGATTTGGATTCAAGCTTGGTCTCTAACAAAAATGTGCTGTATGCCCCTGGACAAGACCTGCCTATATCAACCACCCTCTGTTCTCCCAAGACAACACTCAATAAATGTCAGGGGCTCCCTGCTACCTTTATGATTGAAAATATGTAGTCTTCTGTCATTCTGTCAACACTTTGTGACACGATTCCTTCCTACTTGTCTGTTCTTCTGACTCTACTTCCCTCCATGAATTCTATAGTCTAGTTTAGGGGTGGCGAATCTGCATCCTTTAGGCTACATGTGGCCCTCTAGGTCCTCTAGGTGGTCCTTTGACTGAATCCAAACTTCACAGGATGAATTCCTTTAATAAAAGGATTTTTTTTCGGTAAAAGTAGAACTCAGTGAAAAGGCTGCACGCAAGGACTTAGAGGGTCACAAGTACCCTTGGCACCTTTGGTTCCAGGCCTCCCCTGGAGTTAAATTGTCCTGCTTGCTAATCTTCAAGTACAACCCTGCAGCTATTATTTCCATCACTTTGCATCAAAGCTCCTACCTCCCTTCTTCCTTCTAGACTTTCAGGAGTCTTTCAATATTCAGCTCAAGTTGTGCCTTGTGCAGGAAGCTATTCCTAATGTTTGCAGCCTCTAGTACATTCCTCATTAAAGTTATCACCCATCTGCTCTGAGTATACTGGCTAAATTCTCTTTCATGCAGATTTTTCTCCAATTAGAGTATAAACTCCCTGAGGACTTGAGCTTATTTTTCTTTGTACTTATGACTTAGATCACAGAGTTTGGAACATAATGAACATTTAATAATTGCTTGTCAACTAGATAATTGATTAATAAAACCAGAGTTTTAGAACTGAAAGGGACCTTAAAAACCATGCAGTCGGCGGAGCCAAGATGGCGGAGTAGAAACAGCTCCTCCAAGCCTCTCTGCCCCCAGATTCTCCACAAACTATGTAAAAAAGGACTCTGAACAACTTCTGGAGCCCCAGCACCCACAGAATGACACAGAGAAGCTAACCTCCCGCTGAGGACAGCCCAGCAGCCCTGCAGGAAGGACCAGCGCAGCAGTCTGGGAGCCGGCAGCACGCAGAGCGCAGGAGCCGAGCCGAGCCCAGCCTAGGTCCACGTGAGCCGAGGTTTTAGCCCCAGGGCGGCAGGGCCAGCAGCCGGCTGGAGGAACCCCAGAACACCAGGAGCTGTGGAGACTCCAGAATTATCAACATAGACTTGCCTAGGACAAAGTAAGAGGTTAGTGTCCTATGGACTTTGGGACCTGTATTTGGGGAATGCGTCAGCTCCCTCCCCTGGGGGCTAGAAGCCGCTGAGGAGACAAGCCATTTTGTAGTTTTCATAGGCATTTCCAGCTCCCAGCCTACAAATCGTGGGGAAATCCAGCAATCAGTCTTGGGGGGTAATCGCTCTTGCTTTAACCTCCCTGGATCTGGATTGTGATCTAGGGTGGAAGTTGTGGGTGGGTTTACAGCTTGCCAGAAACGGAAGTTGCCCCCCACACGTTCGGGACGAAAATTCCTCTATCTGGCCTTAAAGCCATAGTGTGGCAACAAGCCCAAAGTCAAGCAATTAAGTGGCAACATGCCAAGGCAAAGGAAACAGAAAAATGCAACCCTAGACTCCTATTTTGGGGGCATAGAGCGGAAAAAGGACTGTGAGGTCAGAAGTCCTGCTCCAAAAGCCCCAGGGGAAAACATGAGCGGGTTGCAGGCCATAGAGGACCTTAAGAAGGACTTTAAAAATCAAATAAGAGAAGGAGGAAAAATTAGAAAGAGAAATGAGAAGGATGCAGGAAAAGTATGAAATGAGGGTCAACAGCCTGACTGAGGAAAACAACACCTTAAAAAATAGACTAGCTCAAATGGCATAGGAGGCCCAAAAGGGCAATGAGGAGAAGAATGCCTTAAAAAGTCGAATTTGCCAGATGGAAAAGAATCTCAAAAGTTCACTGAGGAGATTCATTCCTTCAGAGTTAGACTGGAGCAAATGGAAGCTAGTGACTTTATGAGAAATCAAGATGCTGTTAAGCAGATTCAAACAAACGAAAGATTAGAAGGCAATGTGAAATATCTCATGGGAAAGACCACTGACCTGGAGAATAGATCCAGGAGAGACAATTTAAAAATTATTGGACTACCTGAAAGCCATGATCAAGGAAAGAACCTAGAAATCACCCTTCAAGAAATTCTCAAGGAAAACTGCCCTGATGTTTTAGATCCAGAGGGCAAAATAGAGGTTGAAAGAATCCACCGATCACCTCCTGAAAAAGATCCCAAAAGAAAACTCCCAGGAATATTATAGCCAGGTTCCAGAATCCCCAGATCAAAGAGAAAATACTACAAGCAACCAGGAAGAAACAATTTCAATATTGTGAAACACAATCAGAATAGCCCAGGACCTGGCAGCTTCTACACTGAGGGATCGAAGGGCATGGAATATGATATTCCAGAGGGCAAAAGAACTGGGAATGACCCCAAGGGTCACCTACCCAGCAAAACTGAGTATTTTGTTTCAGGGGAAAATATGGGCATTCAGTGGAATAGAGGACTTTCAAGCATTCTTGAGGAAAAAACCAGAGTTGAATAGAAAATTTGACATCCAGACGCAAAAAGTAAGAGATGCCTGAGAAGGTAATCAGGGAAAAGAAATCAAAAGGAACTTATCAAAGTTGAACTATTTACATTCCTATATGGAAAAGCAATATCTGTGACTGATGATATCTTTTTCACTATGAAAATAATGGAAGAAGGGGGTGTGGTCATATGAATACATATGTGAATGTGTGTATATGGTTACAGTTATATATGGATAGAGGGCATAGGTGGAATTTGTTGGGAAGGGAGAATACTCAAGGGATGAAATTATGAGGTGAGAGAGGAAAGTGGCAAGAGGAGATGGGGAGAGACATGGTAGGGTAAACTATCTCATATAGGGGAAGTGGGTGCAAAGGAGGGGGAGAATAAGGAAGGCTAAAAAGGCAAAACCACATTCACATTGAATTTGGTTCAGGGAGAAAATGACATACATACTAAATGGGATATCTCAACCTGCAGCAGGATAGGGGGAAGGGGGATGAGGGGAGGGATGATGGATGGGAGGGCATCCTTAGGGTGAGGGGAGGTTGGAAGTACCCACTATAGAAGAGGGACAGGATCATGTAGGGAATGGACCAGGTGGGGAGTGGGATGAGTGGGAGGGAATTATAAGCAGCCTTGTACAATATATCTACCATGATAATGTTTTGCATAGCTAGACATGTACAATATATACTGAATTACTTATATCCCAAGAAGGAATGGGTGACAAGGGAGGAAGGAAATGGATCTGAAATTCGAGGTCGTAACATTAAATGTTTCAAATATATATATAAATACTATTATTAATAAAAACATTCAGGAACATTCAAAAAAAAAAACATGCAGTCTAAGCCCTTATTTTTCTATATGAGGAAACTGAGGCCTGTGAAGGTTAAGTGACTTGCCCAAGGCCATAAAGTTACTTATCATCTGAAGTACCCTCTGACTCCAGGTAGTGACTGCCCCCCAGATAGGATTTGAACTTCACTTCATGGACTTCAAGATTTGGCCCTCTTTCTACTACATCACATAGCATTGTCTCATTTCAGAGAATTTTTAAGTTCCTTGTCAAATTACACTTGAAAATTACTAATTGTTTTCACTCAGTTTAGCAGCTTTTATTTCCTTGTTTTCTATTGGGTTATCAGGATAGAAGCTGTTAAATTCAAATGGTACTCATTCAATTTCCCAACTATCTCTTTAAGTAAATTATATGCAGGCTAAGTAAGGAATAGGAAACTAAATTTTTAAAGTAATTTTCTCAACTTTCTTGGCTTTTGTTCCTTTAATCATTTTTTTTCTATTTTGTCTCATTTTATTTGACGAGATTTATATAGATTTATTTATATAGGGATATATATCCAGAAAATCTCATCCTATTCCCAGAGTAGTCACTAATACCTTCTTTATACTTAAGTAAACTTTCTTCCCATACTTATAGCACTTGGGTTCACTGAGACTAAAAGACTATCTACAAAATACTTCAAAGTTTTTATAGAAAGTAAGTACAGTCATAGTATGGTATCATGGCCTACTATTATCTCTAATTAGAGAGGCAGTTAACAAGCAATTATTAAGCACCTCCTAGCAGGCACTGCTGGGGATAAAGAAGAAGAAAGACAAAAATAGTCCTGCATCAAGGAGTTTACAATCTGATGGAGGTAGACAGAAAGCCACTTTAACATATACTGTATGGCCTGGGCAAAACACTTACCCTCTCAATGCTACAGGCAATCCTAACTCTATAAATTGCAAAGAAGTTATCAACCTGCATTAGGAAATTTTTTTTGTCTACAAATTCCTATGTTAATAACTTGCAATTCTATTCCCTATTTCTTTATCTCATAAGGGGCTTTCTAAACTTGATTGTCATTACAATAGCTTTTTGGGTGAGAGCTGTGTGTCTGACTTCTAAAAAGAATTCAGCATTTGCTGAAGAGGCTCATGTACATCTATTTAATAGAAGCACCAGTTGAGTAGAATGGACATCTTGGGAACAAGGGTTCCTCTCACACATAACCAATAATTCTTAACATCATCACAACTGAAAACTGTGATACTTTTTAGTGATAGTTTAGCTGTGCATATTTAAAATGGTAGATACATAGTAGCAATAAACCAAGCCCGACATTTTGTAATACACATTCTAGATAATGGAGGAGTGACTGGAGAGCAGTTTCCCTGAAAAAGATCCGGAGATGTTAGTGGGTCACTAACTCAATATAAGTCAACACTGTTATATGACATTCAAGAAAATCAATGTGTTTGTGGGGTGCAATATGTGAAGAATAGTATCTGGGACTAAGAAGATAGTTTCAATGTACCAAGACCAAGGCAGACAACATCTGTAAAAGTGTAATTAGTTCTGGGTGTGACAGTTTTGGAAGGACACTGATCATGTGGGTGCCCCCTGAGAAGAGTAACTAGGCTGATGGGTTTGTGCCATATAAAGGTGGCCTAGAATAAATGATCATGTTTAGGTTGGAGAAGAGAAGGCTTAGTAGGGATATGCTAGGTATTCTTAAGTATTAGGAAGACTATTTTATGAAAGATATATTTTAAAAAAGAAAGATATCATAGGCTTCCTCTTGAGCAATGCCAGGAGCAATGGTCTAAGCTTCAAAGAAGGCACTTTAGGCTTGAGGCAAGAAAACAAAACCAACTGCACAATAATGAATGCTATACAAAAGCATTCTCAAGAGGAGGTGACGCCACCTTTTGGAACTCTTTAAGCAGAGACTGGGTGAGGTCTGGACATAGAAGACATAGAGAAAATTCTTTTTCAGGGACCAATAGGCCCTGATGGCTTCTTTGCTCTTCTCTCACTTTGAAGGTCTGGGGTCCTGTTAATGGAACATACTCTCTCTTCTAGAAATCCACAAACTGGAACCTGAAGGCAAAGCAAATTCGGGTGGCTTCTTCCTCCTTTCAGAGTTATTTATTCTGTGCTGAGTCTTAAGGTGTATATTCTGAAACTTTCCAGTCCATAGACAATAGGCAATGTGGATTGTCATTAGAGTAATCACCTGGCATAGATCATTAGCATAAGAAATGTAGGGAGGCTGAGAGCTCAAACCCCTACTCCACACTCATGTTATTCCATGAACACAGGAATGCTTATGCTTATTCAAGTTCAAGCTTTTTCTTTTGATAATTGGGAATTTTAGCTCAACTTACTGGAGGATCTGCATCTTCAGCAAAAACAGTCGTGATCAGTGTGCCCTTGACTGCATCTGGAGCAACCATCCCTTTGTAGAGGCTCTTGGAAAACACAGGAGGATAATCGTTCATATCCTGTAAAACAAAATTTGTAGTTGAGTACAAACCAGGTTAGGGAGGAAGCAACAATGGCTTGCTCAGCTTCTACCCATTCACTCTCTTTGGATTATAGAACCCATTTGCCACTGTCAGTCCCTTGTACTCAATTCCATTATTCTCACATCAGTTTGGGACTCAAGAGGATGTGGCCAGATTCCCCATACAATTTTAATGTGTGAGATAGTAGCATAAGGCAATCAGCTTCTAAACAGTCTGTCGCCCAGGAAAATAAAGCATCCAGAAGTTTCTGACAGAAACTTCCCCAGATGCTCCCAGTCATATGACTTAAAGGTTCTAAGTCACTAATGGACTTTGAACATCTATTTTTTTAAGTGCTAAACTAGGAGACAGGTGATTAAACCAACATCAACAACTGGAAAAAAAAAACCTACTCCTCATCTGTTTTGTTCAAATAGGAAATTATTTTTATTGCTAGACTCTAACAAAAAAAAGAGTGAAGTGTTCACTGATCAATAAATAAATCAACAGGCATTAATAAGCACTTAACTACATTTTAGGCATGGTGCTAAGCCCTGAAGATACGAAAGAAAAAGCTATCCCTGCCCTCAAGGAACAGAAATTCTAATGGAAGAGAGAATACATACATATATATGTAATACACAAGAGGTTTGTGCATATGTAATATACAAGAGCATTCAATCAAACAGTTAACAAGCATTTTTCCTATATGTCAGAGAGCCTGCTAAGTGTTGGGAATCCAAAGAGAAAATGATCCCGGTTCTTAAGAACATTGCATCTAGTCAAGGAGACAGAAAGTACATTGAAAAAAGGTAGTTCCAGATGTATAGAGTAAATAGAAGGTAATCTTTTATGGAAAGGTTTCCAGGGGAGAGAAAGTTGTGGCCTCAAGGATAAATGTGACCTTCTAGGTCCTTGGGTGGGGCCTTTTGACTGAGAACAAGTTTTACAGAACAAATCCTTTTATTAAGGGGGTTTTCTCTGTGAAGTTTGGGTTCAGTCAAAAGGCCACATGTGGTCTTGAAGCTTCAGGTTCTCCACCCCTGGTTGGAGAAGCTAAGGAAATTGAGAAAGGTCTTCTAGAGAGTGGAGTTTTCAGCTGAGGAGGGAAGAAAGCTAGAGATTTTAAGAGAAAGAGTTGATGAATAAAAACATTTGGGACAGGAGGGCCAACCACTGAAAATATGGAGCCAGGGCTAAGGAGAGTCACGCAAACACCCCTTAGCTCTGCTATTAAAGGCATTCTTCTTCGGGTCTATGCATTACCCCATACTGTCTTTGAGGCCCCTTCCATGTTCTGTGATTCTGGGATCTCATTTAACATGGATATACTGTGTTGTAATTAGACCTGACTTTATTACCTCCCAATTGGCACATCAGAAAAATGAGGCCTCAGGAAGTATGCAATGTTAGTGTCGAAATCAGACCTAGAACCCCAGACTCCTGATATCTAAATTCTTAAACTGTATAGACTCTCCACCATTGATTGCTAACCCTTTTGTGTTAAGAATGAAAAAAAAAACAGTCCTTAGACTATTAAACCTTTCAAAGATTTGATTTATACTCTAGTAAATTGCTTTTAATAATAATTTATTACACTTATTGTTGGAAGTTCATCAAGGACATTTTGACCCAAGGCTAATTTTTAATTGCTGATCAAGGCCTTTGGACTCACCTTTTCTTATTTGATGTTATACCCATTATCCTACAGAGTCTTTGGTATTTGCTCTGATAAAACAATTTCATGGACAATGCAAAGTGAAGAAATACTAATTAAGTGACTATAAACTCCTTTTCACAAAGGGGTCAGTGCAATTATCGAACTGCTGTTAAACATAGTTCCCTTTTATGTTTACAATGCATTAGATTTCTGAAAAGCAAAGCTGAAGGAACTCACCCATTTCAGTAAGGCACAAATAACCCTACAGAAAAGTAAAAGGAATCCTCCCCCCTGCTCCCCACTTTGTAGCTATTCTGACTAGAGGAAGTATGATGTAGGAGAGGTAATTTCAAAGCCAGGCAGATCTGGGTTTGTTATATTTCTTCTATATATTACATGAGACAGAACAAATCACTTTGTCAGTGTCCCAGGTAACTCTCTAAGAGCTTCCCTACCAAGCAAGTAAGAAATGGAATTGGTTGCCTTGAAGACACTGAAGTTCTTTAGATAAAGGTTAGATGACTGCCCTTATTGTGGGTTGGACTTGATGGGTTCTGAGGTTCCTTCAAACCCTGAGATTCTGGATTATATGAAGCAGGAAATGGTAATGTCATCCTGAGCACAGGAATTCATGAGTACAAACACTCCCACTCCTTTCACTGAATTCCAGAATCAGAGAAGTTACAGGAGACTACAATGGCTGTCTAGCCTGAAACTGAAAAAGGAATCCTGTCTTTTGATCATAACTAAAAATGGTCATTGAGCCTCTGTCGAATGACTTCCAAAGAGGGGAAATGTACTCCCTTTCAAAGCAGCCCATTCTATTCCAGAGGTTTTTTTTTTTTAATAGTTGGCAAACTCTCTCCTGACTTCAAGCTTAAATTTTCTTCTTTCCAAATCCTATTAATTCTAATAACTTTTCTATAGGACAGTCCTTCAAACACTTGGATAAAGTCATCACATCATTCTTTTCCAGGCTAAAGATGCTCAGTTTCTTCAACCAATACTGATATGTCCTGAACTCAAGGCCCTTCAGGTTCCCTTGGGATCACCATCCTTGTAGCTACTCTCAGCAGTTTGTAACCTGGGAATTGTGAACTTAAAAATATGAATATTGATAATATATTTTCTTTGTAATATTGTATTTGTTTTATACACTTACAAAAGCTATTCTGGGAAGTGGTGCATAACTTCACTGAATAACTGTTGGGTTCATACACACAAAAGGTGAGAAGCCCTTCTCTTCCTCATCAATGTTCTTCTTAAATAATGATGCCCAAAATTGAACACAATGCACCGCGTAGTGTCCGATCTGGAAACAGGTCAATGAACTCCTGATTCCTGGAAACTAGACCTCACTTTATGAAGTTCAGATCAAACATCTATACACAGATTGAGAAGCTAGGAAGAAGGAGAGGGCCTAACACAAAAAAGGAAATTTGGCCTCATATGCACCAGGCATTGAGCTTTGGTGGGATGAAACCCATGACTGCCTTTTGATTCTGAATGAATATACTTTATTTAAGTAAGAAAGGGGCAAGTCAAATGGTGGGAGAGTATCACTGCATCTGAAATAGGTATATTCATATGTGGAAATCTAAGATCCATGGGGAGGGGGATCCCTGGTAGAATACATAGGAATGAATATTCATGGAAGGAAAAAAATAGTGATTTTATTTTCAGGTTATACAACTAACAACTCCAGTGGAAGCCAAATAAAAGAGAGGAGGATTGGGGAAAACAGGTCATGAGCTTGGCACAAACCTTAGAATTTCTATCTAGATGTCCTAGTTACCTGCTGGAATTATCTCTGCATCAAAAGCAGGGGTGCTAATAATTTCATGTCTTAATGATGATTTCATCCTTCAAAAGGCAGAACAAGTATCAAGAATGAGGTTTATTCCAGTTCTGATTCCCACTGAGAGAAATAGCAGTATGGTGTGAAGGATTATGGGAACTTTGTGAGGAAGTCACCACTCTTTCTGAGAGTTTGTGATCAAGGAGAGAAAGCCAGGAGAAGTCTTATATGGACTTTGGGAGAACAGATTGAGAATACTCTATGACATAAAATTCTTCAGAAAACAGCTCAAAGGTTATAAGAAGAATGAAATTCTGAAGAAACAAAGGAACCTTGCCAGTTCACCATAAAATAAATTGCAGGGGAATTTGAACTCTGAATATTTGAGGTTTTCCCCCTTTTGAAAATAATATCCTTTAAACAAAAAGAGAGAAAAAAATATTTAGGCTCATCAACTAAGCTAGTAGAGTGAATCAATTGTCACAAGTTTATGGAAGGATAGACATGAGAATCTCCAAGGATGGACAAGGATGAAGAGACCACATTACTGAAGGGAAAACCCACAATGATGAGATCACAGAAATCCCCCATCGCTGAAACATTATCAGAAAAAAAAAAACTTCCTCCCTTCCTTCTGAGGGAGGGGGGTAATTTCTCTGGATTCAGTTCTCAGTTGAATGCACAATAGACTTTAAAAAATAATTCCATCACACCAGTTAATTATTCATTACGCTGAGGCCATAAATAGTGGGAACTCATTAAAGGACAGGCTTTTGCTCTTTATTTTCTGTACTTGACAAGATGAGTTAGTAATTCAGAATTGTTATTATAGTCATATTTTTTATGACACACTGAGCAGGTGCTCCTTATGGGGTTATGATCCCTGACTGGCCTTAAGATGCCCAGTGAGCTACTCATTTTCTTCTGGATTCTGTCATTTCAGACAAGGGAAAGTGACTAGATTGCAATGGGCATGTGGAACCCATGACTGGTTCTGACTGAAGCCCAGGAATATTTAGTGAAAGTGGCCAGGAAAACATTTTTGTGCAAATGTTTTTGTTTTGTTTTCTTTTCTTTTCTTTTCTTGAGGCAATCCAGGTTAAGTGATTTGCCCAAAGTCACAGAGCTAGTACGTGTCAAGTGTCTGAGGTCAGATTCTAACTCAGGTTCTTCTAACTACAGGGCTGGTACTGTATTCACTTTGCCACCTAGCTACCCCAAAATCAGTCCATGTGCATAGCAGAACATAAGAGGATGCAAAATATGTAGCAATACATTTTCAAGAAAACCTGTATGATAAATATTACACGTTGAGTTGAGAGCTGTCCATCTTTGCTTGCAAGCTTTCTTTTGTTCTCTTCTGTGTACTTTTTAATTTGTTCTTTTTTCCTTCCCCTCCCCCCTGAAGGCTACAATTAAGTGAAGATATATTTCTCTATAGCTGTATATGCGTGTGTGTATATATATATGTGTGTATATATGTATATATATATGTATACACACATATATACATATATATATATATATACATATACTTTCCCAAACAAATTCCACTGCTGATCTTTGTTTTTATGTATGTGCATATCTCTGTTTCCTATTCCTCTTGCCTACTCTACTTTATTTCTACCCATGACTTTGTCCTCCTATTACTTGCCTATCCCCCTCTAAGAATCCCTCCCCTATCCTCCCATTTCCATAAATCTAAACACCCTTCTATAGAATACTTCCTTTAACTTATTTCCTCACCCTCCCCTCTAAAGTTCTCTCCCTTGTCTTCTCCCCCTTCCTAACCCCTTGCTCTATTATTTCTTCTGAATTTAGAAGAGTTATACTCTTCTAAGTATATATGTTGCTCCCTCTTAAACTCATTCCTGATGAAGGTAGGTTACCAGAACTACCAACCCTCCTCCCCATCTAAGTCCTCTTTATTGATTCTTTTTCTCGCACCTCACTTGCATAAAATAATTGCTCTTTTTAGTTGTTCTTAAAAGGTTTCAATTTTTAAATTCTTATCATGTTCAGGTTTACCCCAATCTTTCTTATGAGCTACCCAATTATTAATAGGAATCTTAGACATGGGGTCTGTCCTTACTGAATCCTTTGTAATCAGTTTCTCTAGGTCCTTATATGTCAAATCTTCTATTAAGTTCATTTTTTTAAACAAAGTCTTGAAAGTATGACAGTTGATCAAATGTACTTTTTTTTTTCATTCAGAATTATGCTTAACTTTGCTGGGTGTAATATTTCCGGCCAAAGCCCCCGTTCTTTTGCTTTTTGATATATAGTATTCCAAGATCTGCAGTCCTTTAATGTCTTCACTACTAGGTCTTGTGTGATTCTAACTGTGGCACCATAATATTTAAATTGTTTTACTTTTGTTGTTTTAAATATTTTATCCTTGAGCTGGGGCTTTCAGCATTTGACTATAATATACCCATAAGTTTTCCTCATAGGATATCTTTTGAGTGGATGGATTATTTTCTATTTTATTTTATTTTATTTTTTTGCTTTTTGGAGGGAGGAGGGTAGGGAAATTTGGCTTAAGTGACTTGCCCAAGGTCACCTGTCTAGTAAGTATTAAATGCCTGAGACTGAATTTGAACTCAGGTCCTCCTCACTCCAGGGCCACTGCACCACCTAGCTGCCCCCTTTCTTCCTATTTCTTTTTTCTTGCCTTGTTCTAATGCTTCAGGACAATTTTCTTTATTTCTTATATTACTGTATCAAGATTCTTCTTTTGATCATAGCTTTAAGTTAGTGCAATTATTTTTATGCCTTCTCTTCTTGATCTGCTCCCCAGATCTACTGTTTCTTTTTTATAAGATGATTCACTTTCTCTTCTATTTCTTTTCATTATTCATATTTTGTTTAATTATTTCATGATATCTTATAATTTTGCTGGCTTTGCTATAGTAACAAGGACTCTATCATCCCTAGGGTGGCTGCCAACACAGGTTCCTAGAACTGCTTTTCTAAAGGAAAGCAACTCAAAATGGGTCAACATTCTTGCTTTAATAAATCAAACATATAATTTACCTAGTTCAGGGGGAAAATTCAGCACCCCAAACTTCAAAGTATACAGAGGTAACAAGCAGAAATTACAAAAAGACTAAGAAACAAACAGATTAAGCAGACAGGTCTCCAACTGTCCAACATTACATCTATACCTAGTTACCTGAGAGGGAAGCATCGATATCTGGGTTTTTCAAAGCTGGGGGGCTCTCAGTGGCTTCCTAGAGTTTTGTTTGGTGAAATCACACAATACTTATCAAAGTGAGACCCAAAACAAGCCTCACATAAGGATTTATATAGCCTTCTCCTGGATCAGAGAATGTAACAACTCTCTTGACCCACTGCCCAATCACAAAGTATGTCCTGAAAAGGAAGCTTCCCAGCACAGGCTCTGGATGCACTTAAGCCTATCAAAGGGCCTTGGGGCAGGGAAGATCTTACACAATACAATCTTAGACAGATGGCAACAACATAAATTTATATTCCCATTACATTTGCCTTACACAATTCTAATTTTCAAGGTGTCGTTTTCTTCCCTGAGATTGTGGATCTCCTTTTCTAATTCATTGACTTTCCTTTCATAATCTTCTTGTTTTTCTTGGATTATTCTTATTTTTTTTAGTTTTTCCTTTATCTCTGTCATCATTTGATTTTTAAAGTCTTTTAAATTCATCTTCTATAAATTATGTTTGGGCAGGTGACAGTACTTTGACAGTACTCTTTGGGTAGAAGGGGATTTCTTTACTTCAACAACCTCTTCTGAAAATGAACCCCTATCTTCTCTATTCCAATAATAGCTTTCTATTGTTGTAATCTTTTTCCTTTCTGTGCATTTTTTGTGTTATTAGATTAATTTTTGTATTCACTTCTACCCCTGGGGTGTGGGAGATGGTGCCTCTTGCCCCAGATTTTCAGTTCTTCCTGCTAGCCTGGAAGCAAAGTCAAACCTCCAACCTCCTGTAAGTGCCCAATCCTAGGGGCTTTCTGTCCCCCGGATTCTGCACTCACCAGGTGTTTGCTGATCCCTTACCTCCCTTCCCCTGTGTAGCACAGCTGCATCTGGCATTCCTTGTCATCCAAGGTTCCCTTGGTCTTTATGGGCTCAGAGGCCCAACACCCCTCACTATGGAGGTGGGGGGCAGGTTCCTGTTTCTGGGGCCAAGGCAGCCTCCCAAACCAACTAACCTGAGGGTTTCTTGCAGCTTGTTGTTAAAAGAGACCCTAGCCTGGAGGTGTTTACTCTTCACCTGGATCAAACCTAGTCCTGGGATTTTTCTTCTGATATTCTCAAATTGTCCCAGGAAGACCCCTGCTGTACCCCTATTCTTATTCATTTTTACCTGCACTTTGTTTGCCCTAAGGTGCTATTTTATTTCTTTTGTGGGGGGAATTCTTGAGCACTTGAAATTTTCTGACCTACTCCACCATCTTCCCAGAATCCTCTTTTCAAATTCTTTTCTTGAATGTAGTGAGTGATGGCAAAGCTCTTCTCCATATAGCTATTTGTCTTTTGTCTTTCCCTCCACTAGAGGGTAGTGCTCCATCTGATGAGATCATATTATGTTCCCACCCAAGCTTACTTCCACATAATTGACAAAAATGATCAGACATATTTTATCAGGACTACCTATATGTGTGCATTGAGGTTTCTTGTAGAAAAGCTGTGGTAGTTTCTTTTTTTTAAACTCTTTTGTAATCTACCCTAAAAAGAGTAAGTATGGTCATGTGTATTTTAATGAAAACATTTCTTGAAGATAACTATATTCTTTCTTGCAATTAAAACAAAACACAATTGTTTTTTAAAATATTGCTTCATATCTCAGTGAATGTATCATCTGTTAGAAATATCCCTGTAGGGGGCGGAGCCAAGATGGTGGAGTAGAAACAGCATTTCCAATGTGCTCTGCCCCACACAAATTTCAAATAATGTGAAAGGGGACTCCAAACAACTTCTGGAGCCACAGCACCCACAGAACAGCACAGAGAAGCTAACCTCCTGCAGAGGACAGCCCAGCAGCCCTGCAGGAAGCGGCCAGTGCAGCGCCCTGAGAGCAGGCAGCACAGCATGCTGGGAACCGACAGCACAGCCCGCAGAGCTGAGCCCAGGTCAGAGGTTTTAGCCCCAGGGTGGCCGGGCCTTCAGCCAGCTGGAGGGACCCCAGAACACCAGCAATTGTGGCGATTCCAGAATTATCAGCACAGATATGCCTAGGAAAAAGTGAGAGGTTAGTGCCCTATGGACTTTGGGACAAGTATTTGGGGAATGCATCGGCTTCCTCCCCTGGGGGGGCAAAAAGCTGCTGAAGAAACTTGGCACAGAAGCCATTTTGCAGCGTCAGTAGTGGCTGTAGCTCCTGGTCTGTGAACTGTAGGGAGATCCAGCAATCAGTCTGGGGGTTAATTGCTCTTGCTTTAAACTGCCTGGATCTGGATTGTGGTCTGGGGGAGATGTTTGGGGTGGGTATCCATCTTGCCAGAGTGGGTGGAGGCTTTACAGAGGCCACTCAACTGGTGGAAGTTGTGAAGACCCCACTTTTGGGTGGAAGCTCCCCTGTCTGGTGGCAGAGTCCTACTGTGGCAACAAGCCCCCAAAAATCAAGTAATTAAGTAGAAACATGCCTAGGCAAATGAAACAAAATACACAGAAAAGTTCAACGTTGGACTCCTATTTTAGGGGCAAAGAGGTTCAAAGCATGGAGGAGGACTGTGAGGTCAGAACTCCTGCACCAAAAGCCCCAAATGAAAATACAAGCTGGCTACAGGCCATAGAGGACCTTAAGAAGCAGATAAGAGAAGTGGGGGAAAATTTGGGAAGAAAAATGAAAAAGATGCAAGAAAAGTATGAAATGACAGTAAACAGCTTGACTGAGGAAAATAACACCTTAAAAAATAGACTAACTCAAATGGCAAAAGAGGCTCAGAAAGGCAATGAGGAGAAGAATGCCTTAAAAAGTCAAATTTGCCAGATGGAAAAAGAATCTCAAAATCTTACTGAAGAGAATCATTCCTTCAGAATTAGACTGGAGCAAATGGAAGCTAGTGACTTTATGAGAAATCAAGATGCTGTTAAACATATCCAAACAAATAAAAGAATAAAAATCAATGTGAAATATCTCATGGGAAAAACCATTGACCTGGAATATAGATCCAGGAGAGATAATTTAAAAATTACTGGACTACCTGAAAGCCATGATCAAAGAAAGAACCTAGAAATCATCCTTAAAGAAATTCTCAAGGAAAATTGCCTTGATGTTTTAGACCCAGTGGGGGAAATAGAGGTTGAAAGAATCCACCGATCGCCTCCTGAAAAGGATCCCAAAAAGAAAACTCCTAGGAATATTATAGTCACGCTCCAGAACTCCCAGATCAAGGAGAAAATACTACAAGCAGCCAGGAAGAAACAATTTCAATATTGTGGAAACACAATCAGAATAGCCCAGGATCTGGCAGCTTCTACACTGAGGGATTGAAGAGCATGGAATATGATATTCCAGAGGGCAAAAGAGCTGGGATTGAAGCCAAGGGTCACCTACCCAGCAAAACTGAGTATCTTGTTTCAGGGGAAAATATAGTCATTCAGTGGAATAGAGGACTTTCAAGCATTCTTGATGAAAAAACCAGAGTTGAATAGAAAATTTGACATTCAGACACAAGAAGCAAGAGATGCTTGAGAAGGTAATCAAGGAAAAGAAATCAAAAGGAACTTATCAAAGTTGGACTATTTACATTCCTACATGGAAAAACAATAACAGTGATGAAACCTCTCTCATTATGAAAATAATTGAAGAAGTGTACATGGCATATGTTCACAGGTATACATGGATAGAGGGCACAGATTGAATCTGATGGGAAGGGATGATTCTTTTTTTTTTTTGGAGAGCAGTTGGGGTTGGGTGACTTGCCCGGGGTCACGAGGCTGGGTTTTTGTTTGTGTGTTGGGTGTCTGGGGCCAGATCCGAGCTCGGGTCCTTCTGACTCCAGGCCTGGCACTCTGCTCACTGCGCCACCTAGCCGCCCCAAGGAGGGGATGATTCTTAAGGGGTTGAGTCAAGAGGTGAGAGAGGAAAGTGGCAAGAGGAGAGGGAGAGAGAAAGGGTAGGGTAAACTATCTCATGTAGAAGAGGCAAGGGGAAGTAGTTGCAGGGGAGGGGAAGAACAGGAAGGCAAAAAGGCAAAAGCATATTCTCATTGAAGTTGGCTCAAGGAGAGAATCACATACATACTAAATGGAATATCTTACCCTCACTCACTCTCCTGAGTAGGGAAAAGGAGGATGAGAAGGGGGATGATGGAGGGCAGGGCATTCTGGGGGGAGGGGAGATTGGAAGTACCCACTATCAAAGAGGGACAGGATCAAAGTAGGGAACGGACCAGGTGGGAGGTGAGATGGGTGGGAGGGAAATATAAGCAGTCTTTTACAATATATCTACTATGGTAATGTTATGCATAGCTATACATGTACAACACATACTGAATTGCTTATCTCCTCAGAGGGAGTGGGTGACAAGGGAGGAAGGGAATGGATCTGAAAATTGAAGTTTTAAAATTAAATGTTTCATAAGATGTCCAGGCATTGGGGCCCAGAGATCCACCTTGCCCTAATAGCAAAGTCGAAGGGGGTATGGGAGAATATATGGGAGAGAGCAGATTGTATGAGAGGATATCTAGTGGGACTGCTATTCTGGGGTGGTGGGTAGGGAAAAATGGGGAAAAATGTAACTCATAATCTGGTAGAAATGAATGATGTAAACCAGAAGTTAATAAAGCATTTGTATAATCAAAAAAAAAAAAAAAAACTATGCCTGTGATCTCTGCAACTTTACAGGTTCCATAAGAATCTAGCCCTCTGTCCTTGTGCAGCATAACAATAAACTTTACAATTTCGGCTTCCAAAAAAAAAAAAAAGAAAGAAATATCCCTGTAACACAGAAAGTATCAAACATGTCCCTGCCTGACAACATCTGTCTTATTTTACTCTCTGCTGAGATGTGAGACTTTCCTTTAATTGCTCAGCATACAGTACTAGACCTGAAGCCAGATGGGCTCACCTCCTCACTATACTGCTGAATATTGGGAAGGCCTCTCTAGACTAAACTGTACCAGTGAGAGGAAGCAGTGATACTATGAGGTCTGAATGAGGTAGAGGTGGCTGTGTAGACCAATGTCCCTCTGGCCTCCATGACACACAGGACATATGATTCTTTATGCTTAGCCTGTGACTCTGGTTCATTGGCTTTTCAATTTTTCTAACCCTCAGTTTTATAACCTGTGCAATGGGTAGCATAATGTCATCTACCTCATGGGGTTATTGTGAAGATCAAAAGATGCGGCAAAAGGTATACCTTTAGTACCTTAAAAGCATTCTATAAATCTGAGTTGTGATTAGTTTTATTTACCCCTAGAAACTCCTATGTATTCTGTATGTACCTAGTTACATACACATTGTGTCTCCAATTAGAAGGTAAACTTCTTGAGGGCAAAGACTCATTTTATCTCTTTTGCATTCCAGGTGCTTAGTAAAGTGCATGGCACATGCTAAGTGCTCAGTAAATTCTCAATGGTTGACTGACTGTAACAAGACCAAAACAAATAAAAGCATATCAAAGTCTACCCCACCTCTCCCCGCAGCCCAGATGTGGGAAAATGGGGCACTAATACACTGTTGTTGTGCTTGTGAACTGATCCAGTCATTCTGGAGAGCTATTTGGAACTATAACCAAAGGAATATAAAACTGAACTGATCCAGCTACATCACCACCGGGTCTGCATCCCAAAGAGATCCAAAAAGGGCAAAAGAACCATTGTCTTTTTTTGTGGTAGCTAGTAATCGATCATTGAAGGGATGCCCAACAATTGGGGAATGGCTAAACAAGTTGTAGTATATAGCACTATTGTGCTATAAGAAATGAGAAGCAGGGAAATTTCAGAGAAGTCTAGAAAGACTAATAGAAACTGATACAAAGTAAACTGAAAAGGACCAGGAGAACATTGTACACAGTAACAGCAACATTTTGTGATGACAAAATGGGAATGACTTAGTTCTTCTCAGTGACACCAGGATCCAAGAAAATCCCAAAGGACTCATGATGAAAAATGCAATCTGCCTCCAGAGAACAAACTGATATTGTCTGAATACCGACTAAAGCAAACTATTTTTCTTTCATTGTAACTTTCCTTTGAATCTTCTTGCACAGAACAACTAATATGGAAATCTTTAACATGATTACACACATATGGCCTATATCAGATTGTTTACTGTCTCAGGGAAGGGAGAGATGATGAAGGGAGGGATAGAATTTGGAACTCAAAAGTTGAAAAAAGGAAATTGACAAATGTTAAAAATTGTTGTTATATTTAATTAGGGGAAAGAAAATATTATTGAATCAAAAAAATTAAAAACCCAAAAATGTTTGAATCCAAAATTAGATCTTACCAAGTAGGAAAAGAAAGGGAAAGAAATAGGACTCATAGATTGAGAGATGAACAGGATATTATAGGCCTTATAGATGAATCCCTGTTTCACAGATGAGGGATCAAGACACAAGAAGTTTAATTGATTTGTACAGAGTCAGATGGTAAGTAGCAGAGCTGAGATTTGAACTCTGACTTTAAATCTACTGTTCTTTCCACTGCCCTTAGGGGTGTGCTGGAGTCAGCTTGAACCAGCTCTTGAGAACTGGTTGTTAAACTTTCCATGGAGTATCAACTCCTCAGAAATCAGCAAAGTTTGCAAATCAGGCCTTGAATTATTGTTTTGCTGATTGTATAGACTTTAGAAAGTGGAGAAATATTAATTAATTCAGATTAAATTTAAAACTATGTTGTGTATACCTCTCCCCCGCTCCTCAGAGCTTATTGTTAAACATTTACCAATACAAACTTGACTGCATAACACTACAGATAATTAAGAAACTGCAAAGAAAAAAAATATATATATATGGATTATACGTGAGTAAATGTATATACACACACAATTGTAAATATATTTACATATGTGTTTACACACATGCAAACAGATACACATATAAGTCAATGTGAGTGATATGGAAAAAAGACTTACAACCTAATCCTTTTGCTTACACTTATCTGAGTAACCATAGGAAAGTTACAAAAGAGTTCTTAGTTTCCTCTTCAAAATGGAGAAGATGATATGAGTTATCACCTCACAGAGTTGTGAGGACAAAAAGAGGGGTGTTTGTCAAGCAATCCCTTTGCTTTCCCCACATTCAACTCTCACCAGCTGGTGAGGCTAGAATAAGACCTGTAACATCAATCAGATTCCTTTCTTTTTCTTTTAAGTGAGGGTCATTATACCTATAGCATCTTCCTCCTTGATTTGTTTTGGGGATAATGACATTGATGACATTGCAGACAAAGACTGCCTTAGACTTGCCATGGAAGTGCTTGATCTTTTGACTTAACCTGAGTGGTTGTTAATGCTGCGATCACTGACTGCTCAGCATGGCTGCTCTGACCCCTGGTTCTGCTGACGATGGCCCGCCTCTTTCTCTCTGGCCAAATGCCTCTCAACTTGCTTTCTTCTCTATGCTTTTCTTCTGTTCCTGCAGCATGGAAAAGGCCTGTCCTCTTCCCCCAACCCCTATTCCCTTTGAGGGAAGGGAATATTTTTCCATTTTTGGATTTTTATCGCCAGAGACTCCTGGGAAGCCCAGCACAAAGTAGGAGCTTGATCGGTATTTGTTGAGTTGTTGGATAAGTTTCTCAAAAGTAACATTTGTACTCAGAGTAAGGAGAACTTAGAAAGACATCAAACGCTGTTATAAGATATGCATTCAGAAGTTTGTTTTTAGATTGAGTCACCCAGAGACATTCAAAGGTCTAAGAATCGTCAGGTGTCTACACAGGCTCCCTGCCAAATGTAATTTCACATGGTGATAGATTCTAGCTGGAATGTTCCCAACAAAAATATTGTTTCTGTGTTTTCTTTTTCTCCTGGCACTTTAAACACACACACACACACACACACACACACACACACACACACTCCCTTTTTTTTTCTCTCCTATCTTCCTTCTTGGGGTGAAAGAGTTGCTATTCTCATTTTGATTTGGCCTTCTTTCTTTCTAAGAAAAATAAATTAAATCCCAAATGCAGAATCCTAGAATAATAAAATTGGAGAGGTACTTCATGTGGCCCAGCCTCTTGTGCCCCTCTGTTTTCTCCAGATCCCTTCAGAATTGCAGGGAACAAAACTGATGTGGTGAATTAATAAAGGATTGACCCACTGAGCATAGTCGAGGGGTCTCTCCCAGGCTTCTTAAGGTTAGGTTTCTTTTAATATAAATAGGCACCAGCCTATTGCCTCTTCAAAACAACATGATTTTACTGACTGCCATTTGGCTTTCCACTGCTGAAGGCTCACATGCCTGCTAGATGTGTCCCGGTTTTCTCCTATCTTGTACATTTCTTGCATTTTGCTCACTGGTTAATTGCATAGTGGCAACTGGAAGTAGATGGAGTGGTGGACTTGCAGAAGAAGGACCTCCAGATTCTTATACATTTTTGGCCACATACTTTAATCTCTACATGCCCTTATTGTCGTTCAAATATTCACTCATGCCCGACTTTACATGACTTTCTTTGGGGTTTTCTTGACAAAGACGTTAGAGTGATTTGTCATTTATTTCCCCAGATCATTTTGCAGATGAGAAAATTAAGGTAAATGCAGTTAAGTGACTTGCCCAGGCTCACACAGATCTGGAATTTGACAGCTCAAATCCAGAGCTATGTGAAGTAAAAGACCTAGAGGAAAATCTCTGGCACACCAGACATATCCTCCATGAAGTATCTATGAGAGAACATGGAACAAGAATAATCCAGGATGGGCAGGTCTGGTTGGCTTGTGACTTGTACTGATGGAGTGAAGACTCACATTAATGATGCCCTCATGTTAAGTTAACCACCCACAGACACTTTGCCCTTACACAATACTCACTGTCTGTATTGGCCATTTGGTTTGGTTGGAGGATCATATGTTGTAGTTTTAGAATTGGAAGGAACCTTAAATGATCATCAAGTTCCTCACCCTTATCTAACAGATAATACACCTGAGACCCAGAGAAATGAGGTAACTAGCCAAAGGTCAAAACTAACAAGTTTCTGACACAGGATTTGAACTTAGATTTGTTGAGAATTCCAGCCCCTCCACCTTGGAAGTTTTTTATGAAGTTCTGCAAAATGAAATATTGTGGTAGGATCCAATAATTAGCTTTAATTTCATTTCTTTCAGCTCATTGAGGCTTTTCTTTGCTTGTTTGTTTTAATATTTCTATGTCCAATGCTTGGCACACTGCCTAGAAAATACAGGTACTGAGGAATGAGTGCTTGTTGAATTGGACTGAATTGAAATAACTACAGAAGTCTCTTTTTTTCTTCCAAATATTACTCTAGTTTGCTCAAATCTCATCCCAGTTTTCAATAATTGGTCTCATGGACTAGCTATTAAATGCTGGATTTAAAATAAAAGATATGACAAAAAGACAATGCATTTCCCAACTTTTTTTTCAAAGAAAAATCTTCTTGACAATCTCCCCGTAGGAGCTGGTCTCTCTCTGAATATAAATAGATTATCAATTATGTGATGTACAAAACAGTTTGTCAAAACTGCTAGTAAAGAGAGGCTAGGGCTCACATGGAAGGAATAAGGAAACACCAGCTCCTTTGTTTGATATTTAAAGTCTCTGGTCTATCCTTTTCAGCATAGCACACATTATTTTTTCCTTGCATACTCAATATTCTAATAAAATGTACTGATTATTATACCCCAGACACAACATTACATCTCCCATCACCATGTTTTTATCCTAAATGTCTTCCATTCTGCAATGGTCATCGTCCTCACCTCTTCTTTGTAGAATCCTTAGTTTCCATTAAGTCCATGTTATTTGGTATCTCCTTCCAACACCTGTACTGATCCCTTCCCTTTTTTTAGCATTCCCTCCTCCTCAAGTTATCATGTACCAGCTGAGCCTTCCCTTCTCATCCTGATATTCTTCAAATGATCCTCACATGGAATGAATTCAAGACCTTTCATCTTGATGGTTGTTCATCAACGGAGTTATCTAGGTTATCAATGCCTTTATAAAACATGGTGCACCAAAATGAACACAATGGTTCAGATGGGATCTGATCTAGGAAGAGCCCAGTGTGACTGTCACTTTCTTTTTCCTTGAAGCTCTTCCACTTGACCTTTCCCAAGGCACTCAAGTTTACCATGAAGTATTGACTGTCATCTCATATCATTGACTCCTACTGGCTTTGCAGCTCACTAAATCCTGCCCCTCCTCCCTATTTAGGTTTGTACATTTTGTAAAAATAAGTGTTGGCCAAGACGGCAGAGTAGAAGCAGCATGTCCAAGGCTCTCTCCCCCCAGATTACCTCCAAACTATGTAAAAGGGGACTCTGAACAACTTCTGGAGCCCCAATACCCAAGGAACAACACAGAGAAGCTAACTTCCCACTAAGGACAGCCCAGCAGCCCTGCAGGAAGGGCCAGTGCAATGCTCTGGGAGCTGGTAGTGCAGGGCGCAGAGAGCTGAGTCCAGGTCCTAGTTTTAGCCCCAGGGCGGCCGGGCCAGCAGCTGGCTGGAGGGACCCCAGAACACCAGCAGCTATGGCAATTCCAGAATGGTCAACACAGACATGCCTAGGACAAAGTGAGAGGTCAGTGCCCTATGGACTTTGGGACTAGTATTTGGGGAACGCGTCGGCTCCCTCCCCTGGGGGCGAGAAGCCACTGAGGAGATACATCATTTTGCAGTTTTCAGTGGCAGCTCCAGCTCCTGGGCTGCGAACTGTAGGGACATCCAGCGATCAGTCTGGGGGCGGGAGCGGGGGAGGGGGAGTAATCGCTCTTGCTTTAACCTCCCTGGATCTGGACTGTGGTCTGGGGGGGGGGGGGGAGGTTGTGGGGCAGGATACCAGCTTGCCAGAAATGGAAGTTATCGCCTCACATGTTCCAGACGAAGCTCCCCTGTCTGGTGGCAGAGTTCTACTGTGGCAACAAGCCCAAAAGTCAAGTAATTGAGTGGCAACATGACAAGGCAAAGGAAACAAAATAAACAGAAAAATGAAACATTAGACTCCTGTTTTGGGGGTAAAGAGAATCAAAGCATGAAACACTCAGAGGACTGTGAGGTCAGAAATCCTGCTCCAAAAGCCCCAAAGGAAAATATGTGCGGGTTATAGGCCATAGAGGACCATAAGAAGGACTTTAAAAATCAAATAAGAGAAGTGGAGGAAAAATTGTGAAGAGAAATGAGAAGGATGCAGGAAAAGTATGAAATGAGGGTCAAGAGCCTGACTGAGGAAAACAACACCTTAAAAAATAAACACAAATGGCAAAGGAGGCCCAAAAGGGCAATGAGGAGAAGAATGTCTTAAAAAGCTGAATTTGCCAGATGGAAAAAGAATCTCAAAAGCTCGCTGAGGAGATTCATTCCTTCAGAGTTAGACTGGAGCAAATGGAAGCTAGTGACTTTATGAGAAATCAAGATGCTGTTAAGCAGATCCAAACAAATGAAAGAATAAAAGGCAATGTGCAATATCTCATGGGAAAAACCATTGACCTGGAAAATAGATCCAGGAGAGACAATTTAAAAATTATTGGACTACCAGAAAGCCATGATCAAAGAAAGGACCTAGAAATCACCCTTCAAGAAATTCTCAAGGAAAATTGCCCTGATGTTTTAAACACAGAGGGCAAAATAGAGGTTGAAAGAATCCACCAAACCCCTCCTGAAAAAGATCCCAAAAAGAAAACTCCCAGGAATATTATAGCCAGGTTCCAGAATCCCCAGATCAAGGAGAAAATATTACAAGTAGTCACGAATAAACTATTTCAATATTGTGGAAACACAATCAGAATAGCACAGGACCTGGCAGCTTCTACACTGAGGGATCAGAGGGCATGGAATATGATACTCCAGAGGGCAAAAGAGCTGGGACTGAACCCAAGGGTCACCTACCCAGCAAAACTAAGAATTTTGTTTCAAGGGAAAATATGGTCAATCAGTGGAATAAAGGATTTTCAAGCATTCTTGAGGAAAAAAAAACAGAGTTGAATAGAAAATTCGACATCCAGACACAAGAAGCAAGAGATACCTGAGAAGGTAATCAGGGAAAAGAAATCAAAAGGAACTTATCAAAGTTAACCTATTTACATTCCTACATGGGAAAACAATAGCTGTGACTGATGAAACTTTCCTCAGTATGAAAATAATGGAAGAAGGATATATAGTCACATGAATACATATGTGAATGTGTGTATATATGTTTACAGTTATATATGGATAGAGGGCATAGGTTGAATTTGTTGGGAAGGGATGATACCTAAGGGGTGAAATTATGAGGTGAGAGAGGAAAGTGGCAAGAGGAGATGGGGAGAGACAGGGTAGGGTAAACTATCTCATGTAGAAGAAGCAAGGGGAAGTGGTTGCAAGGGAGGGGAAAAATAGGATGACAAAGAGGCAAAACCACATTCTCATTGAATTTGGTTCAGGGATATAATGACATACATACTAAATGGGATATCTCAACCTGCAGCAGAATAGGGGGAAGGGGGAAGAGAGGAGGGATGATGGATGGGAGGGCATTCTTGGGGGGAGGGGAGGTTGGAAGTACCCACTATAGAAGAGGGACAAGATCAAGTAGAGAATGGACCAGGTGGGGGTGGGATGGGTGGGAGGGAACTATAAGCAGCCTTGTACAATATATCTACTATGGTAATATTTTGCATAGCTATACATGTGCAACACATACTGAATTACTTATCTTCCCAGAGGGAATGGGTGACAAGGGAGGAAGGAAATGGATCTGAAATTCGAGGTCTTAAAATTAAATGTTTCAAATATATATAAATACTATTATTAATACTCTTTTGCATGTAATTGGGAGATAAGATGTGCAGGCATTGGGGCACAGAGATTCACCTTGATCTAATGGAAAAGTCAAAGGGTATAAGGGAGAAGATATGGGAGAGAGCAGGATGGAGGAAGGCATATCTTGTAGGACTGCTATTCTGGGAAGGTGGGTAGGAGAAAAAAAAATGTAAGTGTCTTGAGCAAAAAGACTTTTTGGTCAGTTGGTTGGTTTTACCTTTATATCCCCGGTACTTCACATCAGGCCTTCTCAAGCTTTGTAGGGACTGATGAGATCTTTGCTGAATGGAATTGACCTACTTATCATAGTCTTGTATTTAATGCTCTCTGCAGTCTTTCTCCAACCTATCCTCCTATGCTTATTTCACATCAACGATTGTCAAACAAAGTGTTTTCCACTTAGACTGGCTTCCTGGCTGTTTTCCAAACTGACGTTCTATCTCCTACCTCTATTAATTCTCAGTCTGGAATGCATCAGTTTCACATCTCTACTTTTTAAGGTCCTTATTTTCCCTCTAAGCTGAGTGCAATCATTACTTCTTCCAAGATATCATAGATAATGGCTAGCCTCAGTCATCTCTTCCTCTTTAATTGCCATAGTACTAATTATTTGGGGGCATATTCTATTACCTGCTCAAACCAGGGATTATTTTTATTCTGTTTTGTCATTGAATATTTAGTGCCTAGAACAATGCCTTACAAAGTTTCACTTAATGAATATATATATATATATATATATATATATATATATATATATAATTTAATCCAATTAAATTGAAAGGAGTACAGGTAATAGTGTTATGATAGAAATTACATTGACTTTGGGGCCAGCAGACCTCTGTTAAATTTTTTTGTCTAACAATCCCTCTATGATCTTGTACAACTCACTTCACCGATAGGAACCTTATTTTCCCAATTTGTAAAATGAGTGAGTTGGACTGGATGATTTCTATGATTCACTGCAGTTCTAGTTTTGTGGTAATGTGATCCTGTGAATGTATTCTTCTCCCAGTTTCCATATTTTAGATATTTAAAGGTGTTAATTTATTTTGAAAGCACAATTCTTTAAGGTAAAATTTCATTTTTCTGTATAGCCCAGAAGTCAGTTATTGGGATGATGAATTCACATTGCTTTGGGATCCAGATGCCATTTTGAAATTATCTGACTCAGAGGAAGGAGGATATATAAGTTGCCCAAGGTCACTCCCTGACTGAGCCAAGACTACAATCCAGACCTCCACCCTCCCATTTCTGGGTTTATTCTCCTTTATCAGCTTGAACTCTAAAGGTTATCAAAGAACAAACTTTACTTTGCAGCATAGTCATTAGAACTAGTAAGGGTCCTTGGAGAAAGTCTAGACTTGCCCCCATGACTATCTTTATTATAGATAAGCAGACTGAAGTTCTAGGAGGCAAGATAACATGTTCAAAATCATACATCATTGAACAGAGCTTGGATTGAATGCATGTTCTCAGATTCCAAAAGCAGTGATTTTCCCCACTCTGGAAACTAACTTACAATATACTTTATAAGGTGACATATCTACATGTCAAAGTCTTAACCTTTTCTATCTAAATAGGTGGTATTTTGAGTAGCAGAAACAAAGCCATAAAGAGGGAAGCTTGCTCTTCTCTCATTGTCTATAAATTCTTCTTATCCTTTGCTTCAAGGTTTACAGGCACATGATATATCATCCCCTGGCATAGAAAAGCCTCTTTATGCAGAACTCATTCCATAGGGGATTGCCTTTATTGATTAACCCAGCTCCAGAAGCTAATTTGAGAAAACCTTAAATGTAGATAGTAGTGTTCCTTCACAATTTTGTCTTGTGTTTTGTGACAAAAAACTAGATAAGTTCTATAAAGGAGATGCAGGGCAAGCCTGAGATGCCTTGCAAATCTTTTTTATTTTAAAAATATTCTTTATTAACTTCTGTTTTACATCATTCATTTCCGCCAGATTTTGAGTTACAATCAGTTTCCCCCCCCGTTATTCCACCTTGCAAATGTACAGAGTTTCATGAAGACGGGGTGGGCACAACTGTCTTGCCATTGCTTTAAGAAAGACACAAAATCTTCCAAGTGTTCTATAGACCAACAGGCAAATCCTGGATTGTTCTGGAGAAAACTCCCACCCTACTATGCTACCTGTATGGTATTGGATTTGTTGCATTGAATTGCATTACATTTTAATGTATTTTTCATGCAGTATGTTTTTTACCCTAATCTGTGATTTCATATATAATGAACTCCCTCTGCAAAACCTCTACCAAGAAACATCAGCAAGTACCCTACAAGTGAACATTTGAGAGATTCACCTGGGAGCACCAAGAGACTAAATGCTATCTTTTGGTTCACACAGCCAGTATGTGGCAGAGATAGGATTTGAATACAGGTCTTTTTGACTCTGAGACTGGCTCACTTTCCACTGTGATGCTCTGGCTTCATGTACAATTAGACAGTAATAAACAGACAGGTGACACTGTCATTCTGCACCACCTTTCATGACTTCAATAAGTCCTCTACTCTGTCACTACAAGCATTGAATCCAGAGAACTGGAGATGTTATTGTGGAGACAAAGCAATGATGATCTAGGAAATTATTCTTCCTGGACTACTTTTACACTTCTCAGAACATAATTCCAATTCAATCTTTCACATTAAAATTTCAATCAAATTTCAGGAATGGAACTCCCCAGCATTCCAACAAATGAAGCTTTTTTAGTCATGGGTTTCTTCAATTCATTCCATAAGTTTTATGGGAAAAAAAAAGTATTACACCCCCTCCCCCCACACATACATGCATATATATGCTTAAAAAACATGCTTTATTCTCCCCCACATGAACTTTAGATGGAGAATTTATAGACATAAAAGCTAGCTCCCCTCCCCCCACTTCTTTTTAAACAATCAGTAGATGGAATCAGTCCGAAGACTCATTAAGGCAAAAGTGTTTCTTTTTCCATTCTTCTCATTCATATCTGCTCTCCATTTGCTCCATGGTTTAATTTACCGTTACTTGCTGTCTCCTCACACTGAATACTCCATCTCCTACCTCACGCCTTTACCCTGGTCATTCCTCATGTTTAGAAATGCTCTGCTTCCTCATTTCTACCCCCTAGACTCTCTGACTTCCTCCAAGCCTGAGTTCAAAGATGACCTTCTGTAGGAACCATTTCCTGGCTACCCTTCCCAACCCCTGTGCAACTGCCAGCACTCACGTCTCCTTCAAGGGCCACTTCCCACATGTTTTATATCTTTTATTTACAGATTTTGGTACCATTTATCCCTCTCATTAGAATGTGAGCCCCTGGGGGACAGAGACTGTTTTATGCTTTCTATTTCTAACCCAAACAAGTAACACAGTACTTGGCACATGCTAAGTGTTTTAAGAAACATTATCTATCGTGTTTTTTAAATCTCAGAAAAAATACAAAATTTTAATGTAATTTAACCAAAAAGCAACATTCTCTCCCCCTGCACTCCCCCCACCCCAAATAGCATATTCATTTAAGCAACTTTGCTAAAAGGTTCACGCAGCTAGTTTCATTTAGGCAGCCAGAGGGTATGATGGATAGATTGCTGGGCCTGGAGTCAGGATGATGTAAGTTCAAATCCACCTTTAGACATTTTCTATTGGTGTGATCCTGGCAAAATCACTTAGCCTTTGTTTGCCTCTGTTTCCTCATTTGTAAAAAGCAGGGGTTGCCATGAGGTTGTTGAGTTATTTCAGTCATGCCTGATTCTTCATGACCCCATTTGGGGTTTTCTTGGCAAAGATACTGGAGTGGTTTAGTATTTCCTCTAACTCATTTTATAGATAAGAAACTAAGAAAAACAATTCTAATTGACTTGCCCCAGATCATAAATCTAATAAGTGTTTGAGGCCAGGTTTCAACTCAGGAAGATGAGTCTTCCTGACTCCAGGCCCTATCCTATACTCTATCCACTACACCACCTAGCTGCCCTATTGTGAGGATCAAATGAAATAAAAAAATAATAAAGTACTTAGCACAGTGCCTGATATATAATAAATCCTGTATAAATTTCATCTATCATGATCATCATCATTTTGCCCTTTGATGGTAAACATTTTAAATCACATCATGTCTGCATATCTCTGCCAAATGACTGGCATGGGTACTTCATTTCTATATTAATTATAATTAACAAAGGGAAGCAGCCAGATACAACAGAAGGAACAAATGGTTAGGAGATATAGCTTACCCTATACTCTCAGGTATAAACTTTTCTATCCCGTTGTAAACCAGCATGAGTTAACCCTAATTGGCTGTGAAGGTTTAGACAAGTCAGGTAATTACTCTAAGCCCAAAATTATAAATGGAAAACTCAATCCTTGGCATAATTAGCAGTTTCAGTCAATACTATTTCTTTGCTTTCTGTATACATAAAAACATTAACAAAAAGATAACATCAAATATAAAAATGATTTGGCCAGAGGATATTTTTTTAACCAATTCCAAGGACAGTTCCTGAGGGAATCTTTAAAAATGTACCCCCCTAGCTAGTCGTAGGTAATGTTAGCAGGACAGAACATTAAGGCATTCATTCACTTAGGCTCACCCTGTACCTAAGAACATTCCCTGCACCAAGCAATTGAGGCTGCTTGGGATCGAATGAAGCCAATTTTACTCCATAAGATAACGTGGGAATCATGAACAATTACCTAAATGAGAAAAAAAATCAAAATACCTTTCCTGGAAGTGTCTGGAAATGAGCTACTTGTATGACAGTCAATTCAATAAGAATCTATTAAGCTCCATTGTGTTCCAAGAGCTCTAAAGTGAAAAAGGGTCTTAGAGACCATCCAGTCCAATTCCATCAGTTTGCAGGTGAGGAAATGATGCACAGGAAGCTTTTAGGAAACTTGAATCTGACCTAGGATTCTAGCAAAGGCACAGAGATTAGAGCTAAAATGCATGTCTGGGAAACAGGAAAGAGGACAGTTTGTCTGGAAAATATCCTTCACAAGTAGAAAAAGAGTTGGAATCATCTTGAAAAACTGGGTTGCAATCAAGTGGTGAAGGTTTTTAAATATCTAATGGAGAAATTTATATTTTATCTTCAATGTGATAGGAAGAAAGAGAAACTTGAGTGAGGTCACATGTTCAAATGTGACCTAGGCAAGTTAGTCAACCCTGTTTGCTTCATTTTCATCATCTATAAAATGAGTTGGAGAAGGAAATGGCAACCAAGAAAACCCCCAAAGGAGTCCTAGATGGTCAGAAATGAAATGACTAAACAACAAAAATGAGCTAGGCAGATTCCTGGTGGCAATACTCTGGGGAGCACCAGACATAGAATGGAATGATGTAAACAGAATTGCATTGGTCAGAGCCATGACTACAAACATCTCATAGAGTCATCCAGTATATACTCCTGACAGCTGAGAAGCTGAGAGGAGATAAGCATGGGACCCAGGAAGGAGTTAGGCTTCATGATCTGATATTGCCAGATGCAATTAACCTTTTGCAATTTACTAGAATAAGGACGTCAGCTGACATGGGAAATCAGTCTCTGGCTGACATCGTTATCCACAAATGCCCAGAAAGGTTATCTAGCATCTGCTAAGGGTGTGTGTCTTCAATTCAAAAACTGATATAAGACCATGAAGCTAAGCAGTTCTGACACTAGAGTACATGAGATTCTCTCCTTTGATCAAGTACTCCCCTGTTGAGCATTTACAGTCCAGACCTGAACAACCTTTATTATAATTCACTCTATGTTTCCACTATGGTATAGATAAATTGGCTTCTTTGCTATTCTCCATGCTTGACACCTGGTCATCTTCCATATCTATGACTGCACTGTCTATCCCTGATACCTGAAATTCACTCTCTTCTCACTTCTGTCTCTTACACAACTTCCTTTCTTCCTTTAAAGCTAGAGCTAAACCACAAGCTCATACACGTAGTTTTTTCTTTATTTCCCTTTCCAGGTTCTTGTGACCCTACCTTCAGATTCTCCTCTTTATTCTGGATGTACATATGTTGTTTCCCTCATACAATGTAAATCAGGGAAAGCTATATAATTTATTTCCACTAGTATCCTCCTCTCCCATCCCCCACTTTCAAGAACATAGTGGTGGGTTAATAAATGTGTGTTGAACTTAATTGAATAAATGGAATTAGACATAATAAAAAGTAAACATTAAACATATTGTTTATTCATTCTGTCTCCATGAAAACACATGACCCTATAGACCCATTTAAATTGAGACTTTTCTAAGTGAAAGAATAGAACAAATCACATTAATTCCAAAATTAATATTGATAACTGAAACTTTTATAACCTGGCCCTTTCTACCTTTTCAATTTTCTTACATTTTACACCATCATAGTTCTTGTTTCATACATTGGTCACAATCTATTCTATTCCTGTAGCTTAATTTGCTTAGCCAGTCTATGACCAATGGGCATCATAGGAGCTGTTCTGCAAATTTGTATTCGTAGAAAGTTGCCCGAGGTTAGAGATTGAGTGTCCTGTCCAGGATCATGCAGCTATTCTGTCAGAGGTAGTAAATGAACTCAAGTCTTGAGAATACTCTCTTTACTATGCTTTCTCTTTTTAAAATTTGTATAGTTTTATTGTTCTTTTTATGTATTTATAATGTCTTGATTATAGAGGGAAAAAGAAAACATGAGTAAAGAGTATAGCATAAACACTTCTAACAGTTGCTGGAAAAATAAAGAAATATCACATATAGGGAAATTAACAAAGAAAAGGTTCATGATATGAAAAAATAAAAAGAAACACTAACGATTAAAAATGCAGTGACCAGCCCAAACACTTTGGGTCTTGGCTATATCTGTCCAAATTGATTTTTGGAGTATGTGCTATCTCTTGCTTACCTTCACGATCACTGTGACAGTGGCAATGCCTGGAGGCATGGTTCCTCCAATATCAAAAGCTTCCACAAGAAAAGTGATGTAGGCTTCATTTTCTGGAAAGGATTCATAATCCAAACTCTTCAACAGAGATAATTCCCCTGTGAAGGGGTGCAGGGCAAATAAGTGTTTCACTTCTGGGCTTCGGATCCGGTAGGAAACATTGGCACCAAGGTCAACATCAGTTGCCTGTCATGAGACAATAAAATAAGGTTTAGATTGGGGGAGTTCTATGTGACTAAACAGATGCAGGATCAAGTTAAAGAAGGCTGTGGACTTCTCAAAATTTATACACATTCCTTCATTCAGCCATTCATTCATTCATTCATTCAACAAACATTCATTAATCGACAACTTAATATGTGCCAGGTGCTGTGCTAGATGTTGAGTACACCAACGATAACAATAATGACAAAATAGTCCCTTCCCTAAAGGAATGACATAATATAATTTTGGAGAGAGAAAAAATACATATACTTACAAGGGTGCTGTTAAGGACAAAGTTAAACTAACAAATAAAGGACAATAACAAAAACAAACAAACAAACAAAACTAATGGAAAACACATTAAGGATAAAACTTTCAGGCTTTATTTGTTTGTTTGTTTTTTTTGCTTTTTGGAGGGCAATTGGGGTTTACTTGTCCAAGGTCACATGGGTAGTATGTATTAAGTGTCTGAGGCCAGATTTGAACTCAGGTCCTCCTGATTCCAGGGCTGGTGTTCTGTTTACTGTGCCACCTAGCCTCCTCCTTCATCTTCTCTTTCAAAATGTAAAATTCCATTTTAAAATAATATGTTCAATTAAATTCCACATACCATCATTAAATGCCCTCTTTATGCCAGAGATTAGAGATAAAAAAGCATAAAGGAAATGACCTGCCCTCAAGGACCTTACATTACAAGGGATGAAGGAAGAGTCATGTACATAGACAGGTAAAAAAAAAATATATTCAAAAGAAATATAAAATAATTAAGAAAGTAGGGCCCTTAGAAAAGGTATATTGTAGGAGGTAGGATTTGGGCTGAACTTTAAAGGGATGTATGGAATCCAAGAGGGAGAAGCAACTACAGAGAAAAAGACATCTATATTGTGTTCCCTCAAATTCCAATTCAACAAATCTGAGAACAGGTTTCTACAAAGAATAAACTGGAATAAATAAATATTCTAATAAGTACAAACATATGTGTGTTAGGATGTAAGTAATCTCTTTACTACTATGAATTGTTTCATTCTTTGTATTTTGATGCCCACAGTGAATGGTATGTAGTAGGTGATTAATGACTAAGCATTGATTGACTGACATAGCCTATCTTCAAACTTTTATCCTACCACATTACTATTTAAATAAATAAATATTTTTATTTAAAATTTAAATTAATTTTTAAAATTACAAAAATAAAAAGTACATTTTAAAAATTAAATAAACTTAAAGAAGAAAAATGATTTATGGACACACTGAATGTGGCCTTCCTTTAACATACCTCTATTTGAAGGAAAATAGTTCCTACTGGGAGATTCTCTTCCACAACAACTGTGTAGGTAGAGTTGGTAAAAACAGGGCTATTGTCATCGATATCTAAGACCCTTATTGCCAGGGTCAATGTTGAATGCCGAGGATGTACCGCACCATCTGTTGCTATCACAACCAGCTCGTAGTAGTCTCTTACTTCCCGGTTAAGCTTAACTCTTGTGTAAATGGTTCCATTTGAAGTGATCCAAAAAAGATTGTTGAAGTTTCCTAGACTATAGTGTACTTGACCATTTATGCCAGCATCTGGATCTGTGGCCTGGAGGAAATAAGAAACAAAGAGATTAAAATAACTTCATGAATTATAAATTACTTATAAATTATAAGAAAATACTTTAATATAATATTATATATATTACATTTAGGAAAATGCTAATTTTCAATTATTTTATTCCTGATTGGAAGTCCATTGGGCTGTTATTTTTGTTCAATAATTTCAGTTGTGTCTGACTCTTTATGATCTTATTTTGGCTTTTCTTGGCAAAGATATTAGACTGTTTTCCATTTCCTTCTCCAGTTCATTTTACAGATAAGAAAACTGAGTCAAACAGGGTTGAGTCATTTGCCCAGAATCACACATCTATTAAGTGTTTGTGGCCAAATTTGAACTCAGGTCTTCCTGACTGCAGGCACAGAATTCTGTATACTTTGCCTCCTAGCTACTTTCCCACCACCGATTGGAATGATATCTTTGACCCATTCTCTGAGCTTTTTTGGTTTGTCCCTCCTTAGGAAACTTGATGACCCTGACCAAAGGGTCTTGAGATATTAATGCCAGACACTGGAGACAAAAGATCAGCTTAGCTTACTTCAATTCAGAAGCCTCAAATGCATGAGATTCACTAGTTTCTGCCTCCCCCAGTCCCAGCAATTATAGATGTGTGTCACCACACATGGAGAGAGGGAGAGAGAGAGAGAGAGAGAGAGAGAGAGAGAGAATGATAGAGGGAGAGAAAAAGGAAAGAAAGAAAGAAAGAAAGGGAGGAAGGAAGGAAGGAAGAGAAAGAAAGGGAATGTATGGTTATATTTAATGGAACACAGATGAACCATTATTCATGTACTTAATTTTTAGAAATACACCTAAATACCATTCCAATTACTCATCACAAAAACAAAACAAAATAATAGGTTGAATATTGAATGACCCTATTGTTGAATTTCATTGTTCAGGGATAATGATGATTTGTGATTGTCATTAAGCTAAATTGTTCATTCTTCACTATCTATCTAAATACTTATTCTACTGTCTTTGCTTCTCAGTGTGTGTCACCATCAGAATTAGGGAATGCAATATTCTAAAAGGACCCTGTAAACCTCAACGCACTAAACAAATGAAAGTCCAATGAATTTCACAGTTGTATGGGGCTTTAATGGCTGTTCGGTACAAATTATCCTCAAAAATAAAATTTTGCTTCAACATACCCAAGGAGTGACCATCCTTTGCCCCAATTCCAATAAAGGGAGCTCTCTAGTGTAGCTCACTTCAGAATAGCACTAACTGGTAGGGCATTTTTCTTTATATCAAGTCTATAATTTCCTCTTTGCAGCTTCTCTCCATTCCTCCTGGAATTGCCTTCCCTCTGATCAAGCAGAATAAATCCAATCTCTTTCTTTAACAAACTATATGCCATATAGACTAAATTTGATGAAAGCAAGGATCATCTCATATCACTCCTCTCCTAAAACAGGTCTCATCTCTAATATAGCTATAAGATGATGAAGTTTTGATGACAGGAGTTTAGTTTAGTTATCAAATAATAGAAAGATTGCAATGTATACCAGAAGGAGTATTAACACACATGAAATCACTGATCCCTAAAATATGGAAGTATTCATTGATAATTTTCATCAGTGAGTGAATATATTGTAATAATAATGGTTTGTAAAGTAGCTTTAAGGTAATCGGCATTAGACTATATGCCATGGGAAACAAAGCACATTATCAAAAAATATATCCCACTGCTTTTTTATTGTAAATGTTTGAAAAACAGCTGAAATGGGAAGAGCCATAATTTACTATTGAAACAAACCTTTCCAGACAATACTTACAGTGATTTATTCAAGGAAATTCACTTTCTGCCTTTGATCTCTCCCTCTTCAATTTTGGAGCTATCTAGGCTCCAACATATTTATGCATCTATTTTCCATGCAATTTCCCTGTAAGCTTAATGTAAAGAGAAAATCCTCAAGATTAAAGCAATTTTTATCTTTATGGGATTACCAAATGTCTTTTTAAGGAACAATAAAGCTTGTTTTTGAGGTATCTTCCTAGGAAGAACTCTCCATGGTTCTGTTCCTAAATGTTGAGCTTTTTCTGCAAGAGTATCCTATTAACATTTGGTGATGATTGTCTGGTTATTCTATTTGGCTATCCTGTATATTAAAGGGAAATGTCATGGAACAAAGGAAGTGAAGGAAGATGAAGGGAAGAAAGAAGCATAGACAGAAACTAAAGTAGAGATAAGGGAAAAGGAAGGAAAGGGTTTATAAGAATATATGAGAACTATAGAAAGCTGTCTTTTTCAAACAGCTTCTTAGTTCTGACCTATATCATAACACTTTATTGCATTAGTGGGAGAAAACTGGGAGATCTGGTTCTGTCCTGTTTAGATCCAAAATTTTCCATTTCCCTTCTTATTATCCCTCCCATCAATACACTTTCTTTCTTTTTTTTAATTTTTTTTAATTTTAAACAAATGTTTATTAACTTCTGGTTTACATCATTCATTTCTGCCAGATTTTGAGTTACAATTTTTCCACATTTTTCCCCTACCCACCACCCCAGAATAGCAGTCCCACAAGATAGCCCCTCATCCAATCTGCTCTCTCCCATATCTTCTCCTATACCCCATTTGACTTTTCCATTAGGGCAAGGAGAATCTTGCCCCGATGCCTGCACATCTTATCTCTCAATTACATGCAAAATAGTATTAATAATAGTATTTATATATATTTGAAACATTTAATTTTAAAACTTTGAATTTCAGATCCATTCCCTTCCTCCCTTGTCACGCACTCTCTCCGGAAAGATAAGCAATTCAGTATGTGTTGTACATGTAGACCTATGCAAAACATTACCATAGTAGGTATAGTTCCCTCCCACCCATCCCAGCCCCCACTTGGTCCAATCACTACTTTGATCTTTTCTCTCTTCGAAAGTGGTTACTTCCAACCTCCCCTCCCCCCAGAATGCTCTCCCTTCCATCATCTTCCCTCCCATTCCCCTTAGCCCTACTCTCCTGCAGGGAGAGAAAACCCATTTAGTATGTATGTCATTATCTCCCTGAGCCAAACTCAATGAGAATATGTTTTTTTTTTAAACAAATGCTTTATTAACTTCTGTTTTACATCAATCATTTCCGCCAGATTTTGAGTTACAATCATTTTCGTCCTGTTTTTCCCCTACCCAACCTCCCAGAATAGCAGTCCCACAAGATATCGCTTCCTCCAATCTGCTCTCTCCCATACCTTCTCCCATACCCCCTTCAACTTTTCCATTAGAGGAAGGTGAATCTTTGTGTCCTAATGCCTGCACATCTTATCTCCCAATTATAAGCAAAAGAGTATTGATAATAGTATTTACATATATTTGAAACATTTAATGTTAAGACCTCGAATTTCAGATCCATTTCCTTCCTCCCTTGTCACCCATTCCCTCTGGGGAGATAAGTAATTCAGTATATGTTGTACATGTCTAGCTATGCAAAACATTATCATAGTAGATATATTGTACAAGGCTGCTTATAATTCCCTCCCACTCATCCCACCCCCCACCTGGTCCATTCCCTACATGATCTTGTCCCTCTTCTAGAGTGGGTACTTCCAACCTCCCCTCCCCACAAGGATGCCCCCCCCCCATCAATCATCCCTCCTCTCATCCCCCTTCCCCCTATCCTGCTGCAGGTTGAGATATCCCATTTAGTATGTATGTCCTTCTCTCCCTGAACCAAATTCAATGAGAATGTGGATTTGCCTTTTTTTTCCCTTCCTATTCTCCCCCTCCCTTGCAACCACTTCCCCTTGCTTCTTCTACATGAGATAGTTTACCCTACCCTGTCTTTCCCCATCTCCTTTTGCCTCTTTCCTCTCTCACCTCATAATTTCATCCCTTGAGTATTCTCCCTTCCCAACAAATTCAACCTATGCCCTCTATCCATATACACACACATTCACATATGTATTCATATGACCACACACCCTTCTTCCATTATTTTCATAGTGAGAAAGATATCATCACTCACAGTTATTGTTTTTCCCCAATAGGAATGTAAATAGTTCAACTTTGATAAGTTCCTTTTGATTTCTTTTCCCTGATTACCTTCTCAGGCATCTCTTGCTTCTTGTGTCTGGATGTCAAATTTTCTATTCAATTCTGGTTTTTTCTTCAAGAGTGCTTGAAAGTCCTCTATTCCACTGAATGACCATATTTTCCCCTGAAACAAAATACTCAGTTTTGCTGGGTAGGTGACCCTTGGGTTCATTCACAGTTCTTTTGCCCTCTGGAATATCATATTCCATGCCCTTCCAACCCTCAGTGTAGAAGCTGCCAGGTCCTGGGCTATTCTGATTGTGTTTCCCCAATATTGAAATTGTTTCTTCCTGGCTGCTTGGAGTATTTTCTCCTTGATCTGGGGATTCTGGAACCTGGCTATAATATTCCTGGGAGTTTTCTTTTTGGGATCTTTTTCAGGAGGTGATCGGTGGATTCTTTCAACCTCTATTTTGCCCTCTGGATCTAAAACATCAGGGCAATTTTCCTTGAGAATTTCTTGAAGGGTGATTTCTAGGTTCTTTCTTCGATCATGGCTTTCAGGTAGTCCAATAATTTTTAAATTGTCTCTCCTGGATCTATTTTCCAGGTCAGTGGTTTTTCCCATGAGATATTTCACATTGCCTTCTAATCTTTCATTTGTTTGGATCTGCTTAAGAGCATCTTGATTTCCCATAAAGTCATTAGCTTCCATTTGTTCCAGTCTAACTCTGAAGGAATGAATCTCCTCAGTGAACTTCTGAGATTCTTTTTCCATCTGGCAAATTCGACTTTTTAAGGCATTCTTCTCCTCATTGCCTTTCTGAGCCTCTTTTGCCATTTGAGTTAGTCTATTTTTTAAGGTGTTATTTTCCTCAGTCAGGCTGTTGACTGTCATTTCATACTTTTCCTTCATCCTTCTCCTTTCTCTTCCCAATTTTTCCTCCACTTCTCTTATTTGATTTTAAAAACCCTTCTTAAGTTCCTCTATCGCCTGTAACCCACTCATATTTTCATCTGGGGCTTTTCGTGCAGGATTTCTGACCTAACAGTGCTCCTCCTATTCCATGCTTTGATCGTCTTTGCCCCCCAAATAAGAGTCTAATGTTGTGTTTTTCTGTTTATTTTGTTTTCTTTGCCTAGGCATGTTGCCATTTAATTACTTGACTTTTTGGCTTGTTGCCATCATAGGCCTCTGCCAGCAGACAGGGGAGATTCTGTCCCAAATTTTTGGGTCTTCATAGCTTCCGGAGCTATTAGTTGGGTGGCCTCTGTGGAGCCTCCACAGGCTATGGCAAGCTGGATACCCACCCCCTGACCTTCCCCCCACACAGCAATCCAGATCCAGGAAAGTTAAGCAAGAGCGATTAACCCCCAAGACTGATCGCTGGATCTCCCTACAGTTCGCAGACCAGGAGCTGAAGCTGTCACTGAAGCTGCAAAATGGCATTTGTGCCATATCTCCTCAGCCACTTCTCACCCCCAGGGGAAGAAGCCTGACGTGTTCCCCAAATACTGGTCCCAAAGTCCAAAGGACACTAACCTCTCACTTTGTCCTAGGCATATCTGTGTTGATAATTCTGGAATCACCACAGCTGAAGGCGTTATGGGGTCCCTCCAGCCAGCTGCTGGCCTGGCCACCCTGGGGATAAACTGTGATGCGGGCCTGGGTTCAGCTCCCAGTGCACTGCGCTGTCAGTTCCCAGCTAGCTGTGCTGGCCATTCCCTGCTGGACTGCTGGGCTGTCCTCAGAGGGAGGTTAGCTTCTCTGTGTTGTTCTGTGGGTGCTGGAGCTCCAGAAGTTGTCCTGAGTTTCCCTTTTACATGGTTTGGACATGGTATGGGGGAGAGTGCCTTGGAAGTGCAGTTTCTACTCCACCATCTTGTCTCTGGCCCCACTTTCATTCTAAACCATGTGCATAAGGATGCTTACATATGATGTATTTTCTTTGCAAGTTGCCTTTTATTCAATTCGATTTTTTTTTACTAGATACATTTCTACATAAAATCTAGAGAGAGCAGTTTAATGGGCTAATCAACTCTAAGTTCCATCAAGGTAATGACCATACCTTCTCCATCTATTTCTTTCATCCTCTATGCAAAACACATTTAGGAATTGTTCATTGAGAGGTGACATGGCATACTCCATAGAAAGCTGGCCTCTGAGCCATGAAGAGCCATGTCCAAGTCTTCTGCCAAATACTGATTAGGCAACCCTGGTCATGTCAGTTTGTCTCATAGTGATTTAAGCATTGCTCCAAAATTGTAGAACTTTCAAAGAGGGTGCTGACCTGCATTGAAAGAAGATATTTCTCATTGGGAGCTTCTTAGACCAGTGAAATCACCAGTCCCTATGCCTATCATGAATTGATACAGGAGTTATTCTCTGTGCACAGACATAGGTATAACATGTATGCTTCTTGGTGATAAAATGATGAAAAGATGGTGATTGTCTAATGATGGCAAATATAGAAAAGAGAAAGAGGACCCAGAGAATTATACAAACCACTGCTGATCATTTCTAGGAACTATAATCAATTTACCAAAAGATCTGTAAGTTCATACATGAGTTATCCCTCCACTAATTCTGACCAAAACATTTTGATACAGTTAGCCAATGGTCTTTTTGAGTTTCTAAGGTCAAAAGCAGCCTCTTCCAGTAGCCAAGTTGGCATTGATTAACCTCTCTGAATGCCATGAGACAGGCAGTAGCACAAGAGACATCATTGACCTGGAACTTGGAACATATCACTTGGTAGGATTGGTAGAATTTGACATTGTAAATGCTCTTCTATCATAACCTTCAGGAATGAAGGTGGGTAACTTCAAGTATGTGGGATAGAAACAGAGAAGGAACATGGAAGAATTAGTTTATATTTCACTGAAAACTTGAAACTCTATAATTATTATGAACCAAATAGAGATTGGCTCAAATAAATATTCTCCCAATAGAAAAATTCTGATAAGTAATTACTCTCATTTGAAACTCAACTAACTGGAATATAAAATAACATCAGTTGTTATTCAAGAGCATCCCCTATCGAAAGGCACAATGTTGTATTCCTTCAAAATAACTGGAATCCATCTTAACAGCTGTGAAATGATAATTATGTGTAACTGATGCCAAGGAGTGGGAGAAAAACAAGGAACTTGGCTGGCTAATTTTGTAGATGTTGAGCCAAAAACACATGGCTTGTGTAATTTCTGCAAGTATGATAAAGCCACTTCATCCACTTTCAAAGACCATAGTGTATTACATTGACATTGTGAACACAATGTACAATCATGGGTTAGACCGTTAGAGTCAGATAATTTTAAGTAGTGATATACAATTATCAAGTAACAGTATTATAGATATTGGAAAGAGGGCCTATTAAGAAGTATCTTGGCCTTAAAGTCTCTGCCCTAGTATTGGTTCATGGTTTCCTACATTTTATGCTAGAAAGGACCTTAGGGCCAACTCCTTCAATTTGCAAATGAGAACATAAACTTAGAGAAGAAGTGACGTGATTTTCCTAAAGTTATCTGGGCAGATGTGGGATGCTAACTCATGTTTTCTAACTTAAGTCAAGAACCTTCTTCATTGCACCATGTTTAAAATTCCATCATTAGTGCTTCATTTCTTTTTGTCTTTGTGGGGGTGGTCAGAAGACTCTACTAAAGACCCCTTAAGGACATGTTATAAAGTTATTAGCTTATTGCATACCTGAGTTATGTTAACAACTAGATGAAAATAAGCTCTTTTTAGGAAAATTACATGATCCATACATGGTGGAGAGTGATGGGGCAGAAATTCTAGGTGAAGAAAAGGAAGACTCTAAACAGAAATGGGGAGAGGTAGTTCAAGAAATTGCCTTCTTCCACTTCATAATCTTTCTTGGGTTCTGCCTTGATAAGAAATAATTGCATTAATCCACATAGCCAAACAATTAGTCAGTCAGTTGAGAAGGGAGAAGAAGCAAGAAAAACTAGTAGCATGATGAAATTAAATGGCTTATCAAGTGATATACTAGGCTAAAATGGCTTATCAAGTGATATACTAGGTTAAAAGATAGAGCCAACTATTAAAACAATGCCCTCAACATCTCTGGGCTTTAGCGTCCATGGATATAAAATAAGGAAATTAAATGACATGATTGGTAAGGTTATTATATCTTGGGCTTTCTATGTTCTGTGTTCTCAGGCACTCTTCCACTTTGACATTCCATGTTCTAAAGTCCCTTAAAGCTCATGTATTCTTTGATCTACATTCTAAGTTCCCTTCTAGCTGAGAACTTTTTATTCTATGTTAGAGATCCCTCTAAAATTCAGCATCCTATAGCCAAAGGTTCCCATTGGCTCTAATAGTCTATGTTCTAAGGTTTATTATGACTGAAATTTTATGGTCCAAGATGTCTCCTAGATCTGCTATTTGACATATGAAGTTTTGTCAGTATCTAATGGGTACCTCCAAGTTTGAATGTCCTATGATCTAAGACAAGGTTCTAAAACTTTATCTAAGAGCAATGCTTCCCTTTTAAAATAAGGTAGGTCTCCAAAGAGTTCTTGTTTACGTGGCTTGCATTGGTCAATATTTGTTGCATTAGAAATAAAAATTGACAGTTTAAAATACTGATTAAATCAAGTAAAATAAAAGTAATAAACCATGACCTGTTAACATAAAGTAACACATTTTAATGAAAAATGACTTTTCCAAAACAAATAATAATAATAATGAGGAGAATGGCATTACTTCATGTATTTTTGCAAATCTCATCAATTTCTAGCTTAAGGAAAGAAAACTGCTTCAGCATTCATTTATTACACACTGTTTTGATCAAAATATACAAAGGAAAACTGTTCACACACATTTATGTAGTTAGAAAAGGGAGGCATATCTTAACAGGCAAATAATGTTATAGTATTATTATCAAAATTGTTCTGCTCTTGAGCATCTGCCCAAAGAACCTTGGAGACATTTGGGTTCACAGAATATACTTTGAGCATAGCTGATCTATAATACATTCCACCCCTGCAACTCTGTTTTAAGACCCAATCTAGCTTTGATATTCTATATTTGATGATGTCTATGACCCTAAACATCTATGAAGAAAGTTTAGTCAAATTTATTTAGCTGTAGACCTTTTTATGATCCTTGATACAAGCATGTTGTGTCTATTTTGACCAAATTGTATTCTTTCATTTTCATAGATCACTTTAAATCCTTGAATATTATTGATCAAGTTGGCCTAAATTTCTTTTTTATAGTATCACTATCAGGTTACTACCTACTTGAGTTTTTGCTTGATTCTGTCTATCCTGGGGGAAGGTAGTATCACAGACTTTTGGGGGCTCTTCTACCATCTCTTCTTCTATCACGTTGATAAATATATTTTCTAAAATATAATCATAGTTTGCTGACTAATTAATATCAACTAATAATCCATGGGAGAAACAAATCAAAGATGGATTATTTGTTGTTGTTGAGTTGTTTCGGTCACATCTGATGCTTTGTCGTCCCATTTGCCATATTCTTGGCAAAGATACTTGAGTTGTTTGCCATTTCCCTCTCCAGTTGATTTTACAGATGAGAAATAGAGACAAAGACGGTTAAGTGACTTTCCCAGGGTTACATAGCTAATAGGTGCCTGAAATCCTATTTGAACTAAAAAGATAGGTCCTCTGACACCCAGTCCACTCTATCCACAGCCTCATGTAGCTGCCTATGGGGGCTTATTTATTTTAGCATTAATCAACCTGTCCTGCCTTCTGTCTTTCAGATTAGGCCATATATTTCTGAGAAAACATAGTAGTCATCTTCTTGGGATCCAATATTCCAGTAGAAATTTAAGTTGGAAGAGAATTCTAGAAAATATGCACATAGTCATTCATTTAAAAAAAGAGATAACTCATGAAGTTTCTACTATATGCCAGATACTGAGTTAATCATTGTTAGGTTACAGAATAGAGCAAATTCTCATGCTAAGAATATCAGAATATTCAGCTCTAATGAAGCAACCTTTAAGAGTGTTTATTATGTTTATTGATATTGTGTTATATGTGGAGGATCAAAAGAAAAAAAAAAGAACCAATCTGTATCTTCAGGGAGACTTTATCCCACTGGGAGGATGCAAGCATAGACTAGAATATGAGCAAAGGGGGCCTCAAAGTTGGTCTTAGGATGATGAGAAAGTGGGAATCCATAGAGAAGTCACTTGCCCATAATGTTCCATAACATAAATTCCCATAATGTTTTAGTTTTGACCCAATTCTTTCCACACTTTCCATAACTCCTGAGACATGAAGAATAAGTTCAATCCTATTTTTAAAGGCTGATCATTCAATTATTTTCAATAGCTAGTAAGGATTTTCAATCCATCTGGGTTAAATACAAATGATCACTTTTTTCTGCCCATGTGTGTCATGGAGCGACTAGGTGATTCAGTGAATAGAGCTCTGAGCCTAGAATCAGGAAGTCTCATTTCCCTGAGTTCAAATCTAGTCTCAGACATATACTAGCTGTGTGACTCTGGGCAAGTCACTTGACCCTATTTGCTTTAGTTTCCTTATCTATAAAATGAACTAGAGAAAGAAATGGCAAACCACCCCAATATCTCTGCCAAGAAGACCTCAAATAGTATCATGGAGAGTCAGTCACATCTCAAAAACAACTGAATAACATGCCATGCTTTCCATACACTTTTTCACTTTACTATCCTTCTCCATATCCTTTCTAGTTTTGCAGTTTGATATAGGTTGTAAGAGTGAGGCACATGAGATGTGGGCCCTGAACACAGCCTTCATGTGTCACACCCTAACCCATCTTTTATCCTCTAGTAAAGGAATTAATTCTTATTAGGAGTACATTTTTTTCTTTCCATCTGTTTATCATGACTTACAGAACCTCAAAGCTAGAAGGGTCCTTAGAAACAATTGGGTACAAGTCATAATTGAACAAGTATTCCTTCTATAATATCTTCAAAATGTGGTTAGTTAACTTTTGCCTGAATATTGATGCTAAGGCATGAAACGTTCATCCCTGCCCCCAAAGTGCTACATTCTACTTTTGGAGAACTTTAATTGCCAGGAATTTTTCTAGGTATCAAGTTTAGATCATCCTTAATGTAACTTCCAGTCATTTCTCCTAGTTATGCCCTCAGGAGCCAAGCAGAACAAGGCTACCTCTTTCACATGGTAGTGTTTTTGAGTCTTCTCTTACCCAAACTCTACTTTACTAGTTCCTTCACCCAATCCCCACAAGGCAGGAGGACATAATTATTCAGTGTTAAATTATGGGAATAGGGTACTTATATTTCTATAGTGACTGCTCTGAAAGGTTTAAGGCTCTAATTCACATCTTAGGGTAGGTTCTGAATGGATTTGATATGCTGGCATTTCTTCCTTTCTTGTAAATCTCAGCATTAATGAAAGAAACACTGAAGACTAAGTAAGTTGGGCAACAGGGACTGGGGGAGTGAGGCAATACGTTTTGTTTGCCTTTGCAAATGAATTTCCAGACATTTGGCAAGATAATCCAAAATAAAATCTTTTATCAGCAGTATTGTCAAAAAGTTTGTATTGATGCTTAATATCCAGCAAAGGTGCTCAGTGTGTGATGCTATAATGAAACCATTTATCTTCCTAGAAATCAATTAAAAGTTAATTAAAATTGTTAATAAGAAAATCACACATTTCCTTCCCTCTTGTAGTATATCAAAGCAATGAATAGCCATAGCTGCAACTTTATAATGCTCTGTCTGTAGTTAACTTGTCCTTGTAATCAACATCTTCCTATGAGGTCTGAATTGTGACTGCTGAGAGTGCAGCCACTTGTATTAGAAAGTAGGTTGGCCATCGCTGAGTAGATCAAAACCTTATTGGATGAGATATTGGAAAATCACCAGCCAAAGGCACTGGTAAAAAGCTTGTCTTGAGAAATCCAATGTGGGAGAGCCTATGGAGAAGAACACAATGATATTCTAGGGAAACAATAGTCTAAGTCAAAGTGGGTAGTAGGGACATACTCAGCAGAGAGGGTAGCAGCACCCCCCCATTTCTACAATTGATATCCATTCCACTGATTACTCATTATATTCTCAAAAAGGTTTACATAGCAAAGTCCTATTCATCACATAATAAATCATCCTTGATGTATAGCATAGACCGGTTTACATTGTCACCTCTTTTTCATTAATCACATATATATGACCATGTCTTTGGTTATATTAACTTGACAGAAAAAGAAAAGGGACATCTTAGGTGATGATTTTTTTTTAAATTGGTATTGCATTCTGTTACAGCAGCACCCCTATATTGGATTCCTCGAGAGATTAACTTCATAGCATCAACTTTGTCGATGCCTGGTCTTGTCACCTCCCTACAGGAAATATATGAAGAAGCATAGTGATTTTAGTGACATACGCCTCAAGTGTTTTTCCTTTCATCTGAATTATTTCTTTTTGTGGTGCCACATCCCTCTTCCTCTGTTTTTATTTTATTCTCATTTCCTTCAATCCTTTTCAACACATATCCTCTGCAGTGCCCAGGTTCTGTCAATTCCATTTTTTATATTTCTCAAATTCATTCCTTCTTCTCCACCCCCACTTTTTCTATATCAAGTACAGGCTCTCTATGTTCTACTTGAACTGAATTTCTCTGTAAAATCTGAAATTATCAGAAACTTGTGATTTGTAAACTTTCTTCTAGTGTCTGGGTCATGAAATTGCTCAGGATATTAAAACAAATCTCAATCTTATAAATTCAGCTATCAGGGCTGAGCAGAAGACAAGTAAAGTCTGTCTGTTTGGCCTGTTTGAAGACACCAACCTAATATGCTGTCCTTGCCAGATATATCAAAATCATGTCAAAAGATATCAAGCTAACATGCCATAGATATGGAGAATGTGCTAAAACACATCACAATGGGAACTTTCATCCTCAAAACAGGAAAAAATCTTCCTATTATTGGTAGCTTTGAATGATAGATGTTTTAATATAGTGGATAGAGTCCTGAATTTGGAGTCACAGTATAATCCTCAGTTCCAGAAATATACTTTGAACACCCAACCTATGACATTTCAGACTGTGGCTTTGGGCAAATATATTTATTTTCCTGGGTCTGAATGCCGTTAGCTGTAAGATGGGATGTGTGGACTGGGTGGCCTGTAAAGTTCCTTCCAGGACTAGTGAGCATTGTTCTTAAATATTTGTTGAATTTAAGTAAATGGAATTCAGTTATACTACTGCCTCCATTCAACCCCTAGAAACCTAGAAAACCTCTGGGGTGCAGAGTAGAACGAATATTACATTATAGTACCTTAGTATCCAAATGCAATTACTCTAAGAAGATGTTTAAGAACATGTCAGCTCACAATTGTGCTTGTAAATGTTTATCAGCTAACCGGGGAAAAATAAATGTGTGTGACATTTTCAATCTAATCTGCATTATTGTCACTTTTCTGTCACTTTCTAAGATCCAATCAATGAAACTATAAATCAAATCTTGATTTGTGATTGCCAATTTCTGAGATGTAAATGCTGACTGAAAATTTCACACTCAGATTTCATGAGCTGGTTCCATCTGGCTCTACCACACATGTGAGACCCTAACTCAATTCCCTGTACACTGGGTTCTATCTCTATAACCTTGTTTCCAAAGAAATTGAATCAGTTCTGTTCAGTCATGGTTCTTGAGGTTTTCTCAGACTCCCTTTCCTCGTGAATGGCTCTAAAGTGAGAGATGAAGGGGAAAATGTGCATTTAGATCCAACATTCTTCTCTGTGCTATTCTTCTCTTATTTCTGACTACCAGAAAGTAATGAGGAAAAACTGGGATCAGATGATTGTCCCTGGTTTTAGATATGATTTTTATCAGTTTAAGGAAAAATCTGTTTATACCAAAACATTCAAATATTTTAATAGAAATGAGTGTTATACTTTATAAGATTTGCAGTTTCACATGAAATCATCTTTTTTATTGTGCTATGCTAAGAATATGCTTGTTTTATTGCTTAAATTAAAGATAAAATAATTTTTAAAAATCTCACTGCAGATGGGGCAAAATCAAAATGGGAGCATAGAAGTAGGAAAATTCAATGAGCTCTCCCCATAACCACCTCAAATACCTATAAAATATAACTCTAATATTTTTTTAGAACTAAACAACCCACAAAGTGACAGAGAGAAACAAATCTCCCACTGAAGGCAGCCCAGTAGGCAGACAAGAAGGGTCCACCTCAGCATGCTGGGAGCTAAGCTCAGTCCCACATGAGCTTATGGTCTTAGCCCCATGGTGGCCCTGAACATCAGAGGCTGGAGTGGACTTCAGAAGACTGTATCACCAGCAGCTGTGGTGGTTTCCAGAATTATCAACCCATAAATGCCAAAGACAAAGTACAATGTCAGTATGGAACTCTGTTGCAACTGGGGGTGGGCTGGGAATGGAGGTGCAGTCCAGCCTCTGCCTCCACATGACTGCTTCAGAGCTCCTGGCCTGTGGATCCTAGGGGAACCAAGTAACTATTCAGAGGGAAATCACTCTTGCTTTAAACTGTTTGGATCTGGATCACTGTCTTGGGTGGAGGTACTGGGGGGTGTGACCAGTGAGCCAGAGTTTGTGGTGCTGGTAGAGAGGGCACCCAACTAATATCTCCAGTAGCTGTGAAAACCCCAGTGATTTGGGACAAGGCTCTCTTCTCTGGAAGCAGAGTTCTTCTGTGGCAAAGAGCTCAAAAGTCGGGTAATTGAGGGGCAACATGAGCAAGCAAAGGAAGCAAAGCGAGCACAGCAATCACACCTTAGATTCCTTTTTTAGAGACAAAAAGGATCAGAGTATGGAAAAGAAGGAAGACAGTGAAGTCAGAACACCAGCACCAAAAGCTTCCAAGAAAAATATGAATTGATTACATACATATATATGTCTATATAGGAGGGTATGTGGGGATATCAATACATATTTGACTGTGTATATATGTGTACAGGTATACATAGGCAGAAGGCACAGGATCAATTGAATAGGAAGGGATGATACTTACAAGGTGGAACTGGGAGGTGAGAGAGAAATATAATGAGAGGAGATAGGGAGAGACAGAATAGGGTAAATTATCTCATATAAAAGAGGTAGGAAAAAAATTGTTACAATGGAGCAGAAGAACAGGGACACAAAAGGGAATGGGTCATCATTGAATTTGGCTTAAGAAGGGAATAACATACACATTAAATTGGGTATCTTACCCTACAATAAAGTAGAGGGGAAGAGGATAAGAGGAGGGATGATAGAAGGGAGGGTGGGTTGGGGGGTAGGGAAGTTGGAACCACACACTTCTGAAAAGGGACGGTCAAAGTAGAAAATAGACCAATTGTGGGGTGGGATAGGATGGAGGGAAATATAATGAGTCTTTCACAATATATCTACCATGGAAATGTTTTCCGTAACTATATATGTACAACCTATATTAAATTGCTTATCTTCCCATTAAGGTTAAGTGATGAGGGAATAAGGGAAAGAATCTGGGATTCAAAGTTTTAAAATAAAATACTTTAAATATTATTGTTGTTATTGTTATTGTTGTTGTTATTATTATTATTATCATTTTTACATGCAACTGGGAAATAAGATATACAGCCACTGGGGCATGGAGATACATCTTGCTCCATCAGAAAGTTGGAGGAGGAATGGGGGAGGATAGAGGAGAGAGCAGGTTGGGGGAGGGGATATACAGTGGGATTTCTATAATGGGAGTGGTGGGTAGGTGAAAGATAGGGAGAAAATTTATAACTCAAAATCTTGTGGAAATGAATGTTGTAAACTAAAAATAAACATAAAATTTTAAAAAATTAAAAAATATCTTACTGCATTGAATATTAAAGTAAGATCATAGCAAAAAATTACCAGCAGAATCAATTAGGGTAGGGAAAATGTAATTGAAATAGGGAGTGTAAGTATTCAATACCTGCATTGTTTCAGACAGAGATATGCTTAGTCCCTACTTATGAAGAATAATCAGTTAATAACACCTATGAGCCACTGAAGTAATTAATCCCCACAACCACTCCCAAGATTTTATCTTAATTAATTCTTATATGATTCTTACATTATGAATAACAGCCATGGAATAACTAACTATATATCATTAGTATGAATATGCACATCAAAAATTTTATATTTACTTATTATTATGTTTTCTTGGGCCAATGTAGTCATGGCTTCATGAATTACTTCCTTTAGTCTGATCTTTTAAATACTAGACAACACTCTTGTTAGGGTTAGAATCAACTAATAAAACTTTTGATTTTACCAAAAGGTGACTAGATAAGCAGTTATAAAAGCTGTATAAATACTCCACTGTTCGGGGAAAAGCTATAGAGAATGGGGCTATGATCTTGACAGGAGGCCACAAGTTCTAATTCAAGTTCTAAATTCTAAGGTAATCAAAGTATCTGTAGATGATCACTGCCCTCCTACCATTCCTCCAAATCCCTCTCATTTAGAGATGCCCATTTTTCATTTCTGCTGCACATCCTTTGCCATCCCCTCAATCAATCATTGAGGAAGCAAAACCAAGCATGAAATAGCCCCTGCTCTTATAAAGCTTACAGCAACATCAGCATCTGTACTTTACTTCTCTTCGGCCTTATCTCTGTAAAATATTTTGGCTACTGACCAAATGCATGACCTACCACCCACCCCAGAATCATTGCTAATGACTTGGGTCAATACCAAGCAAGGATTAAGGACAGCTGTATTTGCCAGTCACATGTTCCTAGGGCCATGGCCACAGAAAGGTAACGGCATTTATCATTTCTTAGGAAAAAAAGGGACTGGTTCAAGGTACTAGTCCATTGTCAGCCAGTTCTGTTTGAAGCAACAAGGAAGAAAAAAGGTGTTTGTGGCCTGGTGCATCTTCCAAGGAAATGTCCTTTGACTTACGGTTATTCTTGCAAATGACTATAAGACCCTGTGGAGGCCAGTGATTTTGAGATGTTGCTCACCATGAAACTAGCCTTAGCCTGTGTGTTTGAGTAGATCCAATAATCAGAGAATATAGCTGTTATCATATACCTTGACAGATTTAATTAAACAGAAGCCAGCAATCCAAGGGTCAGTGATGGAACTATTGGTAGAGAGAAGGGAGTATGTAATAAATTTCTACATATTTGCATGCACACAAATACATGTGTGTATGTGTACACACATGCATGTACACACATATACTCACAGATATATATCTACCTATATGTGGGGAGAGATTAACAAGTAGCTAGGTGGTCTGAAAGGTTTATGGGAAATCTTTTCATGACTTGGGAGAACTGATTACATCAATAGGCAGTTTGCAAACATTTGCAAATTTGAAGAGTTGTAAGAAAATGTGGATGATACCTAGATCAAGGCCCTCCAAAGAAGAGTAAGGGAAGAATGAGATTGAAGGGCAGAAATGACACCCTACTAATCAACAACTTCCTTTAGACTAGACACCATGTTCTATCCGTATCATGTTTCTCCTCAGTGTCTAGTAGAGTGCTCTAAACACAGCAAATAAGAGCAGATACGGAGTATGTTTTTCTGTTATTTGCATATTCAGTGCTTGGTATATGTTAGATATTTCATAAATGGTGACTCATCATTATTTTAACTTTCGTCGCTATGGTTATTATTGTTTTGGAATAGATCACAGGATCATAGATTGAAATCTGGAAAGGATCTTTAAGGTCACTGATAAGCATTTCTCAAAAACTGATTTCACACTGTTGTTGTTTGCTTGTTCAGTTGTGTCCAACACTGTGACCCACAGGCAAGCCGGGCCCTTCCCTCCTCCACTAGCTCTCAAAGTCTGTCCAACTTCCTGTTAACTGCTTCTATAACACTCTATCCATCTCATTTCTCCTCTCCCCTTTTCCTTTCGCCTTCAATCTTTCCCAACATTAGGGTCTTTTCAAGAGTCCCGTCTTTTTATTATGTGGCCAAAGTATTTAAGTTTCAATTTCAGTATTTGCCCTTCCAGTGAACAGTCTGAATTCATTTCTTTACTTTTTTTTTTTTTTTTGCTTTTTGGAGGGCAATTGGGGTTAAGTAACTTGCCCAAGGTCACACAGGTAGGTTTTTGTTTGTGTGTGCATTAAGTGTCTGAGGCCGGATCTGAACTCAGGGTCAACGTTCTGTCTACTTCTGACTCCAGGGTCGACGTTCTACTCACTGCGCCAACTAGCCGCCCCCTGAATTCATTTCTTTAAATATGGACTGATTTGATCTGTTTAAGTGATTCTGTAATTCTTCTTCCCCAGCACCACCATTCAAATATGTTGATCCTATAGCATTCAGCTATCCTTGTAGGCCAACACTCACAGCCATACATTTATACTGAGAAAAAAAAAAAACAAACAAAAAAACACCCTAAAATATAGCTTTGAATATACAGACCTATGTTGACAAAGTGATGTCTCCGCTTTTTAGTATGCTGCCAAAATTTGCCATAGCTTTCCTTCCAAGGACAAAGCATCTTTCAATTTCATGGCTGCAGTCACCATCTACTGTGATCTTTGAGCCCAAAGATATATAATCTGACACTGCTTTTGTTTCTTCTCACTCTATTTGCCAGGAAGTAATGAGACCAGTTGCCAAGATTTTTTATGTTAAACTTCAAGCCAGCATTCACACCATGCTCTTTCACCCTCAGCAAGAGCTTCTTAATTCCTCACCATTTTCTGCCTTCAGAGCGCACATCTGCACATCTGAGATTACTGCCATGTCTCCTGGCAGCGTTAACTATGGCTTTGGATTCATCCAGTCTGACGCTTTGCGTCATGTACTCTGCTTACAAGTTAAGTAAATTAGGTGACAATACACAGCCTTGCCATACTCCTTTTCCAGTCTTAAACCAGTCAGCTGTCCCATGTTCAGTTCTAACTCAAGAGACAAGTCAGATGATGGAATCATCTTCTGGATGATTAGAGGATCTTCTGGAAAGATATGGCCAAGAATCACACAGAGTGGAAAGGAATGATAATATGGCCTGGTCAGGCAGGTGCTATTTATAAAGTGCCTAGCATTGTGCTTTTTGTACATCACCTGCTACATATAGCAGGTGATGTACAAAATCTTTGTTCCCTTCCCCCTCCCCCTATGC